>CM021107.1:73243985-73698142 GCA_007115665.2 Sequoiadendron giganteum | reverse complement strand
TGAAGAGGATGGTATCACATCACTCGCTTGCAAGCATCCTATGATTCTGAGATTTCCTCTTCATGGTGTGTTTTAATTATGACATATATTGCATGTGGATATACTCTTTGTTCACAGGTTGATAGGTGCAGGACAACGACTCCACCTGGTTTCACAGGTTTGAGCGTGTCCATTGCCCAACGGTATTCGATTGGGAGATAGTAGCTAGGTTTTCCATGCCAAGTCATCACCCTAGTCATAGTGTGTCATCGGTCTTAGTGTGGTCTAGTTGTTTTATATTGTTCAATTTGCCTGGTTTCAGTTTAAATTGGAAGTTTGGAAAAAGGTTAAAATATATGCTTGGTAGTTAAATTGCCATTTAACTTTACCTGGTTTATGTTGAAATGTGATTTAATTTATTAATTAATTAAATTTATTAATAAATAAATTTAATCTTTGATTAGATTTAGTTTATTGATAATTAAATTGATTGATTGGAAATAAATTAAGTTTTCCATTTTGGAGTTAATAGAATTTTGTGTGAAATTGAGAATATTCAAAAGATGAAATTGAAAATAAAAGAAAATGTTTAAAAGTCAATTTAGAAAATTTGAATTCAAAATTGAAAGATGAAGATATTTGCTATTCTGTTTTCAGAAACTGATGAGGGTGGTTGTAGTATTTTTGGTGGAGAATTTCTTTATTATTGAATTTTTCTTCACAATTTTGGGAGGATGAAGTTTTGAAAATTGGAAATTAGAGGAGAGGAGGATTTGTGCATTTTTGTGGGTTTTGGATTGAAGCTATGAAGATTGGAGGAATTGAAGTGGGAAGCTGAGCACCGGCTGGATCTCTTCACAAACTCAAGGAAATCAGGTTCTTCTTATTTTTAGTTGTTGTTTTGAGATCTTAAGTTTCAAATGTTGTTGTTGAAAACCATGCTACAAAAGACATTTAAATTCCTCTGTTAGATTTGCTTAAATAAACCCTGTTGGTTCTTGTCTTCCAATTTAAAGGAGAAAACTTCTTTTTAGCGATAAAATGCTTCAAATAAAATATGTTCTTGATAGTAAATGTCTATGTTTACTTGGTTTTTTCAATTTTTTTGTTCATTTTAGTATTGAGGACTAATATATGTACATATATATATATATATATATATATATATATATATATATATATATATATATATATATATATATATATATATATATATTCATGTTATTTTAAAAAATCATGCCAAATAGGGGGTTATCTTTGGCAAAAATTTTTCAAAAGTAAAATTTATTGAAAAATAGAATCTAAGTTGGATTGAAATCCGTTTTTTTGTTTGGTGAGTTTTTTGTATATAAAAAAAATATAATAAAAATTATGTTGGTGGGAGGTGGTGCTGGGGGCTCACCTTCCCACCGCGCCCCCCATGGGAGACACGTGGGAAGGGAGCCACGCCCAACGCGACTTTCCCAACCCTCGCCTGCGTTTGCTGTGGGAACACCCACCGCCACTGTTGGCGGCATTGTTAAACAACGCCTCCAACAGTGGGGATGGTTGTTCACACAACCACCACCCAGTCAATGGCGTGACACCCAAAGCCTGCACCCATCCCTTGGCGTGTGAATCGAGAACTTTTGGTGGCATTTTTTTTCTAAAATAAAATAAAATTAAAAAAATAAAATAAAATTATTTATTATAATTTATTTTATTATTATTATTATATTTTATAATAATAAAATATCATTTGAATATTTTATTATTATATTCTATAATAATCATAAAATATGTTTAATATTAATAATTAATTTTTATTATTATATATTATAATAATAAAATATGCTATATTATTATTTTATTATTATATTTTATAATTTTAAGATATTAATATTTAATATTGCATAATTCATCTCATGTATTTAAATTATGTTTCTCCTTGTGGTAGTTAAATCAGATTGAACAATTTTAAACGTGATGACTTTAATTAAATGTTTGTTTCCTTTTAAAACGTATTTTTTAAAAAGAGAATAGTTTTGATTTAAAATAATACGTTTTCAAGTCAAGTCAATTATTTTTAAATGGTTATATTGAAACGAAGAAACAATATTTATTTTAAAGCAACGTATTTGTTTTATATGCTGAATAGGTTAATTTTCATTATTTAAATGCTAGTAGGGAAATTAAATAAATAGTGTTAATTTCTCCCTTATCTGAAAAAGCGTATTTTAATTCAGTTTTATTGATGCAATAAATTGCTGAATGTAATGAAGAAATTGATTTAGAATATCCAAAGGTAGTGTCTTTCAATTGTCTTCAGTAAACATTTCCTTCATGTTCTTGTTAAGGGAAGTAGGGTAAATGTGTCGTTAAAATGTAAGTCTTCCAGAGGACCCTAGAGGTTGGGGGTAGTCGCTTTGTTATGTCAACTTGTTTGATTCCCTTGGGTAGTGCATGGTGTCTAGTCAGTGTTTACCCAGTTTCCATGAACAGGGATGTTTTGTGCCTCCTGTGAAAGGAGTGGATTATGGGATTTGTGTCTCCTTGTAAGGAGTGACCTTGTTAGGTGATTTGTTGCCTCCAATGTTGGAGTGAGTTTCATTTTATGTCGCCTCCTGAGGAAGGAGTGGTCGTGATATCTTGTTTGTTGCACTTTGTACCCTTGGTGATTGGATGGTATGTGTGTTGTCAAGTAGAAGAGTGGCTTCCGTAGGGGCCAGAGCTCGAAAGAGGTAAGATTGGGTAACCTTCGGAAGTGGTTTAATCAAGTGATAACTAAAACAATACTTAGAAGATTAGGACTAACTTCTCACTAATCAAGATTATTATGCATGACTCATAGACCCAAGTGCTCGGTTAGGCTTGGGATGGGTGGGAAGGCCTGGAATGGCAAGGTCATCTATCTTGTCCGTACGAAAGGTATTTGATTCCGCATTAGTAAGTATGAGGGCCAGGGGATCGGTTGAGGCCACCAGGTTATCCGGAGCCTATGAAGATCTGCTTGGGTAACTCATGACGAGCTGTGTTATGACACTCTATCTAGGACAATAGTTGGTATTTGATTGTATGGGTATGGTTTCCTTAACATACTTGATGTGACCATAGTTGGTATTTGATTCTGTGTGTACGGTTCTCGTAACATACTTGATCTACTTATATTTGGAAGCAATGTGACCATGATAGAGTTATACCCGAGTTGTACTTATGTTGTACTTGTGATGTACTGGTGTTGTACTTGTAACGCCCCACCACGCAACCCTAGAGGAAGTTGCAAACAACTATTTAAACATGCTAATTTTATTTTTTAAAGTATAATTAATAAGCAAGTGCGCTAACTCATGCCAACAACCTCTAAGGTTACGAGACATAGGTTATATAGAACCTCAACAAAAAACATGATGTAAACCATGTCATTCAATTACTCAATAAATAAAGCACATACATCCAACAAGATGAATTACATCAAAGCATAAAGATAACTTTCCATTTCATTAAATTCATAATTAAATATTACAATTACATCTCTCATTCCCTGAATGAGGCAGGTCCGATAAATAAGTTTATAACTACAACTTCCACCTCAAAAATAACTAAGGGGCAAAATAATACAAGATCAGCTGAAATGAAATAAAGCAAGAGCTGATACTGGCACCCACAAGCTCTCCAACTAGAAGTCTCATCCACAAGAACATGAAGAAAGAACCCAATGGATTTAGGTGCACGCCACCCAACCAAGTGGAACCCAAAGGCCCACCCCCCGTGCTAGGAGATAGTAACTAGGAATCCTAGTCAAGACCATCTACCTCTAGACACAAGCTCACAAACTGAACCAAAACTAAAACAACCAATCACATGAACCTCACAAGTACAACTCAAATACCATGCAAGTACATCACAAGTACAACTCTACAAGGTCACATTGCTTCCAGAAATAAAGTAGGACAAGTATGTTATGAGAACCATATACACAATAATCGAATACCAACTATGGTCACATCAGGTATGTTATAGAACCATACCTACCAAAAATAAGAACCAACTGTTGTCCTAGACATAGTGTCATCACACAGCTCGTCATGGGTTATCCTTGGGATTCTTCCTAGGCTCTAGCCCCCACAAGAAAAGGTTATCCTGGTGACCTTTAACGAATCCCGGCCCCCATACTCACTCATGCAGAGCCAAATACCTTTCATATAGACAAGATAGATGACCTTGCCATTCCAAGCCTTCCCACTCATCCCAAGCCTAACCGAGCACTTGGGTCCATGAGTGAGGCATTAAAATCTTGATTAGTGAGAAGTTAGTCCTAATCTTCTAAGTATTGTTTTAGTTATCACTTGATTAAATCACTTACAACGAGTTATCCTGGCACCACTTCATGCGTCGGCGCCTGTTACAAGCCACTCCTCTACTTGACAACACACACACACACCAACCAAACATCTATGGTACCAAGGTGCAACAAACAAGACATCACAATCTCTCCTTTCTCAGGAGGTGACACAAACTGAAATGTACTCCAACACTAGAGGCAACATACCACATAACAAGGTCACTGCATACGAGGAGACATGGATCCCATAATCCACTCCTACACCAAGGAGGTACAAACATCCCCGTTCGTGAAAACTGGGTACTAACATAGATACAACCTCATGCACTACCAAGAGAATTCACAACAGGTTGACATCATAAATGAAAACCCTCACAAACAACAGACCATCTGGAAGACGCACAAATTTACAGCACATTTAACCCACTTCCCAAGACGTAAACACAAAAGACATATTCACTGAAGGCAATAGAAAACAACTACCTTTGGATATTCTAAATCCATTTCCTCAATAACCTTTAGTAATTTATTGTCTTAGATAAACTAATTAAATACGCCATTTCAATAAGGGAGAGATTAATACTAATCATTTTATTTCCCTATCAGCATTTAAATTCCTGAAACATTACTCCGATCCCCAATAATTCAGATAAGAGCATAATCTCATTTTAAAATAAAATATTCCCCATTTAAATATTGCAATAATAACCTAAAATAATTCTTTTCAAAATGCTAATGTTAAAACATCAAAGAGATTATTATTATTTAACTCTCACAAATTATTATACAAACATAATATTAAACCTATTTAAAAGCAATTAATATTAAATTAGACCATAATATTAACATCATTTAATATTATGTTAAATCCTAATATTAAACCATTTAATATTACCCTAAATTATAACATTAATATATATAATATTATATCCTAATAATGAAATATTATAATATTTAACATATTATAAAAACTATAATATTAAAAAGAATGAAATATAATAAGATATATTTATATTATTATTTAAATTTCTTTTAAAAAATTTAAAACACCCAATGGGATGGCCTCGGTTCGTGCGCCAACCCTAGGGTTGGGTCGCGTGACCTCGGGACCTGTGCCAAGCTTCTGGGAGGTGTTGGAGGTCGGCTCGACCGTAGTATTTACCAGGCGGCGGTGGAGTTGAATGTGGTGGCCGTAGGAGGTGACGCCACCAAATAGAGGAGAGGCGGAAGAATCCCGCGCAGGGCGCGGCGGGTGGGAAGGCACCACCGCGGAGTAGCCACCGTGGTTACCACCGTGGACGATGTCGGCAGCGTTGCCACCACTGTGGTGGCCGCTGCCTGCGCAGTCCGTGTGGGACGTGGACGATGGGGAGTGGGCACGACTCCCCCACTTCGCCCCCATGGGAGCGGCGGTGGGGTGAGCCCCCATCTCAGCTGCTTTTTTTTTAATTTATTTATTTATTTTATTTTTATTTTATTGTTATTTTTATTCTCAACTGTCATTTTTGTACTTTATTTTTTTATTTATTTTTTAAACAAAAACCAGAACCTCATTTTAAAAGAAGACTTTCCTATTGACCTTTTTTTTTTTTAAATGGCTAGCATAACCTTACTAAAGGAAGGAAAGAAAAAAATTAAATACTAATAAATAAGGAAATAGACATATATATATATATATATATATATATATATATATATATATTATATATGATTACATACAAGCTTTCTCCCAAACGAGATTTTCAATCAAAAAAAGAACATAGAATTGAAGAAAACTAGTTCTATAAACCTGATCCCATTTAATTTTGCACAAACTTCCCAAGGGATGGAGTTCTACAAGTTCTACATGTTCAACTATTTTCCCTACCACATATGAGCCTTTGAAACAAACAAAATTCAAATGAAACAAGTTGAGAACCTGATTTTTCCTGAAGTATGCTGAAGAACCTGCTGCTGCTTTGAAACCCTCTTGAGCACTTCAGATTCCACAAGCTTTTCCTCCAAACCCACAAAATTAAGAAATCTTCCTCTTCTCTTTTCAATTTTCTCCCAAAAACTCCATTTTAAAAAATTTGTGAAGAAATTCAAAGATAATGTAAAATTTCTCCAAAATCCCACAACAACCCTCATAAAATTTTGAAAACCGAATTGCAAAAGTCTTTCTTTGAATTTTTGAATTTTTGAATTTCAAAATTGACTTTTAATTTATTTTTCTAATTTTTCAATTCCAATTCAAATTTGCATGCATTTTCAAAATGAATAATTTAAATCATTTCAACATGAATAACTTAATCAATTAATAACTAAATCTACCATAAGATTAAATATCAAATTAATTAAATTAAATTACTCAATAATGAACCACAAATCCTACATTATTCTAACTCCCCAAATAGACTGAAATTAGTCAAATCGAACAAAATAGAACAATTGGACCATACTAGGACTGACAACACACTACGACTAGGGTGACGACTCGACACGGAAATCCTAGCTACTATCTCCCAATCAGATGTCGTTGGGCATTGGACACGCTCGAACCTGCGAAACTAGGTGGAGTCGATGTCCTATACCTGTCAACTTGCGAGCAAAGAACATATCCACGTGCAATAATATGACATAAATAAGGCACACCGTGAAGAGGAAGTCACGAGATCGCAGGGCACTTGCAAGCAAGTGATGCGATACCATCCTCTTCACCAATACAATAGTTCTAACTGACGCATCTAACATAGCAGCATAATTGAAAGCATGAAATATCATAAGTTAAATATCCACATATGTTAATTCCAAACATGCCATAAAAATCACATCAAAATATAGTATCATCACATCAAAATACATCACGATAAAACAGTGATCCACTGTAATCAAGTACGTAGTCCAAGTACAACACAAAACTAAAGCATAGAAAGGAAACAACATAGTTTGCACAATAGAGCAAAACGGAGGGGTGTTACATCCTCCCCCCCTAGGGTCAAGCTTACTCCTGGAAGCCTGCAAATAGATATGGACATAACTCCCTCAAAGAGACTGCATAGAAATCAAAACCTCGACCCCTGGGGTCGAGCATCCTGCACTGGATGACCAACTCCAAAAGTCTCAACAACAACTCCTTGATACCCAGGCTGACGGTTATCAACCACAACATAAGATCAATGAGATCTACCAGCATCTCCAACTGTCAGCTTTGAAACAACTGGGCCCTGAACAAAACCAGAAGTATTCCGATGTGGACAGTTCCTAGCAATGTGGCCCTATTGGCCACAAGAGTAACACCCTGTGTCATGACCAACTCCTCTACCACCTAAAGGTGCAATAGACTGCTACACACTACCCCAACCAGTCGCAGATTGTGAACTCTGGGCTGGCTACTCCTGCCGATTGCGCTTGTTGTGCCACCAGTTCTGGCTCCTCCTAGGTGAAGAACCTCCATCATCCTGACATGGCTGAGAGTCCTTACGCTTCCCAAGCGCACTCTCCTGCTACTGACCACCCTGTGATGGCCCCTGCTGAGACCTAGAAGGTATGCCTCCCTGAGACTGCCCTCCTCTAACACTAGATCCTGCCACTGCACTACTGCCAATTGGAACACTCATGTGTCCCCCAAGTGCCATACTTAGGTTCTCCTCAATAAGGCGTGCTTTCTCTACAGCCACATCCATGGTCTTGGGTTCGAAAACCCTCACACCACCACTAAGACGAGCATTTAAGCCCCTGACAAAATGATGTACCAACATGCTCTTGTCGTCACCAATCCCAGCATATTGTTTGAGCTCATAAAAACAACGCTCGTACTGCTCAATAGATAATGCTAACTGATGCAAGGCATGGAACTTGTCCCCTCGATGTTGACGCTAATGCTCGGATAAAAATTGAGCCCTGAACCTCTCTAAGAATATCTCCCATGATGCAGTGTGAATATCAATATGGAGCTTCTGCTCCTCTAGTCTCTACCAAGTGGATGCAAATCCTCTCAACTGCATAATGACATAACGAGCCCTGGTGTTACTGCCATACAGATGTATGGTGAAACACCTATCCAAGTCTAACAGCCAGGTCTCGCCCTCTAACCCCGTACCTGATCCATCATATAAAGGAGGGTGCCCCTTGAGCAAGTCCCTCATGTGAGACTCAGACTGGGATCGAGCTTCCCTCATGATCCGGTGGATATTTTCAATGAAATTGAAGTGTCTCATTTCTCTCCAGAATCAGCACCATCAGAAAGAGCTCGACGTCCTGAGTCCAACGCAACTTGAACGGAGCGAAAAGGAGTCCGTTTGTGCAAGTTATGGCCAGTGAAACCTTGGGTCAAACTGGGATCAGAGGGCGTCCAGGAAGCGAAAAAAATGATGTTGTCAAAAGTTGTTGAAGTTGGCATCATTGCGAAGAGCCCATCGCAAGCTTTCCAACGGCGTTCGTTTCGTCAAAATCCAACATCGGAGGCTCAAGATACAGCTGGTCAAAGTTTCGAGTTGACTTGGTGGACTGAAGGTACAGTGATGATGTCAGCATCCGTACATGATGACGTCAGCATATGTGCAGATCAAAATGGACCAATCCCTGGTTGACACGTGTCATCCGTACGATGATGTCAGCATCCACGTCAAAATTGTATGGACCAATCAGAATTCGACACGTGTCCTTTCCGTGCACCACGTCGACAGTCCGGTTGGCATCCTAGTCATCATCCACGGCCTTATCAGCGCACAGTCAGCAGTGATGTGTCCACGACAGCGAATGGTAACCTGACACATGGCAATGAGTCAGCAATCTGGTCACAGCTTAGTCAGCGTAGAGGTGTCATCGTCAGCGAATGAAGTTATGACACGTGGCCTCTCTTCAATCCTTCGGCAGTCTGGATGTTTTGTTTGTTAAAAAGATTGTTGGGGGATTCGAACCTCCAACCTCTCTCCACCAAACTTAGCCTGTAGCCGTTCCACTATATCCGCGTCCGTTACTATTAACAGTGCCGGTTTTGTTTTGTTCTATATGTTGAGCGGTGTTGCAAACAAAACGGAGGCCGGCGGGTTTGGAACCGCCGACCTCCATCCAAGTAAAATAAATAGCCACCGTTGGGCCACGCAATGGTTATTAGATATGTTAGGCGACGGTTGGTTTTGTTATTTGGTTCAAAGCCGAAACCTTCTAATTTAAACAAATCCCCTTAAAATTAGAACCAAACAACGCTTTAATCCTTTTAAGGATTAAATTGTAACCTCCTAGAACAATAATAGCCCGGGAATAAAATAGTTAAGGGGCTTAAACAAATTATGAGAGATTTAGTGAAAATAATGGAGGATTTTTCAAGTATTTTTCCATGTAAAGGGGATATAGGGAATATTTTGTAAATCAATTGGTTAAAGGCCAATTTGAGTAAATTTGATGTATAAAAAGGGGTGTGAGGTGAGAGTGGATTCAAGTTTCTTTCAGGTGATGAAGTCTTGACGCTGAGGCAACACGGAAGAGAGAGGTCTTGTTGAAGAATTTTCAAGCCATTTTTGAATATCGGAGCCCTGTTATGCTGCCGAACTGATGGTCTTGGTGCATCATTTGTATTTGATTTTTGGAGTTAATCGGATCGGTCTCTCTATTGGAGTGGACCCGGAGACGTAGTCACTTTCGTGACGAACTCCGTTATCAACTGTTTGCACTTCTCTTCTTCTCTCTCTTTTTGTCTCTCATTTCCTTCCTTTCTGTTAAATCACCTTGTTATTACTTTCATTCTGTTATTTCCTTAAGTTAATTTCGATTTAATTAACTTGAAATAATCATTGTAAAAGCATTGTAAAAGTTAAGCGTTTAAATACTGCAATCTAGTCTAGATCCTATACAGATCACCTCACCACTGGATTCACCTGAATCTCTACCTACCTAGGTCCAAGGAGTGCCAAAGCCTCCTCTAGCGCTCTACACGCTGCCTCGATCCCTGCTGGATCCTGCTGTAGATTACCAACCCTAGGTGCATTCTGCGATGCCTGTTGTTCCTCTTGATCAGGAACAACTGAAACACGAGGAGGAGAGTCAAACTGAACAAAATAGAGCAATTGGACCATATTAGGACTGACAACACACTATGACTAGGGTGACGACTTGGCACGAAAATCCTACCTACTATCTCCCAATCAGATGCCGTTGGGCATTGGACACTCTCTAACCTACAAAACCAGGTGGAGTCGATGTCCTATACCTGTCAACCTGCGAGCAAAGAACATATCCACGTGCAATAATATGACATAAATAAGGCACACCGTGAAGAGGAAGTCACGAGATCGCAGGGCACTCGCAAGCGAGTGATGCGATACCGTCCTCTTCACCAATACAATAGTTCTAACTGACGCATCTAACATAGCAGCATAATCGAAAGCATGAAACATCATAAGTTAAATATCCACATAAAATTAATTCCAAACATGCCATAAAAATCACATCAAAATATAGTATCATCACATCAAAATACATCACGATAAAACAGTGATCCACTGTAATCAAGTACGTAGTCCAAGTACAACACAAAACTAAAGCATAGAAAGGAAACAACATAGTTCGCACAATAGAGCAAAACGTAGGGGTGTTACAATTATTATTTTGCATAGTTTTTATAGAGTATATGTATCATGTCCTTTATGTGAGTGTAGTTAGTAATTTATTATGGTTTATACTAGACCATACACTGATCATGTAGTTTGAGTCTTAAGTAGATATATGTTCATTCTAGACAAGGAGTATTGGACTATAGTGAAGAGGACCTTTAGTTATCTTTAAAGAATGTCTAAGCGTTTGATTTTCTATCAAGGAGGATATAATTTTGAGTAGGACAATGAATATACAAGGATTCATGTATTTTGATTGGACACAAGATGTAGATAGCAAAATGTCACTAGTTTTAATATGTGTACCATATTTAGTGGCACAAGTTAAATGAGCAAAAGATAGCTTGTGGTTTTTCTTTCGACTATAGAGGTGGAGTTTATAATAGCTACTTAGGTCTATAAGGAGAAAATTTAACTTTAAAGAGTGGTTTCAAATATTTGGTTGAAGTGGGATTCAATGTGATAGTCAAAATGTCACTAGTATGGCAAAGAATCCTACTTTTCATGTGTAGATGAAGCACATTGATGTGTAGTTGCTATAATGAAGCTTGCGAGCCAATATAAATTTAGATGATGCAAGATTCCTATGGGGATATTCATTCTTTGTAGCAAGTTTATTTTGTCTAGATATGTGGCCCCTTTTTCTATATATACAAGTGGGAGAATGTTGTAAGGGTGTTATGCACCTTACACATAAGAATATTGAATATTTGGTAAAGTTGTGATTCATCTCTGAAATGGGGTGCCATACTTTTGGGGTGTAGTAGTTTTCCTACATGTTAGTTGTGACATTATTTAAATATATTTAATGTGGGTGACACATGTTGTAGAAATACATTTAATATTGGGGTTCATGGTTTAGTGAGCATATAACATAATATGATCATGGTTTAATACGGAAGGCACATTGGAAAAATGCTTTTGATATGGGAGGCACATTGGAGAAATGCCTTTTATTATTATGTCTTGTAAACATAATTTAATGCAAGATCAAATGAGACAAGTCATCTTGGGTGCTTGGATTTGAAATAAAATTTAGGTTTCCATGGAGGTTGTGATGACTCTTGATCCTAGAGTCAAACTTAGGTTCACACCTTGAGATTTACTTGGGTGTAATAATTAAGGGTTGCTAAAAAAAATAGTAAAAATTTATACTCTTGTTACTCTCTTGGGATGGAGGCTAGACATCAACTCTTAGTTGATTCATCTTGTACATGCTTTTGTTGTCAATGAAGCTTGGTGTACACTCTTGGAGGCTTGAGTTCCTTGTTGAGAAATATTGAGAAGAATGGAGTAAGACACATGGATCTTATTTGTTCTTGGATTGGTCTCGTGATGAATGTAATAATGGTTATAAATTGTTGCTAAAGAAGGGCATATCTTGAATGGTTTCCTCCTTGATTGAGAGTGTTGATCTCGTACGAATACTCAAAACCTAATATTATATTATCTATTTTGTTGTTGAGAATACATTAGGTTTAAAGCTTTAGTTGTTGAGATTTTTCTTATCTAAGGGCTTTCCAAAGGTACATTGATTTCTCTCTTACTCAAGTGTGGTTATTTTATTCTTTATCTTTACTTATTATTTCAATAGTTTTGTTAGCATGCCTAAATGCTACTAGAATTTGTATAGATAAAATAACTTGTGACATCTCTCTAAGAATGATTAATGGTGGAAATTGGTTCATATTTTTTTAAAGAAGCAATATTGATCTTTATTTTTTCCTTTCCAAACTTTATGCCTAGACTTTCTTTAGAGATATGGTTAATATTTTAGACTATTATAACTCATCCACCCTGTCAAACATCCAATCCTCACCCTTGTTATTTATGCGTGGAAAATCAAACCAACTCACCTTCTTGCAAAACATCAAAACTTAGTAGGTCAATTCCATTAGATGGAAAATATAAAGCCCCAGCATAAACCATTGAACCTCCCAAAAGATACTTTACATAACTAGAAGAAGAACCATTCAAATCATTCTTCCCTTATGAAAAGTAATCATGATTTGTTTAAATAAAATCCTTATTTGAATTACTAACTATTGGAATCCATTTTTGTAGAAAAACCTAAGAGCATTTTAGGCTTTTAGAGGATAAGCATTCATCAATTTAATACCCTTTTTGACACAACAAAGATATCTAAAGGGAAAACCTTTAAAGTTTAGATGTTGAAACCAAGAACCATGTGAGGAAGTAATTCAAATGAAACATGGCAAGGGTTTAGAAATATCAACTATGACCCTAACAAAGCTATTTCAAGAGCCTTCTTTCTTAGGAATCCAACTTACAAACTCTCTAATTTGTATAGACAATAGATTAATTAGGTTTACATTTATCAGAACCATATGAATTCTATAGAAGCAAATCCATAGAGTGAGCATAATTATATTTTTAATCTTCCAATAAAAAAATCCCTTCCCTTGACATAAATAAAACCTAATCTTTCCATAGGACCATAAGTCGATGTTACAACCCTTCTTTATCTAAAGTAGAATATGATAAACCTTTAGATAGAAAAATAAAGGAGGACAATCAATGTTTTTCTAGGTGCTCTCTACGTCTTGATTAACTTCACCACATTATAGTCTTTTGTCAAAAAAATCTTCCCACAAGAGATATGGTACGTAGGTCTTTCAAAATCTAAACAATATAGTCCTCGTTAAGGACCAACTTTAAAACATCTTTAACCAAGTTAACTAGGATACATCTAAAAGTGAGTCATAGAATCAAATTGATCCTCAATCCTTGAATCCACTTAACTCCAAAATATTAATTCTATTATTAATAGATTAATTTTATAAATGATGGTTAAATTGTTGAATAATGATTAATGTACATATGTTTACATATTTAATTGCATATTATGAAATAATAACATGGAAAAAGAAAGTTTGAAATTCAAAGTGTTCACTATTGATTCAGACACAAGTAAAATTCCTTATTTACTTGTTCTAGTCCATGTTTAAGAAAACAACTTTCTCAATTCTATTGGGGTGTCCATGGGTACTAGAAATTGGTCATTATTATATTGGTTAGTAGATTGCTTGAACGAGCTTATACTTTCGTCATCATAGTGTCATTCTAAAAATGAATCAAATATTGTCTTAAACAACTAAATGGAATAGAAAATGAACATAGATGAGGGAAATTAATATTGAAATTTGAAATAAATGATTAGAGTTTTTGGAACTCATGTGGAAGGAAAAAATTAAAAGCATGATTCAAAATTTTGAACTGGTAGACTTGAGTTAGGGTTTTAGTTTGTTCCTATCCCTTTTAAGATTTGTTAACCACCTAGAATGGAGTTGAGGGGACAAAAGAAGGAGTGATGGTGGTCATGCTCGCCACTCCACTCTTCTCCAATAGTAAGACATTTATTATTCTAGTCGTTTCATCTAAAAGAGGAGGTGGATTAGCAATTCACTACCATAAGAATGCCAGTTCCCACACCTTCTGCAAATATTAGTACTCTTAAAATGACTTTTTGGTCAATGGTGTGAACCATGATTATTGGGTAATTAGGAGTTCTGTTTAGAAGGATTGTGATAACTATCATTGTTGACATTGATTGAGATGAGGGTGGGAGGCTCTATTGCTTCCATCCAATCTAGAATAGTGGGTGGGAGGATATAGTTGGTGGGTGACGTTCAAGTTGATTGGACCGTCTTCTGTTAGGCGGTTATATAAGCATAAGCATGAGGGCAAGCTTAAACAACACATTCTAAGATTTGATTTGTTTAGATGACTTATCTAAAATCATTATAGTTTTTTCAGTAGGACCCATCTATTAGTAGATTTCAAATGAACCACCTAAACAAGTCAAAACTTTGAATGTGTTGTTTAAGCCAAAATTGAAACAATTAAGAGAGATTATTAGAGAAATTGAGATTGTTGGATTATTAGTGTTTTGAGCCAACAAAAAGGGATTAGCTATGTAGTAGTTCTGATTCGAGCTGCTCTTGGGAGGTCAGTAAATTCACTATTATTGTACTTTTCTCATAATGGGGTATGTAATAGTAACCATTCTGGTTGCTTGCAACGTAGTTGGGTTTGTTATACCATTCAATCTTGTCTCTATTCATGCTTATTCACACAGTGCATGTGCATTTTCATTGAGCAGAGAAAAAATAGTTTTGTTTTCTTTTTTGAAATGACGGTTTTACTTTATTTATTGAGAGAGTAGGTTGCATATCTCAAGCTAGGGGTGCGAACAGCCTGTATAAGGGAGAAGGTATTGATTACTTTCAGTTTATTGGAAAGTGTCACGTAAGCCTCCGGCCCTGCTAAAAGCTGCACCTCACAGATACTTTTGACTGGAAAATGATAGTAGTTGTGTTCTAAGGATTATGAATCCTATTTTTTAATTGGAATACAGTTGTCTGAAGGAGTATTGTAAGTGTAGAACATGCCTTATTCCAGTTGTTTTGTTGTATCATGGTTTGGTTTTCCAAGCAACTTATTGTGACACAAACACTAGAGTATTGTTGGGAATTCAAATATAATAAGAGGGAGGGGGGGGCGCTTTCAGTTCTCTGAAATGGCAAAATTTTTGATACTTAGACCTTCATATCCATTATTACACACACAACTATGATACATATCCTACTCAGCCATAACACAAAATTTAATATAAATGTTTATACTGTGGCAATTTTGGAAACAACTCTATGTTTTTTTTATTGTCTCTTGAAATACTCGTGGAGTGTATATCAAAACTTTGGTTGTTAATCTTATAGAGTTTGGGTACCTTTAGTGGGTATGTCGCTTGGAATGAAGACTATATCAGTTTAATTCTGCTGTGATGTCTAAATAGTTGAAGATAATTAGTAATTAATAATAATAATTTATAGTACTCGTTGGAATACATTGCATGATTTGTTTGAGCAAATCTTTGTTGTGTGTTGTCTGAAGTGTTGGGAGTGGTGATATCGGGAGAGGTTTATGCAGGCCCAATTAATCTCACTCAATTTGTAGTCATATTGTATGTTTTATGAGCTCCACATTCTTGTGTGTTATGTAAGGAAGATAGAAGTGGTATAGGTCAAGAATAATTTTTCTAAACTATTTAGGTATAATTGTATTAGATCTGGTTTAGGTATGTTCTTCAGTAATGATAGGTGTGAATGTTTGGTTCACATTGAGTTACGTGTTGAGGTATGTTCACAATTTTATACACAATGTGTATGGGTTTGGTTTTGTTGTACATCATAACTATGTTTATTATCATTGTTATATTTAAGTCATATTATCATTATTGTATTGTTATTTAGTTATTTAGGTCAGTCTAGGGCTTATATAAGGTTATATAAGTTGGCCTAGGTGATATCCTAGGCATAAATAGGTTTAAATAGGAGGTTGTGAGTCTTATTTGATCACGATGTGAAGTATTGTATTCTTAGTGAAGAATATTGGAGGTATCCCCCTCGAAGTGGATTAGGACCTGTTGCCCCCTCGAAGTGGCATATTATTATCAAATATTTGCAGCATATTCCATATTATATTCTTCTCTTGTGCAAGTTATTTCATTATAGACATTGGACTTAACAAGGATGTCCCTCTCTCCCTCTCTCCCTCCCTCCCTATGTAATACTACTACATTACCCTCTTCAGGAAGGGAAGGCTTTGATCTATAAAAGGAAACATACAAGAACCTAAAAGGGCTTGTGGTTGGAGAAAAGTACTTCGTGATGTGACTTTATCTTGTATGTTTTGAGCTCCACATCTTTGTGTGTTATGAATGAGAGTTAGAAGTGGTCTACATCAAGGGACACTTTTTCTAAAATATAGTTAAAATTATTTTAGACCTTTCCAAGGTATGCACTTAAGTATTTATGGGTGTGTTAATGTTTGGCTCACATTGAGTTAGGAGTCAAGGTGTGTTCACAATTTTAGAAACATGACATGTACAAGTTTGGTTTTGTTGTACTTCATAGTCCATTTGGACCTTAATTTGATTCTTGGGCTTAAATTTTACAAGTTACAATATTTTAAAATTTGGATCCAAAATTAAATTTATTTGCTTGATACTAAAAGAATGGGACACACCCACATGAGAGTGTTCCATCATGACATCAAAATAAAGAATACAAATGGAAGAGACTAGCCCTTATTGGTATGACAAATGGAAACCTCCAAAAAAACTTTGAGATTAGGAATGGTTATATATTGGATCTTCATTCTCTTGTTAAAGAAAGTACATTTGATCTACCCAAAAAACTCCTTTATTTCTAGACCTTTGTGTTGGAAGACATTAAAATTTTCTTTAGTTCTCATCAAATCATTAATGAGCTTTGTTGTCAGATTTTTCCTTACTTTTCCTAATAACTCCTAGATGATTGTAGCAATTGAAAGAACCCTACTAGGATTCTCCTAGAAAGTGCAAGGAAATGCTTTCAAGATGACTAGAGCAGGTGTGTTTGAGTCAATAGGGTCCACAATGTAGTTAATGTTTGTAGTGAGCTCCCCAACCTAAGTCTTGAGATATTTTGTACTCTTTTCATCCTTATCCATGCAATTTAAGATAGTAGTCACTAAAACCTATAGAGATTGTTTCTCTCTGTGTGTGATAGTCCATATTAGTGGTTTGCACCTAGTAATCTTTTGGCTCCATAGTAGCATTATTCTTGTCAACAATGAGTTACAATTTTTGCAATCCTAGTTCTCAAATGGTGGATGATGTATTATCTCTCTTTTACTTTGGTTGAGCCTTGAACATTATCACCATATACCTTAAAATTTCTAAAATATTATTGTATGTTTTTCTCTTATTTATTATGGATCTTATCCAAATTCGTAATCTTGAATCCCTAGTTGATGTTCTTGTTGGAATCAAGGAACACTAAGAGGGGGGGGAAGGGGGAGGGGTGGGGGAGGGGTGAATTAGTGTTCTACAAAATTTAATTTTATTAATCTGATCTTTAAGACACTTAAACCATATAACCAAAAGAAAGATGCAACAACACAAAGCAAACAACCATAACACCATAACACCAGGATTTTTACGTGGAAACCCTGTTAGGGGAAAAACCATGGTGGAAGGCCAATCCACAATATGAGTATACTTAGAAATAAGTGTTTACAAAATAGGAATGCACTTGCATTTAGACACACTTCTAAAAAATAGAAAGGCTCATTGCCTTACAATCGATGTCAAAATACAACTGGAGTGGTGAACTATGAAATAGAATCTATAAATGCCTGGGAATACTTTCGGTTAGGCACATTAGTCGATTTCTTGACCTTCTGCCTGATTCTGCTCTTCTGCTCTACTCTGCTTCAATTCACATCACAAATCCTATTGTGCACAAGTGAAACTGTGCATAATCCTTCTGATATTCGCAATACACATCAACACACTTTGTACACAACTCCAAATGATATAAACAATTGCTTATATATATCCGCAACTAAAGATTTAATCACTACATGTCGGCTCTAACAAAAATATGAAAATATTTATAAACTGTCAGCTCAATCCATAATCAATTCTCAATGCGCACCAACCAAAGTCGGCCACAACATAGTGATGACCCAAATCAACATGTTTGAACACAAAACACTTAAACAATTTCTCCTCATATATCTGCAACGGCTACATCCACCAAGTCGGCCTTCATGCACTGTTAAACATAAAATTAATCAACCGGATCTTCTAACTTGCACATGGATCGATACGATGCTCTAAGATTCAAGAATAAAAAATATCATATACCAAACAACCTTCCTTGAGATCCACAACTCAAAAGGATAACATAAAATTGCATGTGAATCGATAAACACAATTTTGTCAGATGCTCTGTTCTTGTTTGATAGTTAATCACAAAACTTCAATTTGACTTCCGGTATGATCAAATGATGATGTGTGGATCAAATCACTAACTAGGGTTGCCATCAATGAAAATACCAAATTAAATTTGCAATGTCTCTTGCCAACAATCTCCCCCTTTGGCATTGATGGCAACAATTAGTGAAAAATGATTAAGTGTCGAATCAGTACCAACATGAATACACTGCCACCCTTCAAAATTCAAAAACATAACTCCCCCTAAGATGATTAAGGAATTTTTCACTGTCCCATTCTCCCCCTTTGACATCGATGGCAAAGGAAGGAATCCACATACCAAAAATCAAACAAAAACTGCTATGAACAAACTGCATGTGTACAAACAGGCTTCTACAACTTACATAAACTTGAATAGATCTGTAAAATTGTTCTTCAACAAGATCAAACTTGTGTCTGAACCCTTCTTGAGACTCTCCAAGATAGTCATGTGACCACATAATAGGTAAGATTGCATCTCTATAGATTCAAGGTTCATTGGATCACTGACCGCCATAACATCTTGTGCTTCCTTCAATGCAATCAACATTGTTTTCATCTTAGGACCAATTAGTCCTCTAAGCTCACAAACCCTGTCAACCATTTTACCTTATTCATACTTCAAACTTTTAATCTTGACAAGCAGGGATATGACTTGACCTTCTTGCTTTCCAACAAAGACGGTTAGAGGATCAAATGCTTGAGTGATATCTACTAAATGTTTCTCGCATTCTTTCATTTTCTTTTCAAAGTCCTCAATGAACTTAGATAAAGATAGACATGACTTATAAATGTTACCACCTTCAGACAAAGCACTTTGAGTATTCCTTACACAAGTAGCTAACAAATATTTATCATTAGCTATCATCCCTTTCAACCTACTGAACCTTTTAGCATCAAACTCCTTTTGTACCTTATCCTCAATTGACTTCTCAAGGGACTCAAAATGAGTACTTATAGAATTAATAAGCTTCTTTAGCTCATTGAAGGGAGAACCAGATGGATCCTTAACATGAGAAGGCATGATCTTCTCCAGAATACCGGATGCAAGATTCAACAACTCACTATCTTTAATATGTGATTTCAGAATTTCGTCTCTTGCCTTGTTCTGAGTGAATGATGCTACCTTCAACTATTGAATAGGGGATAAAGTGTCCAAGTTGATAGGACCTTTTACTAGTTCACAATCAAAATCTTCCTGTTGTTCTTCCAAAAAATCCTTCATTGCCTTAGCAGTGTCTCTTGCTTCCACAAGAATCACATTCACTTCATCCTTCTTCTCTTCAGTTACTGATTCTTGCATGGCTTCATGAATCTCTTTTTCTTCAACCGACACAAATTTAGGAGCTTCAGTGTCCATAGGAATTTCAGCATCATGCATGTCAAGAGGATTTAGATGTCAAAAGCATCTTCTTTTCCCTCTTCAGCTACCGGACCAAAGGAAACATCTCCATCATGCACTTCTTCAAAAACAACATCGATTTTGTTCCTTAAGAAAAAATCCTTCAGAATTTTTTCAGTTTCTTTTTCAACTTCTTCAGTCCGACCAATCATAAGCTTGTTTACTCTTGTGTTGCTTTTGAAATCCTTTTTAGCATTGTTCAGAATTGACTTCATTTCCTCAATAGACATCATCCGACATAAACCTACAAGAACGTGCTCTCTCAACTGTTCATCTTTAGTCTCCTCATTTCTAAAACTTCATATAGACTTTTGGGTAATGCAAACATTATTTCAATAAGAGCCATATTGAAATTATTCAATCACTTTATTTAAGCTTCCTCAAGAACTCTTTGGCTGACACTATCAAAGGTGTCATACCATTCACAAAGAGGCCTAAGATTACCATCCTCAATCAATGCATTCTCCACTTCTTCTATAGATATACCTATTTTGACTATTTTCATCTTTTTCTTTCCCTTCTCTTCACCAAAGGGCTTGTCCTTAGAGACTATTGTTTCCTTTGTGCCCTTTTGCTTGATTTCTCTTATCTCTTCATCAGATTCAATCTCTTCATCTTCAGAAACAACAAAATAAACTCTTGTGCTCTTGTCCTTCTTCCTTCTTCCTCTCTCAGATGAATTGGCTTGAGCTTTCACAGGGCTTGAATTCTTTGCAGGACCGAATGGGAGAGTAGAGCTTCTTGTAGATCTAGTTCGGGCAAAGGATGCTGTCAGAATAGCAGATTCAATTCTAGTTGGCTCTCTTGCTTCAACTTGTTCTCTCTTTCTTCTAGTCTTTCCCAACTTCTACAGATATACCCATGCTCTCTGCAAAGGCTTCCACTTCTTTTCTTACTCTTCAGACTGTCACAAACTTTCTTAGTTGATTATGCACTTGTATATCCTTCTCTGAAAAAGTATCGAATCTTTCTTCTGTCAAATCTTGAGGTTTACTTAACAAATTTTCAACATACATTTCCAAAATATGTTCCTCAACCTCATAGCCCATAGGCATAATCTAGACCGTTCTAGGATTTGTAGTTTCCATCAAGCATTGATCAATGTCAACCATAAAATGGATAGTGTCTTTGTACTTCTCCACAATAGACTTAGGCATTCTTTCTCTTGCTTGCATCTCATTCTGGAAGTTTTTGAAATAACCCTATATTGTAGTATTCCTTGTCTTTCTATCACCGACTCTATGCAAGATATCTCTAATTTGAGCAGCTATAGGTTTATTACCTTTCAATTGTACTTTTCCAAATCTAGAAACTTCATTCATAAAGTAAAAGAACAAACACAACAACATATTACCATATTTGAAGGAATTCTTCTTATCTTTCTTGATTTTACCAAGATTCTCCATCAACTGGCTTCTGAGTAACTCACATAGATCATACTCTGCATTCTCCTTCACCATCTGATATGTTGCATAGATAGCTGTACCAGATATAGAATTATCCCAGCTGGAATGATAGATCTTGTAACCAATGACCATCGAGGCAAATCTGACATCCACATCAATAATATCATTAATTGTCATAGCTCTTCTATCGAACACTGAACTGGTTGCATCAGTAACTGTTTGATTCTTCACGAACTTCAAGATTGGCAATCCATTGGAGGAATTTAAACCAATAACAACTCTTATGGATTCTTTTGTAATCTTAAAGGGTTGATTCAACCACATAAATTTAACATGACTTGACTCAAAATATACCGGACCCACTCGCTTTCTTCAAACACGGGAAATTTTACAATCTACGTGAATTTCTTCTCCTCTAGGGTTTTGAATTCAGGTTTAACACAAAAATCCTCTCCTATAATGTGTTTGGAATAAAAATTCAACAACTACGAGCTCCCTAACTCCTCAATGTTTGCATGAATGTATGCCCTAATATCTTCAATATGCAAGACGTCATATGAAACGAACGAAAATGAACCTAAGGGCTCTATCTCAGTAGATTTGAAAGGATGCCACTTGCATTTTAGATGAGGTCTATCCTTGATATCAACTACCAATGGAGTAGCCATTTACACAAATTCACAAGTTCACAAGTTTTCCCAATAAATACCTTTTCATCGGATTAGGGTTTGATCGCCGAATCGCCTTCACATTGAATCTTCACCAAGTTTCACCAAATTTTGCTTCACAAATCTCCAAACTTCTTCTTCTCAAAGTGAAAAGTGACAAATTAAAAATACAAATGACCTTTTATCATTCACACACCTAAATTTTTGTCACAATAAATGATTTTGCCCTAATTCATTCGGATACCCTGTTTCCATGCTCTGTGAAAGATAACTCTTTTGTGGACCTTCAACTCTGCATAAATAATTTCTCCAACTATTTCAAAAGTAGATCTATAGATCATCAATGCAATCAATGCACTCATCCATATCCCGGTACCAACTACTAACAAGGGGTTTGAAGGATTTTCTCGAGAACTCCCCCTAGGCTAGAGGCCTTAATCTAATTCTCAGAGGAATTACCAGAACTTGGCGCTGGTGTAGATTCATTTCTTGCAACAAAGGGATTCTTCTTCACCCATATATTCTTCATTTTCTTCTTGATATCACCTGTAGTGACTTTCCCTTTTCCCTTTTCATCCTTCTGTATGTTTCTCCTTTGATTTACCGAACCCTTTCTGCTTCTACAAAATCTAGCAATGTGATCGGATTTGTTGCAATTGTAGCACACCACATTTCTTTGTCCAAACTAGTTGTTCCATTTATTTTCTCTTGATCTACATTGGTTAGCAATATGGCCAAATCTATTGCATGTATAACATCTGACATCTCTATAAAGGTTGTTCATCATATTTCTGCATTCATTTGACTTATGACCATACTTATTGCAGTTAAAGCATTAAATGAAGAATGATGGACCACTTGAATTCATTCTACTTCTACTTTGAGAATCCATATGACCAAATTTATTATAAAAAAAATAGTAACCATTGAATCTTTGAGCATTAGGTTGTCTTATCGGATACCTTCCAGATTTGTTCATCTGATTTCCTTGCCTAAATCTCCTTTATCCAGATCTGGAACTTTCTCCTTCCTCATATCCAAGACCTCTCTTTCCACCTTCAATCCTTTGACTTTTAATCAGTTCATCAAGCGTAGCTGAGATAATCTTGAACTTCTCCTTGAATTCATTTGCAGTAGCAAGTTCATCTCTGAGATTAACAATCTGCTTTTCAATTTCTTCTTCATTATTCCTGGATTGTTCCAATTCAAGCTCCAACTAATTGAATCCATCAGTAATTCGACTGCATTCTTCATATTTCTCTTTCAAGGACTGAGCAAGCTTCTCTCCATTCTTCTTTTTGTCTTCAATCTGCTTTGTCATACTCATCATAATAGATTCCATCTCATGCTTTAGGACTGTATTATCTTTGGTAAGCTTTTCACATTCTTTTGTCTTTTCCTTCAGGGCTTGACTTAGTTGTTCATGTTCGATGCTCTTGCTATATTTTTGCTTGATCTGATCATAGAGTTCCCTTCTCTTCTCCTTGGACTTATTGATTTTATCTTTCAATGACAATGAATTTCTCAACATTCATGAGATTTTCTTGCAATTCTCAGACTTTAGATTTTGGTTGATCAAGATCATCTAGGGCCACCAAAAGTTGTTGCTGAAGACTGCTTGAATCCATTGAATTACTTTCTCGGATCTTCCCCAAGCTATTAAAATTCTTCTGAGGAACTAGGCTTTGATACCAATTGTTGGAATCAAGGAACACTGAGAGGGGGGTTGAATCAATGTTCTACAAAATTTAACTTTATTAATGCAATCTTTAAGACACTTAAACCATATAACCAAAAGAAACATGTAGCAACACAAAGGAAACAACCATAATAGCATAACACCAAGATTTTTACATGGAAACCCTGTTAGGGGAAAAACCACGGTGGAAGGGCAATCCACAATATGAGTATACTCAGAAATAAGTGTTTACAACATGGGAACACACTTGCATTCAAACACACTTCTTAGAGCTCACTGCTCAAAAACATAAAGGCTCACTTCCTTACAATCGATGTCAAAAGACAATTGGAGTGGTGATTTATGAAATAGCATCTGCAAATGCCTGAGAATAGTTCCGGTTAGGCACATTAGTCGATTTCTTGACCTTTTGTCTGATTCTTCTCTTTTGCTCTGCTCTGCTTCAATTCACATCACAAATTCTATTGTGCACAAGTGAAACTGTGCATAATACTTCTAATATTCACAATATCATCAACACACTTCGTACACAAATCCAAATGATATAAACAATTGCTTATATATATATCCGCAACTAAATATTTAATCGCTACATGTCAGCTCCAACAAAAATATGAAAATATTTACAAACTGTCGGCTCAATCCATAATCAATTCTCAATGCGCACCAACCAAAGTCGGCCACAGAATAGTGATGACCCAAATCAACATGTTTGAACACAAAAACACTTAAGCAATTACTCCTCAAATATCTGTAACGACTACATCCACCAAGTCGGCCTTCATGCACTGTTAAATAGAAAATCAATCAACCGGATCTTCTAACTTGCACATGGATCGATATGAGGCTCTAAGATTCAAGAATAACAAAGATCATATACCAAAAAACCTTCCCTGAGATCCACAACTCAAAAGGATAACATAAAATTGCATGTGAATTGATGAACACAATTCTGTCAGATGCTCTGTTCTTGTTTGACAGTTAATCACAAAACTTCGATCTGACTTCTGGTATGATCAAATGATGACATGTGGATCCGATCACTGACTAGGGTTTCCATCAATGACAACACCAAATGACATTTGCAGTCTCTTGCCAACAGTTCTTGCTACTTTCTCTTTGGGTGGACATATCTATCTTTGAGGAGGAGGGAAACCTTCCTTGAGGTCGATACAAGTGAAGAAGAAGGGGAAGGAGTTACCAATTAATTTGAAGTTTGGGACTCTTCCTCAAAAATTAACACATAATCTTGTATTGCCTCTTCTTCTAAAGCTATTGCGAGAACCTGTATTTCTTCCTACATATTATTAATATTTACTTTTTCCTCTTCAAATTTCTAGTTTGGAATGTTAGGCTGAGGAGGAGTGACCAAGACTTTTGGAGGAGGGGGAGTGAAGGAATATTATATTAAAATAGAAGAGTATATGGTACTTGAGTTTCCCCCCTAACTGCTTTTTATGTTATTGATGATCTATTCCTTGATTTTATTGTAATGGTTGTTCATCGACCTCTTCCTCCTCTTCATCCACAACCTACAACATAAAAACCTCATCTTTTTTCTTCTCCTTGTTCCTCTTTGGTGTTATAATAGATGAAGTTTCCTCTTGTTCTAAAACTATTGCAGAGGATTTAGTGGGATTCATTTGCTAGGGATGAGGATCATCCATAAGATATGGATGCTCCAAGCACCTTCTAGTTATTTCAATCACCACCCTTTTTCTTTCCTTAGTGCATACATTTTATGGTTTAGAACACTATTACTTCCATGGGTTGATTGGAAATATTATTTATATTATAGGTGAAGGGAAAAGAATGCGGATCTACTGACCCAATAGTGCGAAATACATTCCCTTAACACCTTTACTTTAGGGGAGAGAAGCAAAAATAAAAAACTAACAGTTTCAAAAACTTATAGAGATGCATACAACCATGGCAATGAGAAACTAGAAAGATAAGCAAACAAAGATGACACAGTATTTACGTGGGAAAACCCTTTCAGGTAAAAAACCCACCACACAAAGTCAAATCTATTGTATTACAGTAATAAATCGATTACATACAATAACCAGACTTCTTAGTTCAGCTCACAATCACCCAGAGAGTTTCAGATTCATTGTTACAATGTTTTTACAACATACAGTTCAAAACCCTCCTCAAGAACTCATGTCCTTCTGTTCTTCAGCTCGCAACTTCAAACTTGCTTTGCAACTTACGACTCAACTCTTGACTTGTCTAACTTATGAGAAATAAAACATCTCTCATCCATATGTAACCGACTTAGAAGAGCAATGAAGTCCATCCTCAAATCATGCAACTGGTTGGATCTGACAGATTTCCTGCAACGAGCCGACTTTGCATTCAAAGCCATTACTCAAAATGGTTGAGCTCACCACCCTTCGTTGACAAATGCAACTGCCACAATAACTATCTTGGTATCCGTCCAATCACTATTCAACCAGGTGCCATGCATCCAAGACCCATCAACAATCGCAGCTAACAGAGCAACCAAAACGGTCAAACAGATATCAGGCGCGACCAAGACTTAAGTCATTTCTAACACTGCCGGAGTCAGAGTCAGAACAGGAGTCGAAACAGGACTCCACCGAAAATACACACTGCCGAAGTCGGAGTCGGAGATGGAACTGGAGTTGAAACATGACCCTACTGAAATTTTAGGTTTAGGAACCATTTTGGTTCCGCGTCCGCCCACAACAAAGAGGAACTCATCGGAAACAGTTATGACCGGGTAAAGTCAACCTGGGGTCAAACCAAGATGGGAACACAAAAGACCGAAGATGGAGTCAGGGATGAAACAGGAATAGAAATAGGACTTTACCAAAAGTCCAAGATTAGGAACCAATCCGGTTCCTATTCCACCTCCGCCAAATGCAAGAAACAATAATCTAGAACCAGGACAAGGTGAAGGAAAACACCTCGAGGAGAATCCAAACATCTAGAAGAACCAGATCACAAAAGCAGGAGTCGGACCCGGAGTCAGAATAGAAACCGAAACAGGAACATGGCAAACAGACATTGCCAAATTCCAAAATTGGTTCCGCCTCCGCCAGAACCTGCGAAGCGAGAAACAACAGACGGTAGGAAGAGGGGTCGGAGCAGGAACGAGAACCGAAACCCGAAACTTAGACAAATAGAACAATGCCAAGTTCCATCCCGGTTCCACCTCCGCCAAAACTTTGCACACAACACAAAATCACCAAGGCATGAAAACGAGGACTTCAAGCTGGAAGTTGAGACATAATTTCTGAACAATCTCCCACTTGGTGAACACTTCCAGCTTCCTCAAAACATCAAACCTTACTGTCTATCATAGGCCCCAAGGCCCATCGATTCTATGCACCATTTGAACTTGTCTGTGCTAACCGGCTTTGTCAAGGCATCTGCAACTTCAAGGTGTCAACCTTATCCATACTGACCTTGCCATCTTCAACCATATCCCTCACGAAGTGATATTGCACATCTATGTGCTTGGTCCTGGCATGGAAGGTCGGATTCTTTGCCAAACAAATGGCACTTTGACTGTCACAGTAGATTGAAATCTGCTTAGCATTAAATCCAATGTCTGAACACAAATGCCTCAGCCACACTGCCTCCTTGCAAGCACGAGTTGTTGCCATGTACTCTGCCTCTGTCGTGGATAAAGCAACTACAGCTTGTCGCTTGCTCATCCAACTGATTGCTCCACCATTAAGCATGAAAGTGTATCCACTGGTGGATCTTCTGCTGTCAATGTCCCCTACCCAATCAGAGTCAACATATCCCTGAATGCAAAGAGCCCTTTGTGATGCAACCATATTGCCATGGTAACACAAAGCATAATCTGAAGTACCCTTCAAATACCTGAACACTCTCTTTACAAAATCCCAATGTGATCTCCCTGGATTTGCCATAAAACGACTTAGAACTCCCATTGCTTGGGAAATGTCTGGTCTTGTGCAAACCATAGCATACATAAAACTGCCTATTGCACTTGCATAAGGCACACTGGTCATGTCCTCCATCTCAGTAGCAGACTTTGGATAGTTTTCAGCAGATAGTTTCAATCCTTGCATGATTGGAACAACTAGCTGCTTGCAATCAGTCATGCTGAACCTCTCTAGAACGGTTTTCACATACTTACTCTGACTGAGCCAAAGCTTTATGCTTGTTCTATCTCTGGTTATCTCCATCCCAAGAATGTACCTTGCTGCTCCAAGATCTTTCATTTCGAACTTAGCAAACAACTGAGTTTTAAGATAAGAAATCATAGCCTTGCTATTACCAATGAATAACATGTCATCCACATACAGAGTAATAACAAGCACACGATCATTCTCACATTTATAATAAATGCAATGATCAGATTTTGATCTAACAAACCCAATTGACAACACAAATGTGTCAAATTTTTGGTACCACATTCCAGGAGATTGCTTTAGACCATAGAGAGATTTATTTAACTTGCAAACCAGATTTTGTTTACCTCTTTCAACAAAATGCTCAGGCTGGGACATGTAGATTTCTTCTTCCAGATCACCGTGGAGAAATGTTGTCTTCACATCCATCTGCTCAATTTCATAGTCATACACAGCTGCCAATGTCAACAAAAATCTGATGGATGTCAGCTTTGCTACAGGGGAAAAGATCTCTCCATAATCAATTCCCTCAACTTGGGAAAAACCCTTTGCAACCAGTCGTGCCTTATACTTCTCCACACTGCCATCAAGGCCTGTCTTCTTTTTGAATATCCACTTGCAGCCAATAGGCTTTCGCCCTTTAGACAGTGGTACCAACTTCCAGGTATCATTCTTTTTCAAGGAATCCATCTCCTCATTCATGGCTTCCAACCAAGACTTTGAATCAGTCATGCTGATTGCTTCTTTCATAGTCCTAGGCTCATCAGTGCTAGTAATTAAGGCATAAGCACAATTTGAATCTAACATAGAGAAACCATACCTTTTTGGTTGCCTTCTTTCTCGTGTAGATCTCCTTAGAGGCTGAGGTTGTTTTTCATCATCAGAACTTCCAGAGCTGCTTGAGCTCTCCTCAATCTCAGGTACACCATGCAACTCTTCCCTTTCTGGAGTTTGGGGAATCTCAACTGCATCCTTCTTCTTGTCACTCTGATTTGTCTCAAACTATTGATCACTTACTAGAGGTTTCAGCTCATGAAATATCACACTTCTGTTATACAAAACCTTCTCAATAATAGGGTTCCAAAGCTTGTATCCTTTCACACCAACTCCATAGCTGATGAGAATACATTTCACAGCCTTGTTATCCAACTTTGATCTCTTTTCATTTGGCACATGAACATATGCTTCACAGTCAAATACCCAAACATGCCTTAATGAGGGTTTCTTACCTGACCATGCTTCCAAAGGTGTCTTATCAACAAGCGCTGAACAAGGAGATCTATTAATCAAATAACATGCTGTAGCAACAACCTCAGCCCATAACTTCTGCTCCAGACCAACACCACTCAACATACTCCTTGCCTTTTCCATCAGTGTCTATTTCAACCTTTCAGCAACTCCATTTTGTTGTGGAGTGTAAGGGGTTGTCTTATGCCTTTTAATTCCATGATCAGTGCAGTACCTTTCAAAATCTGCAGAACAAAACTCACCTCCATTGTCTATCCTTAAACACTTTATTTTCCTTCCAGTCTGATTTTCTACCAAAGAACTCTTTAAACTGACTGGACACTTCTGATTTACTTTTAAGAAAGTATACAAATGCCCTTCTCGAACAGTCATCAATAAAAGAAACATAATATCTAAACTTTGATAATGAAGGAAAATTAACTAGACCAAACACATCAGAATGAACATAATCCAATATACCAGAAGATTTGTGAGGACTGGAGGAGAAAGAAACACGGTGTTGCTTTCCATAGATACAATGTTCACAAAAATCAAACTCAAGGTTACAATCATCCAGCCATTCTACAAAGTTTTTGTTTTTCAAGGTTTTTAAACCTTTCTCACCTATGTGACCAAGTCTATGATGCCATAACATAGTCTTTTCTACTGGGAGTTTTACCTTCAAAGCATTTGCAGATAGTGAAGAGTCTTCATCTTTCTCTATAAGTGCAGAATTACATGACTTTACAGAGGCACTATTACAAAGAACAGGTCGTGCATCTAGCTTGTACAGAGTGTCAGTACGAACACCCTTAGCTAACACCATTGCACCTCTAGCCATTTTACATCCCTTACTAGAAAAAGAAACTTCTACACCAGCATCATTTAACTTACTAACAGAAAGAAGATTTCGATCCAAACTTGGGATGTGAAGAACACCACCAATTCCTTTGACTCTCCCATCAGGAAACTAAATTATGACCCTTCCTCTGCCAACAATCTCCAGTGTTGAATCACTTGCCAAGTATACCTTTCCACCATCATACTTCTCATACTTTGAGAACCAATCTCTATTGGATGTCATGTGAAAAGAGGCACCTGAATCAACTAACCAAACATCATCTGATGCCTAAGTTGTCAAGGCTGCTGCAATGAAGGCATCTGCATCACTTTGAGAAGATTCATTGTCAGAAGCATTCTTTTTCTTCTTCTCCTTGCAGTCCTTCCTGATATGACCCGGTTGCCCATAGTTCCAGCACTTTACCTTGAACTTTTTACCAGGAGACTTTGATCTCCCTTTAGACTTGGATTTCGACTTGTCTTTCTTCTTGCCTTTCTCCTTTGTTCTACCTCGAACAGAAAGAGAATCTTTGGCCATCACAAAAGATTTCCTTCACATTTCTTCAGACATAAGTGAAACAACCACATCATCAGTCTTGAAAGGAGTGGTTGTGCTTCCAATAGCCATCACAAGATGATCCCAGCTGTCAGGTAATGAACACAACAAGAACATGAAATGATCCTCTTCCTCAATCTTTACACCTACAAATGCCAACTGAGTAACACTCATATTAAACGAGTTCAGATGGTCTGCAATAGATGCACCTTCGTCCATCTTCAAGGAGTACAACTTCTTTCTCAGGAACAACTTATTTACCAGGGAATTTCCTTGGTAAATATCACCAAGCTTCTTCCATAAAGCAGTTGCAGACGTTTCCTCATGAACATTAAGGAGCACAAAATTGGCTAGACTCAGTCTTATCAATCCTTTTGCTTTTCTATCAGCAAGATCCCAAGCTTTTTGGGTCATAGTTTGTGGCTTAGTTCCAGACACTGCAATCCAGAGGTCTCTATCCACAAGCAAGTCTTCTATCTTGAGTTTCCATAACTCAAAGTTGCTGCCATTAAACTTCTCAATATCTATTCTACCAGATGTACTCGCCATCTCACAACAAAAACAAGTTTAACAATGCAAGTTTCCCACTGAAACAGTATTAGTGCAAAAAACTAATTCGCCCTAACAAGGATAACATGAACTGGCCAAGCTTTGATACCACTTTGAAGGGAAAAGAATGCGGATCTACTGACCCAACAGTGCGGAATACATTCCCTTAACACCTTTACTTTAGGGGAGAGAAGCAAAAACGAAAAACTAACAGTTTCAAAAACTTATAGAGATGCATACAACCATGGCAATGAGAAACCAGAAAGATAAGCAAACAAAGATGACACAGTATTTATGTGGGAAAACCCTTTCAAGTAAAAAACCCACCACACAAAGTCAAATCTATTGTATTACAGTAATGAATCGATTACATACAATAACCAGACTTCTTAGTTCAGCTCACAATCACCCAGAGAATTTCAGATTCACTATTACAATGTTTTTACAACATACAGTTCAAAACCCTCCTCAAGAACTCACGTCCTTTTGTTCTTCAGCTCGCAACTTCAAACTTGCTCTGCAACTTACGACTCAACTCTTGACTTGTCTAACTTATAGGAAATAACACATCTCTCATCCATATGTAACCGACTCAGAAGAGCAATGAAGTCCATCCTCAAATCACGCAACTGGTCAGATCTAACAGATTTCCTACAACGAGCCGACTTTGCATTCAAAGCCATTACTCAAAACGGTTGAGCTCGCCACCCTTCGTTGACAAATGCAATTGCCACAATAACTATCTTGGTATCCGTCCAATCACTATTCAACCAGGTGCCACGCGTCCAAGACCGATCAACAATCGCAACTGACAGAGCAACCAAAATGGTCAAACAGACATCGGGCATGACCAAGAGTTCACATCATTTCTAACATTGTCAGAGTCGGAGTCGGAACAGGAGTCGAAATAGGACTCCATTGAAAATACACACTGCCAGAGTCGGAGTCGGAGACAGAACTGGAGTCGAAACATGACCCTACCGAAATTTCAGGTTCAGGAACCATTTCGGTTCTGCGTCCACCCACGACAAAGAGGAACTCATCGGAAACAGTTCTGACTGGGTAAAGTCAACCCAGGGTCAAACCAAGATGGGAACACGAAAGACCAGAGACGAAGTCGGGGACGGAACAGGAACAGAAATAGGACTTTACCAAAAGTCCAAGATTAGGAACCAATCCGGTTTCGGTTCCACTTCCGCCAAATGCAAGAAACAACAATCCAGAACTAGGACAAGGTGAAGGAAAACACCCCGAGGAGAATCCAAACATCTAGAAGAACTAGATCACAAAAGCAGGAGTCAGACCTGGAGTCGGAACAGAAACAGAAACAGGAACATGGCAAACAGACATTGCCAAATTCCAAAACTGGTTTCGCCTCTGCCAGAACTTTGTACACAACACAAAATCACCAAGGCATGAAAACGAGGACTTCAAGTTGGAAGTTGAGACATAATTTCTAAACAATAGGAAGGCTCCAAGACCTTTCCATATTCATGCATTTATTTGGAAACATTCTCCAAATTACAACTCCTAAAAAAAGGGAGTGTCATCTTATATTAATGTATGATTCTTACTTCATGTTTGTCTAAAAAGTTAGCCCAAAATTATTCTACTAAGGCACATGTATAAAAATTACCCCATTAAGGGTCCAATCTTACCAATGGGATTAAATCTATCCCTTTCCTCATATAGATGCATTATCAAGTAAGTCATCTCTTGCTCAACTATCTTGACATTCTACATATTGGAAAATGAATAGCTCCCAATCTTTAGTGGGAAGGAACTTATAGCCACTTGCTTATTGTTGATTATCTTTTATATCTCCACTACTTGTATATAAATCTCCAACAAAATGACCTTGTCACTAGGATAACTAGAGAGTCTTTAATATTCTTTATGAAAGACAACTATTTTAATATAAGATAAATTTTTAAACTTGATGTACTGATGTACCAAGCCAACCATAACCTATTTTCCTCTAAAGATAACCTATTTTCTAATAATTCTCTATAAATTCTATAATAGCATAGACAAATGCATCACTCACCATGTTGTAATGTTTCTAGCTCTGCTTCAACTCTAGCTAGGGGTAATGATCATGCACTTTTGTTTCTCCTAGTTGCAAGGTCATGCACACTTGATTTAGACCTATAAATTTGGATTAAAAATACAACAAGTATACCAAATATGATATCATGAGGAACCTAGAGGATTCCAAGACTTTAAACAATCACTCATGTAGTGTGTCATTGATGAGAGAGGCCTAGTTTGTTCTCTTTCCATCACAAATTTGAATGATAAAATAACACATCTAAGGATATAAATCATTGAAATTAGGAAAAACAAAGACCCTACTAAGAAGGGTGATAAAATCCTTTGGGTCCTCTTGGAACTCACTCTTAAGAATTAGTCTTTCCATATTTATAGCATGATTCCTTTGTTGTAATAGTAAATTATTATTGATAGAGTTGGTAGCATGTGTAGTTATACTCTCATAGTATTTTAAGGCTTGGACTTCATGTTTATGTTGTCATATTGGGAAGAGGTTGGAAGCCCAAATACTCTTTCAATAAAATCTAAACTAATGTCCAAATATAGTTTGACTTGCAATGCCTAACACCTTTTTTATTTTGATTATATGCCTTAGCACAAGTCAAGACCAACTCTAGAGAATAAAGGGCAACAAGAAAAGTAACAAAGTAAACTAAGCCTGATGTGCCCATGCATTGGGTTATGAATGTTCTCTCCTTCAACATGAACCCTCTAAAAGAACTCCTAAATGTACACATGTCTAAGATTTGTATCTCCAATATCAGTAGAAGGTGAAACCATCTTACATGATAAATAATAGCCTTTATATGCATACTTCATTGATTTTAATTATTATTTTTCTCCTTACATAGATGATACTAAGCACAAAAAAGGATATTAGATATTTCAACCATATAATATCCATATATATTTTAGGGGATATAACCTCACTAAATTATCACATATTTCTAATATACTGAATAAACAAGCTTACGAATACCATTGAAGTTTTACCAAAATGTCTACCATAAAAAAATTGTTGTGCAATCAGATTTTGATATTCCAACATGATTCATAATTTAGGTATCAATGTTCCAAGGATTCTGATGCCCAAAAATATAATGTGAAGTATAAAATTAAGTGATCCCAAGGTGTTCAATTTCCTCTATAAGGTGTTATGCCAAAGAAAAACCATCCTCAAACCCTAGAAAATAGGACTTTGAAAAGTATCAAGGTTTTCGGATCGAAGTTACTTCTTAATAAGTATGCCAAAGAATGATCTCGAAAAGGTGAACATTTGCAAAGTGTCAAGGATAAAACTCAAGAAAAAGTACTGAACTAGCACCCAAATAAGAGTAACTTGAAACCATGATCATGAAAATATATCTAAGTAAAATGTTTAGGGATTATAATTTGAAGGGAATAATAAACTATTTCTAAACTAAGGGTATGGACACAACCTCAAATTCAAAAAATATATAAAATTAACTAAGGGGGTCAAGATTTAGGGATAATATGAGATGGGTACCAAAACTGGAAGACACATGAAAATGAATCTTTACAAGTTCAGGAGTAAAAATTCAGGGAGAAAACATAACCTATGTCCACATAAGAGAACCAAAACCTTTACTTTGAAAAGGCACAAAAATTCTAAGTATGGAAGTCAAACTATGAGGGTTTGAAAGAACTCATCCAAAAGGGATGTCATGACAAAGCCACAAGCATCAAATCTCATTATAAGGATGAGATCATCATAACATTATCAAGAAAAAATGACTTGAAACTCTAACAAAAATAATTTTTGAAGGGGACAAGGGTTTGCATGACTAGGGCACAAAAAAAGGAAATACAAAGAAAAATAAAAAATGACCCACAAAAGACGTAATCGTATGAGGTAAAACATAATAAATAAAAAATGAGAATAAAGGAAATAAAGGAAAAACACAAATAACCAACTAAAATTGCCATTAATGCACCAAAAAGAAACCCTACATAGTAAAGCAATGAGAAAATGGAAGAAAAGTATGATTAGTGAAATCTTACTAGCATGCAATAGACCCACAAACAAGAAAACATACCATAACAACAATTTTCTCACCAAGAGCTCAAAATTGTGAGGAGGAAAGAAATATAGCTGCAGAGTATGAAAGAACTTGAAGGAAAACAACACAAATTAATAACAAAAGACACAAACAAAAATAAAGATAAATTAATGTACATGGGAAAATTGTCATTAACGTAAATCCAAATTGGTAAGTCAAGGTGTCATCATATCCTAGATATTGCAGTTTTAGAGATTCCTTTATGGCCATGCTAGGATGATCAAATCTAAAATTCCAATAGGTTAACATCATAGGCCTAACAAGTTCAATCTACAAAGTGTTGGGGTTTCAAAGTTTCCTTGACAATTATGCCAGGATGACCAACTCTAAAAGTCTAAAAAATGGGCAAAATACCCAAAATGAAACTAAGGAAAAAGGCAAGAAAATAAAACCAAATAGAAGGACAAGCAAGAAATCCAACAAATAAGGTGAAGAAAACAAAACAAAATAGGGAGTCACTATTTTTCCAAGGTGAAATGGGGCATGCATGTTTAAGGAACAATAAGAATCACTCACAACTTCATAAATAGGTTTTTGATTTGAAGTATTTTATTTATCTAGCCCCAAAGTTCTTAGGTCATGATTGTGGATGGGGGCTAGCCAATTTTTTAGGGAAATGACATAGTTGTTGGGATTTTTCAATAGGATAGAGCAATTAAAATTACCAATTACAAATTGGAGATAACATAATTAAAAGAAAAAATGGATTATAAAGACACAAAAACTTAACATGGTTCACCAATTTGGGCTACATCCACAAACAACCATCCAAGTTTGATTTAAAATCTAACAAAAAAAATGCAAGTTACATTAACTTGCAACAATTTCTGCAACTACGCATACACTCAAAATGCCTTCAAACTTCGTGCACAATCTGCATTGTTGCATTCTCCTCAAACACAAAATCGGGCTCTATTCAAATCTCTTAACCTATGCAGTGCTACATGCTATTATACCTTCCCATGTGTGTGAATATTGGTCTTCTACATCCGCAACAAGAAACTATCATTTTTGGTAGTTACAAAACTGATTTTCAATGGGAAATTTAATAAAAAAAATTGGGTGTTGGTAAGAAGTTGAGTCCACTTTTTGGCCATTTAGTGGAAGTGTTTTCCTTGATTTTTAGAGTTTGACACATTTGACCTTAAAATTTGAAACACTTAGAGATGAAATCTTGGAAAAACCCACTAATCATAAAATGTAGTACTCGGAGTCTAGTTTCCAAATATGTAATTTATTTCAATACTTAGATAATATAAATTTGTTTTCAATAGGCGTTTCTAAAAAAGAACTATTTAAAAGTCATTTTTTTAACCATACCATGCATGTGTACCTCATCCATATTTTGACCTAAATAATCATATTTTTGTAAATTCTTTTGGAAAAATATTTGTAACTCATTGAAGCATGCTTTCTATATTTTTTTGTAATTTTTTATTGATTTTTTGTTTGTTAATTTTTTATTGGCCATATTTGGTGTTTTAAAAATCCTTGTGTATGTCATGCATAAGATGACCTAAGCTTATGATTTTTTGATTTTTTTTTTAAATTGAAAAGAATTTTCTGAAGTACGCTTTCATGCAATCCATTTGTGAAAATGTTATGTTGACAAAAAGTTATGAAAATACTAAAAAACCTTGATAATTCAAGTTTATGGACTTGTTTAATCAGAAACTAAATGAAAAATAAATTTAAAAAAATCCAATTGTAAATTTTTTTACATATTTGGAATCTTCACTGTCTAATCTATAATGGGTTTTAATTTCGTTGAAAAACTCTACAAAAAAAGCCTTTAAACATATGCCCAAAGTCAGTATTTTTTTGTGACATTGCTAGGACCTTCAACTTGTAGGTCAAATCAAGTCCAGAGCCTAGGTTTGGACCCCCAAACCTTTTCCTGAACTTGTCAACAAAGCAAAAACCCAGCCTACATTCCAAATTTTAAAAAATGAGATCCCATTTACTAAACGAGATCCCGCTTAGTAAACGAGATCCCACTTAGTAAATGGGATCCTATTTCCAATTCACCCATTGAAAATGGAATGGGATCCTGTTTAATAAACGAGATCCCGTTTATTAGCAGATCTGTTGAAAATGGAACGGGATCCTATTTCTTAAATGAGAGCCAGAGTTATTTTTTATTTTACTGTCAAAAGGGGCATCTCGGGTCTAAGAATCATTTTGTACGGCCAAATGTGACATATTCCCTATATTCTATCACCTTTTGTCTTGTTGAAGTTCTTCAATTTGGGATTTTTTTCAATTTTGGAAGGAGGCATCATTGGAACGCTGTGACAAAAGAATTTTGTTGAATTGCTATTTGTTTTCAAAGGAGGAATAGGAATTGTATTTAATTGCTACTTGTTTGAAGGAGGAAGAGATATTTTTGTTGAATTGCTATTTTTTTTCAGAGGAAGAGAATTTGTTTTGAATTCGTATTTGCTTTCAAAGGAGAATGAATTTTTTTGTTTAATTGAGCTACTTGTTTGAAGGAGGAAGAGAAATTTTGTTGAATTCCTATTTGTTTTCAAAGGAGGATGAGAAATTTTGTTTCATTGAGCTACTTGTTTGAAGGAGGAAGAGAAATTTTGTGCAATTGCTACTTGTTTGAAGGAGGAAGAGGATTTTAGTTTAATTGCTACTTGTTTGAAAGAGGAAGAGGAGTTTAGTTTAATTACTACTTGTTTGAAGGAGGAAGAGGATTTTTGTTCAATTGCTACTTTTTTGAAAGAGGAAGAGGAAATTTGTTCAATTGCTACTTGGTTGAAGGAGGAAGAGGAATTTTGTGAACAATTACTACTTGTTCGAAGGAGGAACAAACAAGTAAGACTCTCAAGTTTTTGAAATTCATTTGTGTATACTTTTGTAACTCAAATTTTGGTACCCACTTAGGGTCTCTAACACTTCTAGGGTTTTTCACCTAAAAGGATAGAGAGGGATACCAAAATTAATAGGTTACATTCAAAGATAATGGGTTTAAGGTATGGTGTGTGTGGAATGAGATGATCTAAGTGCTGGAAATGGAAAATAGAAGCTAATTATTAAAATAAAACCTAGAGAATGCAACTATGTTTGAAAACACATTTAGATATGCAGAATTTATGCTAAATGACCTAAGAAAGCTTATAAAACAAAACAAAAATCTATAAAACTAGAAATGTGTACCTGAAAGTGTGTTACAAACTTGAAGGAACTCTAAAATTTTGAAAATAGTGATTTTTATGTCTGGCGGGACACTTATGCCAAGCTGGGCGACCTAGTCCTTTTTTGGGGTGATTTCAAAAAACTACTCTGGTGCCTGTTTCAACCAAATGGGTATCCAAATCCACAAAAATATTTGAAAAATATGGACACTAGGACTAGGTCACCACAACTTGTGGGAGTGTCCTTTTTGCCTTTTCTAAAAATTTGAAGGTGGAAATGGAGGCTCTTGACTTGCACTTTCTGTTCCTCCAAGTGTTCAGACCAGAAACCTTGATTATCGATCTATAGGTGTCTTTTTGTGGATGTTTTTCCCTAGTTGACAAGGAGATGCCCTAAACAAGTCTTCAACCCATTCTTGAATGATTTCCAAACCTGCAAAATACCTAAATATGCAAATACACAAAGAAGAAAGGAGAAATATTGATTGTTAGAGTATGGGTGTTTGCCTTGGTCAATCCCCTTTTAGATAATCAAATCAAATGAAGAAACAAAGTAATGAAACATGAAATGATGGAGCTAATACCTTTCCATGATGAATGATCTTGTGTTTTTGCAACAATCAGCCTTTGAATTCCTTGGAGAGATGTCTTGATGACTTAGTATGCAAAAACCCTAGCTTGCTTGAGAAGGAGTGGATGAGGAGTGAAGAGGGAATCTAATGAATAATTAGGGTTTTTAGGCTTATTTATAGGCAATCCACCTAAAACACCCGTTATTTGATCCTCAAGACCGACATGAAGGAGAAATAAATTAAAACCCTAACTTTTCCCGCTCAAAACCTCAAAAATAGCTCTAATGGGACTAGGTCACCACCTTGGGCGACCTAGTCCACCTGGATAGGACTAATTCACCCAGATGGGTGACCTAGTTCTACAAGGGCCCTTTTGCCAGTTGGATTGTCTGAGAGCGAATAAATTAGGTTTATATGATGATTTTATCAAATATTTGATAAAATTAAGGCTTGGGATGCACAATAAGGTGTCATAGGAGCCTATAAATGATGATGAAAAGGGGTTATTTAGGTCCAAAATCCATAGGCAAGGGTCCAAATGAGTGAAAAGTGTCAAAGGATACACTTTTTGGCAATACAACTTTTAAAAAATTCAATAATGGGATCACAATGTCAGAATAAGAGGAAAGATAGGAAGGTATTGAACCCTAGAGAAATTCAAGCAAAGAGAGAGAAGGAGAAACAAAGACAAAGAGAAAGAAGAATGATGGTTAAGCATCCAATTCCACAACTATTGAAGATAAAAACATTGAGGAGACCATGGATGTAGATGATGCAAACTTGCAAGAGGTGAATGTGGAAACTAATACAAATATACAAACTACTCCTGGTATGTCTTCAAATATTCCTTCCAATGCTATGGAGAATGTTTCAATAGGCACAAATTCAGGTACCTCTTCAAATCCACCTTTGAGCCTCATGGAAATGGTGTTTATTAGAGATTTATTAAATGTTGGATATCACAATGTTGTCATTAATAATATTCGTAGAGTTCAAGATTTGATTCAAATTGTTGTTGAAAATGAAAATGAAAATGAAAATTGTTTTGTTGTTGAAAATGAAAATGAAAATGTAGACATGCAAAACTAACATCATGCATCCAATTCTGCTATTAATCAATTAAAGCAATTTATTGATTAATTTCCTAAGGTTCACTAAATAAATCAAATTATTTAATCCTTATGTTCTTCTCATTTGATTTAATAAATCAAACTGATTTAATCAAATATCAAATCCCTAAACCTCCTCAAGTTAGTTAATCTACATTAATTAACTTCTAATCATAATTACCATTCTCTAGCTTTTGACCCAACTAGAGTCAAACCCAAACTCTTAACTAACCCACCCACTTGCACCAATAAATCATTTCTTTGATTTATTAATTCTTCTAATTACATTCAAAATGGCATCAAAATGGAATATTCTTCCAATTTGAATCTTCCCCCCAAAAAGAACTTGTCCCTTCCAACAAGTTTTTAAATGCTATTTGCACAAGTCAAACATGGCATTTATTGCACCTTTCATGGAGTCACTATATTGATAGCTAAATATTTCAAATGATTTATGTTATGAATGCAATTTTTATTTTAATCATTAGGTTTTGAATGTTAAATCTATCACATGACTTGATTTGAATCCAATTTTCTTTTTTATCTCAAATAACTCCACTTGACCTGCATAATCTATCACATCCCACAACCTTTTAAATCTTTCAGGCACGTCCTTTAAGAAATCTTTCAGGCACGTTCTTTAAGAAATCTTTCAGGTGATGCATATCTGCTTTATCTTGAGATGTAAATCTGTATCTCTTGCTTTACAAGATTTCAATCTATGTTATCTGCATGTTTGACTGTTATCTTGCAGGTCTCGGGGCGGTGTGTTAAGATTGATTGATGCTTTCCACATGGAATTAATTTTTGTGGCCTCAAGGGATTACACTGGAGTGTCATTTTTTTTTTTATTACTTCACACAAAGCGTTAGCTGTTAAGGGATTGTAAATCGATGCTTTCCTATGCAAGATTTGTTTCATATCTACTTTACATTCATTTTCTTTCATAGCACAAATGAATTTCTTTTTTCTTTTCAAAGTGATAATGTCTACTTCGATTGCTGCTTATGATCTCTTTTAATCCTATTTGCTTTTGGTCGTTACAACCAATTTGGTCTCCTCCATGAAGGCCTTCTTAACATGCACCCTATTCACGGCTTCATGCGTACTATTCACAGTTTCAGCATCTTCATTTTTGAGCTGTTATCTGTCAATTCCCAGTGGTGTCAGTGAGATTGATAAAGACTATGACTACCAGCTTGTTTTTCCTGAGTCATTTCCCTTGGTGAAGAAAAACCATGTCTCTACAGTGGCCGCACTGGGAGAAATCTAATGGAGAGAACTACTTTCTAAAGGCGCGCAATTGAATGTTTCATGATCATCATCATGGAATTTGTAAGCCATAACTCAGTCATACCCTGTGATGTCATGTATCTCCTGCACAACCATGCCACACTATTTACCAACACCTCCATTGACCATATTTTGCAACTGTGATATTGCGTTTCCAACCAGTTTATAAGATTGTAGTGCTCCAACAGCATTCATCGGTACGTGAGAAGCCTTAACAGGGTCAAAATCTAAATAGGATGTAGAAGGTGCGCATCTCCAAGTGCTATAGACCTCTGCAATACAACAACACTAGAAGTTATAAAGTCTCATAGTCTACCAGGCTTTGCATACAGAACACTAAAAGGGATGCTTCCGCTTTTGTTCTGCACGGTTTCCTATGCAAATAGATACTGTCACCCATGCAATCCACGAGCTGAGTCGCTTCTATCTGCCACTTGCATTATCTTGAGCCCCCCACCATAGTCATGAATAAAAGAAAACTTTAAAAGTGGTTGGAAGATAGATTTTTCACGCTTGTAACTTGGTCATTGGTGCTTAAATTTTAAAAACTTGGCTTTTGAACCTATGCTTGGGCGAGGCTCGATGTCTCTTTAGAATTTATGATAGTACCTCGGGGGAAGGTAGGAGGTCCTTTCACATAAGATTTTCGCGCCTGCCAGTTACATCTGTTTGAAAATTTCTAAAAATCTTTTCAACAAGAATCATACCTTATTACTGTTGATTCACTACCTTATTACCTTATGAACTGTTGCATGGTAATAAATGTTTTGTGCTGAACAAGTTGAAACCGTAATCCAAAGATTGTCGACAAAATCCATTTTGGGGATATTTTGCAGTTATTGCATTCGATGAGACCACATCTTTTGAAGGCATATTGACAACAGTTCACGTGATTTGTTCATGCTTCACACGCTTTTGATTTGGAGTACTTGAGATATTTTTTTTAACGTACCAACTAGTGATATTGATCAGAACATTTAGAATTATTAATCGCAGAATTCTTCAGAATCAATGCATTTTTTTGCTAATGATACCTACCTTGGACTCAATTTTCTTTGATGACGTGCCATTAATGCTTTTCAAAAATTGTGTTTCTTTGGTCTATCTAAATTCATGGTTCTGCCTCTTCTAGCTGCAGGGAGGTAATCGAGATGTTATTATTCAATGTGCTCATTGATAAAAAATCTTCTAATGTAGTGGGCTTAGTGGGCTTCAAATTGTGTCAAGAAGTTTAATTGGTGATATAAATCTTCTTTAATGAAAAACTCTGACATGTTTTGTGCAGAATATAATTCATGATTACCACTGATCAAAGTTTTGCATATTACAAACATATCTTTTGTTGGACATTCAGGATTTGGCACTATTATTTATTGGTCCTTTTTGTAGGGGAAATCTGACTTTTGGTGTTGATTACTCATGGCATTGGGGTTGGGTATTATTAACAATTTTTTTTTTTTTGCAGCTTTCAATTTGACATTTACATAAGATTAAGAAGATTGAACTAAAGAGAATCAAAAGTCTTTTATCAAAGTTGAAATCAAAGTGGACATTTGAAGACAAGTATTTAAATTGAATGAAGGTTAGCGTTGGAGAAATAAAAGTTGAAACATCAAGGTTGAAATCAAGATCGGAAGTGAAGGTTGACTTTGGAACCAAACAAAAATGAAGGCGAAAAGAGTGGAATGGAAGTTTTTCTTGAAAACAAAATTTGAAAAGCATTTTTTAATGCTTGTTTAAACAATCTTAGAGCTTCCATTTTCTACCCTTTTTTTTCTGTTTTTAGCTAACTCACTTTTCAATTTGGGCTTAAAATCAATCAATGACTTGATCTTTTCAAAGTTGGTTAAAATTGAACCTTAGACACTTACTAGATTTCAATTTGGGATTAAAATTGAACAAGGCAACCTTCACACTTGAATTTTGGTGCTTAAAAGGAATTCATCACTGCTTTTTGGACTTAAAATGAACAACTGTTTGTCATATTTTGCAATCTTTTTCACAAAGTAATATCATCAAAAAGATGTATGCACTTCTCTTGCGCCTCACGATGATCTTGAGAATCAAAAGTTTTTTTTTATGATATTAAGTTGTCAAAAATATTGCCTCCACACTTCAATTTGGGCATTTTAAAATTGAACAAAACATGCGAGTGTGAGCACGATATATTGCGGAGGTTCTCCCCTTTGTTTTTCAGCAAAGGTTGTGTGAACGACGGGATATGTTAGCTCACTTTTGTTTATCTTAGAGGGCCTGCCTTGTGGGAAAAATTACTCACCCAAGGGAACGACCCAATCGGGAACACGCTAAAGCCAAGTGACTTCCAACCGGTATATAAGTGTGGATATTGGAACAAAGGCCAATATCACGAGGATTATTCTGACGAGATGGACAGCAATGGACTCTCGCCGACGTTGGATAATCCCCCACGAACGAAATGCCCGAATTAGAACCCCTTGTTTAGAAATTGGGCAAAACCTTATCTATCTTGTTGGTGCAAAAGGTCATGTCCTTTGAAGCCGCCCCACGTAACATGCGGTCTTGTTGTGGAAATGGAAAGTATGCCATGGGAGATTCATGGGTACTAATGCTTGGCTGACCCGAATAAGTGAGTGTCATGGAGGGGAGCCAGTGTGGTCAAGCATTTAGCCATTCATACAAGATATGCGCAGCTGGATTTATCCAAGTGGGAACCCAACAAGGTATTGTCTCATCAACCTAGGAGTGTGAAAGTGCTTGGAAAAAACACATTGCTTGATCTTGAAAACATTTGGAAAACAAACATACACAAAAACCTTGAAATTTCAAACACCTTGTGGGGAACAAATACCTATTGACGAACTTTCCCACTCTTGCTTTCCCTAGGAATCACATTCCTAGAGGTTTCTAAGTGTGCAAATTCTACCATCATTTGTTTCCAATAAGGATAAACATAAGGAACTTTTGCCCTATTTTCCTCGATTTCCACACAAAGGACCTTGTGGGATGAGAAAGAGAATGGGACACTAGACATATAGTTTGAAAACCTAAGAAAGCAAGTGTCTTGGATAAAAAGAACCTCATTTAACCAAGATAAAGAGACAAATTGGATTACACATGTGTTTTCTAACATGATTTCCTGCAAGATCAAAATCCAAAAATCCAAGGTTCAAGAAGCTTAGTCTGAAAGCTCGTGAGGAGCATCTTGAGAGACTTTTCGAGTTCGAAATATAGCGTGTTCTTCAACATTGAGGTCTTGTAAGAAGAAGTGTTATTCTAGGTCAAGTCTAGGATCAAATTCAATCACTTTCATCCATCTCTCAACCTTCAAAATCAGTCAAAAATCACCTCACCAACAACTCTCGGAAACTTTGTAAACATTTGTTATGCTAAACTTCTAGGCGAAATCAAATCACTCTTTGTTTGACTTAACACATCTAGTCAAACCATCATCTTATACACGAGTTCTCTCTTGGATAATACAACTTCCTAGGGTTTACAAGTTCATCTTGTTTGGCTTAACACACCTAGCCAGATTATCAAATCATCACCTTGTTTGACTTGACACATTTAGTCAAACTACCATCTTGTAGGAGTTCACTCTTGGATAACACAACTTCCTAGAGTTTTACAATTACATTTATCACTCTTGTTTGACTTAACACATCTAGTCAAACCATCAATCCAATCATGATCAATCAAATCAAGTCCTAAAATTTTTAGCATTTCTTTCAAAGTTTCTTTAAGAGTTCCATTCATCCATATCACTCATCTTTCGTTTATCTCATCTTTGTCATCGATTTGATCCTTCAATTATCCTAGTTCTTCGCTTCTTTGAACCTAAGGTTTAGATCGATCTAAAGGATTAGAGGTTCATCTCTTACATTCTTGAAAATTGATCTTCATTTTATGGTTCAACCTCGATCTCAACACAAGAGGGACATGGAATATAAATTTGATCCATCCATCATGAGTAACCCAAATCAACTAAACTATCCAAGCCTTGCAATACCATTTGATTTTCAAAGCTTGTACAATGCATACATGGGATCATTATCTCATACAAACATCAATGGTACAACGAATGTGAGTATGCCCGATCCAAAGTTTGGAACACCTTTCCCAATGGTAAATTTCAATCTAAGTCCAAATTCACAAATCTATCAACCAATCGCTCAATGCATGAGTTTTCCAAACAACATTATCCCACCAAATCCATATATTCCAAATACGAGTTTGTTGAACATGAACATTTCAAATCCCATCAATGTTGTTCAAAATCCAAGCAATATGTTGACAACTCTAGGTATTGATCCAAGTCAGGGTAACCCCATGCAAAATCAAAGTTACCTAAATCAAGGCAATATGATTCCCAACCACAACAATATTCAATTTCAATCTATCATGCCGAATCAAAACATCATACCAAATGATCCCATTTTGCCATCGATATCTCAACAACAAGTGGCAACCATCCAAGCAATCCCAACAATCAACACTATTCCCATTCCACCACCACCACCACCACCGCCAAAACACAACATGACCAATTCATTCTCCATCATGTTGTAAGCTGCACAAGAAGCTTCCCGCAAAAAGGCACTCCAAGCCCAACAAGCCGCACAAGTTGCGCAAGCGGCTCAAGCAGCCCGACAAGCTCAAGCGCAACCACAACCACAAGCACAAGAGCAAGCATTCCAAGTACTATTGCAAGCAATCCATGAAAAAGTAGCTCAACAACAAGCCAAACAAAAAGCATTGTTGGAACAACAACAACACGACCAACAACAAGCGTTGTTGGCTCACCAGCAAACGCAGTCCTTACTCGCTCAACAAATCTTGCAACAAACTCCCAACACAATTGTTGAAAACAATGATCAATACCTATCCATCGATGAACACCTTGATAATGTTTCCACCTCATCCAATGATCAAATCAACATACATCAAGAACCACTTTTCAATCACGATCAAAATCCACGAACGATGTGCAACAATGATCTATTCAAAGGAGGGTTAACATTATTTGATCCTATAAATTGTGATCCTTCAACTAATGACAATGTTGAAAATGTCTCTACATCACCTAATGAGTTAGAAGACATATCTCAAGAATTTGTTTCAAAGCATGATCAACATCTTTCACCAAGGTCTAGCAATGATCCTCTCCAAAACATATGGCCATCCTTTGACCTCATGAAATTTGAGAATCTCCCTATGCCTAATGAAGATATCCAAGAAAGAAATCCATTCTTTGAAATTGACCCATGCCAAGAACTTGATCCAAAGCATGTTGAAAGCAATTCCGAAATCACTTAAGATCGAGAATTTGTATCTCCCAGCTACTACAAAGATATAATGGACACTCTCCTATCTATACAAGATGTTGCAAATGATGACCATATCCGCACATCACATACTCTTCCATCTATCTATGAGATGCTTTCTTTGGATGGACCTGTAGATGATCTTCATTCAAAACAAGAGTCTCCTACTCTTAACATTTATACACATGGTTAAGATATAGACAAATGTAGAGACATATCAAAATGGGTCATGAAGAAGGTTTCTTCAGAAGTTGTGAATCAGAAAAATCATGTGAAAGCATATCAAGAATAAATCATGAGGAAGACTTTTACAATGACAGTGAATCATCAATACCTCTGGAAGAAGCACTACAAGATCAAGCTATAGATATCAATAAGGCATTCATCCCACATGTGGAGGATCCTATCACTTATAAAGTTGGATCACTCACCTTTGTAAGAGAAAATTATCTTATCAATAAGGAAGCTATCACTTTTGAAGATCCACCACAAAGCAGAGAAGGAGCAACACCTTGTTTCCAAGGTAAATCATATCCTAGAACCAGTGCAGATTATCAAGGCAATGGATTAGGTCTGCATGAACAAGGAATCCTAGAACCAGTGCAGATTATCAGCAATCCTAAGCATCCAGGCCTTGGTTACTCGGCAATCAAGGGATCTCAACATATCAGTAATATTTCCACAAAACTGGGGGCAACTTCGTCTCGAGCAAACGTCAACATGGGGAGCACGAAGAATCCTTATGATGAAACTGATGCCAATACTACAACCTGCCATATCATGAATCTTCATCCACCCATCACCCCACCCACAAATTGGGACCAATGTCAAAACAAAGATTTGAATCAAAGGACGAAGCACGAAGGAAAAATAAAATACAAATGGATACCAAAGAATACAAAGAATGACTATCCCTATCAAACTCCATCAGTCAAAGAAACTATGGGGCAAAATCAAAAAGGGAAAAGTATCCATCAAAGATGTCCAGGAAATAAAAAGCATGCTTCTCAAGCGAAGTACAAAGTGTATCAAGAAGTCGGTCCTAATTTCATGCACACCTTCATATCCACCCATCATTGCTCATCTTCCCAAGTTTGGCGAATCAAAGGTCCCAAACTGTTGACCAATCCATCTTTTATACCTAAACACACTCCATCCACGCCTCCACGCATGATATCCAACTCTCACATTGACCATGTATTGGCAGTGACCCTTCATCATAAGGATTCAGAAGGTACCCTATTGCGACATGCGCATAAAGACAAAGTTAACTCTGGTATCAGCAAAATAGATCAGGGATCTCAAAAGTTGCATTCAAGTGCACGTGTCTTGGAAAAACAGCTTCTTAGAGCAGGCTACTGATGGCACGTTATGACAAGAGCATCTACATCAGCACCACCAGGTGGTTCAACATCAGCTTAAAATCTCTCAAAAAATACAAAAAAATCAAAAAATACAAAAAAAATCCAAAAACAATCAGAAAAAGGATTGAAAACAGTAAAGAAAAAAATCATCCTCTAGCGAAAACCATTTCGGTGGCGCTTTGGACAGGTACCATGATGAAAACCTGGCAAACAGGCGTCATGTGTAGAATCGAGCATCTACATGTGCCAGTTCAATTGAAAGCATCTTATCACATCCATAATGAAGCCAACATTCCATCCATATTATCCATTCATCCATGAACCGTTTATCCAATCCATTTTCCATCTGCATCCATACTCCAAGTTATCTTGATCTTGGAAAATTTTGGTGCACACTTTACACTTGCTTGTGGTAAACATCTTGACATGGGTCATTTTCATTGATCCTATCCTACCCAACGCTATCTGAGCCTTGAAGCATTATCCGAATGAGCGTTCCTCTGTTCGAACACCTTATCTTGTCACAAGATAATCCTTGGCATCCTTTGAATGCTTACCATACCCATCTATCTATCTAAGAATCCACCCATGGCATTCCATACATTGCTAGACACTGGGGGCAAGTGTTTACATCTTGCTTCGTGAATAAATCTTGATCTATATCCTCCAACTTATGTGGAGATCCAAGCATTCGAAAATGTGAAATCAACTTGGTCAAATCATTTGTATCCAAGTCACTAGCCCATGGCATATTTTGATAGGAAGACATTCCTTATCATGCTCTATCTTTTGTCGAACATCAATCCAACAATCCATATCAGTTGCATCTAATGTGTACTTCAATGTCACATCAAATCATCAAAGCTATTTTGTTCCAAATCAAGCTTCATCATTGATCAATCGAATCCAATCAATCATCACCTTGTTTGACTTAACACACTTAGTCAAACTATCATTTTGTGCACGAGTTTACTCCAGGATAACACAACTTCCTTGGGTTTACAAGTTCATTATCATCACTCTGTTTGGCTTAACACACTTAGCCAAATTATCAAATCCATAATCACCTTGTTTGGCTTAACACACCTAGCCAAATTATCCTTTTTGTACGAGTTTACTCTGGGATAACACAACCTCCTAGAACTTACGAGTGCATTATCACTTTTGTTTGACTTAACACACTTAGTCAATCTATCAATCCATCAAGCTAATTGATCAAAATTAAGCTTGGTTCTCAACAAAATCCCAAAACAAAGCACTGATATCATCACATATCCATATCCAAATCGTCAAAATCATGCGAAAGTTCAAAAACATTCAAAAATTCAGCAAAAAAAACTCAAAAACATCAGAAAAATCAAAAAAATCAAAAACATTCAAAATCTCAATAGAAAATCCAAAAACATTCAAAATCTCATCAAAAAAAATCATCAAAAACATATCAAAATATCGGAAAATCTTCAAAAAAAATTCATCATTTAGTCTTGTCAGTCTTCCACCTTGTCGAACTACGTCATCTCTGAGCTTGAACATAGGCAAGGTTGATCTTTGATCATCCCCTGAGACGGTTAGGTCAGTCCTTTAGGCGTCCGTCGCAATGGCATTTGTTTGCTTATCTTTTTTACATTTAGGTGATTCTTTATGCGTTCGTCGCATTGGCATCCGTTTGCCCATCCTTTAGGCATCCGTCGCAATGGCATTCGTTTGCTTATCTTTTTTACCTTTAGGTCATTCTTTATGCGTCCATCGCATTGGCATCCGTTTGCCCATCCTTTAGGCGTCCGTCACAATGGCATTCGTTTGCTTATCTTTGTTACATTTAGGTCAGTCTTTTAGGCGTCCGTTGCATTGGCAATCCGTTTTCCCATCTATCTTTTCATCGAGTCAGGTTTGTCGTCTGAACTACGCCGTCTCTGAGCTTAAACATAGGCAAGGCCATCCTTGATCGGCCCCCGAGACACAAAATATCAAAAACATTCATAAATCTCAAAAAATACCAAAAACATTGAAAAATGTGAAAATACCAAAAAACAACCTCAAAATATCTAAAAAACCCAAAATGGTGCATCCATTTCATCTCACTTTCACCCGTGATTGTCATCACTTATAATAAAAACAATTGTCACTTTCACCCTTTGGTGAGTCAGTCAGAAGCAAGTTTAGTAGGTTCTAAAGTGAACACCTTATCGTCAGAGTCTCAAGCCTAAGCCAGTAAGCAAGCAAGTTGGCCAACTCAAAGTATCAATAGCTTATCACCCATCAGTCTCACCAAAACCTTGATCACTACATGTCCTAGGATGAAGCTTTCCTGCAATGGACATAAGCATCAGGTACCCAACATTAGTTTAGCCTTGGCTAACGGTATGAAGAACATTAACTTGTTTGTTTACTTTATTTGGTCTTTTTGACTTATCTTATTTTGCGCTCATTCCAAGGACCTCTCAATGATGCCTAAAAAAAATAGGTTTAGAGAGAAAGGAATGGGGCAACGACCATTATGTTTTTATTTGTTGTGCTTGTTGGATATTCTTGTAAAATAACTTCGTCATGCGTACCTTGTTTTGTTTGTAGGAAGGATGTTTTAGGTATCTTGTTGACCACATAAGAAGGCTTGCCTTTTTATGTTTTGGCCCGAGATGTCTAGAATATTTGAACTACATTCTGAATAAGGTTATGTTTGTCAAGTGTGAACAAGAGTACTCCTATCTGTTTGACGAGTCAAAGTCCATCACACTAGGCGCCACGCCATCCTAGTTCTTAATACCTTGATGCATCGCACCTACGTGTATTATCAAACATAAAGAAAGGTATTCCCTTTTCCCATCCTTGGATAAGCTATACATCATCATCATTCATCATCATATCCAGTAAAGTCTCAACGACTGGGGGACTTGTTGGACTTCTTCATCTTCTCGAATTTAAGGGTCGGTCCCTCTCATTCTTCTATCTTATTTCACACTAACAATGCATCCATCCTGCATCCACACTCTTATCTTGCATAATCATGCCACATTCATCTCACATGCATTGCATAATCATTTAACATGTTTAAAATAATATAGATTTGTTATTCTAAGCATCTTCCAAACATCTCATTTACATCACCATTATCATATAGTATCATCATCCATACATCCATTTTGAACCTCTTTATCGTGAGATCCACCTCAAATCGAATCCTTTCGCTCGATCTCTCGAGGGGGCAATGTACTAGCATATTTCTTTTCGCTAGGGCATCCAAAAAAATCGAGAATTTTTTAATTTCAATGTCAGCAACATCATTCTTTGAACCAATGTAACAAGTACATTGCTTGAAAGAGGGGCGAAATGTAGACATGCAAAACTAACATCATGCATCCAATTCTACTATTAATCAATTAAAGCAATTTATTGATTAATTTCCTAAGGTTCATTAAATAAATCAAATTATTTAATCCTTATGTTCTTCTCATTTGATTTAATAAATCAAACTGATTTAATCAAATATCAAATCCCTAAAACTCCTCAAGTTAGTTAATCTACATTAATTAACTTCTAATCATAATTACCATTCTCTAGCTTTTGACCCAACTAGAGTCAAACCCAAACTCTTAACTAACCCACCCACTTGCACCAATAAATCATTTCTTTGATTTATTAATTCTTCTAATTACATTCAAAATGGCATCAAAATGGAATATTCTTCCAATTTGAATCTTCCCCCCAAAAGGACTTGTCCCTTCCAACAAGGTTTTAAATGCTATTTGCACAAGTCAAACATGGCATTTATTGCACCTTTCATCCCCCCTAAACAAGTCACTTCAAAATTCAAATTTGAAATTGGCACATTGGCCAAGATGTGCACATTCCTCACCCTCTCACAACTTGACAAGTGGCACCTTGTCATTGGTTTGTGAATTATCCCACATTCATCAAAATCACTCAATCTCCTACCCTTGAATCTATAAATGCAAGGCAAAACAACTCAATTTAACAACACTTTTTCATGCAAGGTTACTCTCTTCATTTGAGAATCAATCTTGCTCTTCATGATCTACAATCTACACACATTTTGAAAGCATCTACACTATAGGCAACTTGAGTTCAAGCATCTCATTGTCTATCATATCACTAAGCTTATCAAGGATTGGGAAAGGGCTCTTTCACATACTCAAAGAGCACCAATCCACTATGGGATAGGAATGATTCATGTTTTTGCATTGTTCTTATTAGTTGCATTGTTTAACATGATTCTATATTTCATAGGGATGTTTAAGTTTGCTGATTTAAACTAACTTTTGTGCTAACAACATGAAATTGTTTAAATCTAACAATTTGCAGATTTTCATGTCCACAGGAAATCCTCTTAATGAAAATGAAAATAGTTTTTTTATTGAAAATGAAAATGAAAATCCTTTAATTGAAAATGAAAATGAAGATGAAAATGAAAATGAAAATGAAGATGAAGATGAAAATGAAAATGAAGATGAGAATGAAAGTGAAAGTGAAAATGAAAATAGTTTTGAATATATATTTTTTAAAATTGAAAGTGATGTTTTGGATAATTTTCCTAGTAATATTTCTTGGATACAAATAAGAACACATGCTGATAGATTATACAAACCCCATTGTGGGCTTTGCCCCCCAGCCCCTTGCACTCCCTTGTTAATTAATTTGGGGGGAAAACATGGCTGCTAAAGTGACATAAGTATTAACACCAAAGCATGATAAGGCTCCACAAACCAACAATAGTACTAAAATTTCTATAAGATAATATAAGTTAGATTTTCCTATGTTTTATATTCCCATGAGAAAATACAAGCATTATTTTTCGAGACCAATAGTTTACTGCCTTGGGAAAAATTGAGATGAACTTCTAGGAGTTATTCATGCATTTTAATTCAAAGGGAAAAATATTTGAACTTAGAGGATTACATGAAGAGTCTCCACATATGATAATTTCTTACCAAATGCAAAAGATAATTACAAAGGATGTAGATGGATTTGTGACAAAATTATTTTTATTAGAAGCACAAGAATAAAAAATTCCTACATTGTCAGATTTATAAGCAATTGTAGATTGGCACTCGATAGTTTTGGGGATATGCCAAAATAATTATCTCCCAAAAGAGATCATAATTATTCCATTTAAATAGTCCCAAGGAGCCAACCACCCAACATCAAAACCTATAGGTATCCATATGTACAAAAAAGTGAGATTGAGAAGATGATACAAGAGATGTTAGATGTACCTATATTATTAGACATGGTTATAGTCTTTAATCCTCTTCATTTATGATGATTGTAGACACCTAAAATTGACACCTTGTCATTACCCGACTATTTTTCTTTAATTGATTGAATATAACCTTAACTATTTAATTAATTATCCCATTTTCATCATTTATTAATTAAATAATATTTTATTATTTAATTAATAAAATCACTATTCATCATTGTTCACTCACACCTATTTTCTAGCCTAAATCATTTAATCATCTTTCTCTTATAGTCCATATTAAGTAAATAAATCAAATTATTTATTTACCTAATGTCCCGTCCTCATCCCAATAAATAAATAAATAATTATTTATTTTACCTATTTTCTACGCATTCCATTAAGTGGACTAATCCAATTAATCCCTTAATCGCCCACTTGCATAATCTAATTCTAATCACATCCTCCAATGTGTACAAGGGAATGGGCCTTTTACATGTTACATGGCCTTAGTACCATATCACACGGGTCAAAGTACTTTCCCAACCCTCTTGGGTACTCTATAATACCCTTGCCATCTTGTCCATCCATGTTATAACCCCTTTCTTTAGAACATTTGCAACTCTTTTAGTTACTTTTATGTAGCAAGGTTTGAGAAAGATGATTTATTAAAAGAATTAATAAGTAAATACATTAAATCTATAATGAAATATTCATACCATATCAATTTATATTATTAAGAGTTATTAAATTTAGGCAAAAGCTAACTGCCCGACAAAATTCACCTATGTGTATATGATAGCATATGCGGCCATACCACATGGAGAAAAGAGCCGCGACGGAAGAGGTGGGACCCACAGCGATGGAAAAGGTTGCCGGACGAAAGGAAAGACATGACGACCGGACGTCTCATCCCCCATGCTGTTTGCTGTCCCGTTGCTGAGAAATCGTGTCAGCGCCGACAATTTTTCAAAATAATCATTCGGTGTGGATGGACAAAAAGCCAAAAACATAGCCATATGAAACGATTATTAGCAAATAATAAAAAGGGTCAACAAGGTCCCATTTTCGCCATTTTTGGACGGTGACAGTTTGGTGGATAGCGAGGGCAAGAGTAGCACCAGAGTAGCAGCCATGCAAAGCTCCTTTAGGTATGTATATCCGCTCTGTGTATGTGCCATCTTGCCATTATGCCATGAACAACGAAGAAATGAACGGGCATTCGTTGCTCCATTAAGGGTTTGTTATTTTCAGTTGAGGGTTTTAGTTTTTCATCTCCTCCCGTCTATGTTTTTAAAATTATGGGGTTGCCGAAGAATCTATTTAGTTGAAAGGGTTTTTTTTCTGTCGAGGGTTTTGAAATTATTTGTTCATTTCCTACACGTTTGCTGGTTATCGAATTTTTCCCTTTCTGAATGAAAAAGCGACAACCCATTGTACAAATACGAGTGAAATTACTAAATAATGTTTGTAGAAAGCAGAATCTGTGGGTTCTGCAATCAAATGCTATATTTCAAAAATCATGTAAAACCCGCAATGTCGCCATTGTTCACATAGTTTTTCGGAATGGATAGAAAAGGGCATAATGTGGAATTCGAAATCATAATTGGGAAAAATAGCAAAAAGCCCACATCCGATCCCATTTTTGCCGCCATTTTATACACTATTGTTTTGGAAACACACCGTCTCCTAAAACTCAGACTATTGTAAAACCCACTGTTTCACTACGACGTCTCTTCATGTTATGTATGTATCCATGTAAGTTCATGTGTATGTTTTTCATGCATTTTTTCAATGTGCATAGGTGAATTTTGTCTAGGATTTTTCCGGCTCCCGCCCATTTGGTGAAAACTAATTGGGAAATTGTCAAAAAGCCCACTAAAATACTGCACATTGTATTTCCCAAATTTCAAATTAAAACATCTTGCAAAACCCTCTGCTTGCAACAAAATTACCCCTCACCTAGATGTCGTTTGTATTTTGCTCCAAATCCTCCATGTGCACTCCATGCTTCAGCTTATTTGGTCGGTATTCTCCTCGAAGTCGTCCACGTGCTCTCAGACCTTCACCTTTCCCTTTCAACATGCACACAAGAAACAAAGCAATTAGTATTTTTGCCTTGCTTTCTCCAAATAGAAAAGGTGCACGTCATTCCCTTCCACTTTTTCCATGCCACACAAAATAAATAGGAAAAATCCCACATCCAATCCCATTTTTGCCGCCATTTTATACACTATTGTTTTGGAAAACACACTGTCTCCTAAAACTCGGACTATTGTAAAACCCACTGTTTCACTACAACGTCTCCTCATGTTATGTATGTATCCATGTATGTTCATGTGTATGTTTTTCATGCATTTTTTCAATGTGCATAGGTGAATTTTGTCTAGCAGCTAGCCAGCTCCCACCCATTTGGCGAAAGCTAATTGGGAAATAGCAAAAAGCCCACATCCAATCCCATTTTTGCTGCCATTTTATACACTGTTGTTTTGGAAAACACAATGTCTCCTCAAATTCAGACTATTGTAAAACCCACTGATTCACTATGACGTCTCCTCATGTTATGTATGTATCCATGTATGTTCTTATGTATTTTTTTCATGCGTTTTTTGATGTACATAGGTGAATTTTGTCTAGGATTTAGTTGAAATGCAGGTCTGATAATGTTTTTTGTGTCGAGGGTTTTGAATTTCACACTGTCTCCTAAAACTCATAATTGGTAACTGGCAAAAAGCCCACATCCAATCCCATTTTTTCCGCCATTTTATACACTGTTGTTTTGGAAAACACACTGTCTCCTAAAACTCAGACTGTTGTAAAACCCACTGTTTCACTACGACGTCTCCTCATGTTATGTATGTATCCATGTATGTTCATGTGTATGTTTTTCATGCATTTTTTCAATGTGCATAGGTGAATTTTGTCTAGCAGCTAGCTGACTCCCGCCCATTTGGCGAAAGCTAATTGGGAAATAGCAAAAAGCCCACATCCTATCCCATTTTTTCCACCATTTTATACACTTTTGTTTTGGAAAACACAATGTCTCATATTCGGACTATTGTAAAACCCACTGATTCACTACAACGTCTCCTCATGTTATGTATGTATCCATGTATGTTCTTATGTATTTTTTTCATGCATTTTTCGATGTACATAGGTGAATTTTGTCTAGGATTCAGTTGAAATGCAGGTCTGATAATGTTTTTTTCTGTTGAGGGTTTTGAAAAACACACTGTCTCCTAAAACTCATAATTGGTAACTGGCAAAAAGTCCACATCCAATCCCATTTTTTCCACCATTTTATACACTATTGTTTTGGAAAACACATTGTCTCCTAAAACTCGGACTGTTGTAAAACCCACTGTTTCACTACGACGTCTCCTCATGTTATGTATGTATCCATGTATGTTCATGTGTATGTTTTTCATCCTTTTTTTCAATGTGCATAGGTGAATTTTGTCTAGGATTTTGAAATCGGCATATCCTATATTATATACATATTTGAATTTATGCTTGAAACTGGCATATCATATGTTATATACGTATGTGAATTTTGTGCAGGAGTTAGCTTGCTCCCTCCTTAACTCCTAGAGAAAATTCAGTTATGTATATAACATAGGATATGCCCCCCATAACGCATGGGGAAAAGAGTCACGATGGAAGAGGTGGGACTGGCGAGGGAAAAGGTTGTCGGATAGGAAGGAAAGACTTGAGGGTGGGACGTCTCATCTTGTGTGTCGTTTGTTGTCCTGTCGCTGGGAAATCGTGATAGTGCCGATGGATTTTCAAAGTAACTGTTTGGCGTGGATGGACAAAAAGCCAAAAACGTGGCATTTGAAACCATTATTAGTAAATATCTTGTTCAATGACAATAGTTAGTGTTATGCACACAATAAGAAGACAATGTATTGAATTTGAGCTTCATAATTTTTAACAACCCTTACTTTCAGCAAAACACTCTTCTTTGATATATGCCCAACACATTATTCACACAATAGTTGCATCATGGAAAACACAATGGGTTGTGGCTCACTTATTATTTTATATAGGCTATGAGAAATGAATGTTTTGAAGTTCACGTTGTACTTTTTTAACACCTACTTTGAGCAAAACACTCTTTTTCAATATCTGCCCATATGTTTCCAACACAAAATTTACATAACAATAGTATCATGGAAAACACAGTGGGTTGTGGCTCACTTCTTATTTTTATCTGACTGTAACAAAATAATGTTTTCAACTTCCCTTTCTTGTCTTATGAGACCCCTTACTTTAAGAAAAATAGTCTTGTTTACGACTTGTTCATATGTTTCCAACAAAAAAATTACTTAACTGTTGCAGTATGGAAAACACAATGGGTTGTCCCTGACTTTGCAAAAACAATAAGAAGACATCAGCTACTGTTATGCACACAGTAAGAGGACAATGTATTGAATCTGAGCTTCATAATTTTTAACAACCCTTACTTTCAGCAAAACACTCTTGTTCGATCTCTGCCCAACACATTATTGACATAACAGTTGCATCATGGAAAACACAGTGGGCTGTGGCTCACTTATTATTTTATGCAGGCTGTGAGAAATGAATGTTTTGAAGTTCGCGTTGTACTCTTTTAACAACACCTACTTCGAGCAAAACACTCTTTTTCAATATCTGCCCATATGTTTCCAACATAAAATTTACATAACAATAGCATTATGGAAAACACAGTGGGTTGTGGCTCACTTCTTATTTTTTTCAATCTCCTTGTTTAAATGTAAATGGAAAGCTTAAGGTTTGAGTGCATGTGGAGGATTTGGAGTAGAATACTGACGAAATGGAGGTGAGGGGAAATTTGGGAAACACAATGTGGAGTATTTTAGTTTCTTGAATGTCTTCCAAATCACACATTCCATTGTTGTGTTTAAATGTAAGTCAATTGATAATAAAATTGCACAAAATAACTCTGAATGGGAAACACAGTGCTGGGTTTCAGTTATTTGAATCTCCTTGTTTTAATGTAGAGGGTTTTACAAGTTCTTTGTGTTTGAAATTTGGGAAACAAAATGTGGAGTATTTCAGTTGCTTGAATGTTTTCAAAATCACACATTCCATTGTTGTGTTTAAATTTTTCACCATTGAAAAAAAGAAAGTGCACAAAATAATTCTGAATGGCAAACACAGTGCTGGGTTTCAGCTATTTTAATCATCCACTTGAGATGTAAAGGGTCATCTCATGGTGGGTTGTTTGGTTCTTAACACCCATGGTTTTGTAAGATGGAATGTTACAAAATAGTATGAAAGTCTTCTAGATCACATCTTCCATTGTTTTGTTTAAGTTTGAAGTCTGTAACAAATTGCATGCTTCATAACACATTGCATTTTTCAACCTCCACATCACAACATACCCTAGCCCTTTTTGGTTTTTAGACCAATATATCTAGGTGTGCACATTTTGTAGTGCATGTCAGAAAATACAATGTGTTTTGAAGCCTGCCTTCACTTCATTCTGTTTTGCAACAATTCATGTTGGAAAACCATTGGTGTTAAAAAAGAAGCAGCCCAAATAGTGTTGTAAAACCCTCTGCAACACTATTGGATAGTACGTGTCACCTGAATTTGGTCTGATTTGTCCTCCAACTTGTCCACGTGCACTGAAACGTTCAACTTTCTCTTTCAATATGCAAAGTGGAAGGAAATAGTATTTTCACCTATCTTTCTCGAAACAAAAAAGGGCCAATACCTGAACTGTTGCCATACCTAAATTTGGTATGGCCGCATATGCTATCATATACACATAGGTGAATTTTTTCTAGCAGTTAGCTTTCGCCTTTAATGTGCAGACAAGAAACAAAAAAAATAGTATTTTCACCTTGCTTTCTCCAAACAGAAAAGGCCCATGTCATTCCCTTCCACTTTTCCCATGCCACACAAAAGAAACTTTCCGACGAAGCTAACCCGCCCGCTTTTTTGCCTAGCAATGGACGGGGAAATGCACCTGACGATGCCGTTAACTCTTGCCTAATCGTAGATCGAATGTTTCATCCCCTCCGCCGGTTTTAGGCGTTTGGCGGGCCCCACACTACGACGTCTTGTCATGTTATGTATGTATCCATGTATGTTCATGTGTATATTTTTCATGCATTTTTTGATGTACATAGGTGAATTTTGTTGAGCAGTTAGCCGGCTCCCATGTTGAAAGGGAAAGCTGAAGGTTTGAGAGCACGTGGATGAATTTGAGGAGAATACTGACCAAATTAGCTGAAGTGTGGAGTGCACGTGGAGGATTTGGAGGATAATACACACGAAATCGAGGTGAGGGGTAATTTTTTTGCAAGTAGAGGGTTTTACAAGTTCTTTGTGTTTGAAATTTGGGAAACAGAATGTGGAGTATTTCAGTTGCTTGAATGTCTTCAAAATCACACATTCCATTGTTGTGTTTAAATTTTGCACCATTGAAAAAAGAAACTGCAAAAAATAATTTTGAATGGGAAACGTAGTGCTGGGTTTCAATAAAAAAATTGTACAAAATTATTCTTAATGGGAAACACAGTGCTGGGTTTCAGTTATTTGAATCTCCTTGGTTAAATGTAATGGGTTGTCTCATGGTGGGTTGCTTGCTTCTTAACACCCATGGGTTTTCAACATGGAATGTTACTTGAATGTCTTCCAAATCACACATTCCATTGTTGTGTTTAAATTTTGCAGCATTGAAAAAAAAGTGTAGAAAAGAATTCTAAATGGGAAACACAGTGTTGGGTTTCAGTTATTTTAATCATCCACTTAAGATGTAAAGGGTCATCTCATGCTGGGTTGTTTGGTTCTTAACACCCATGGTTTTGTAAGATGGAATGTTACAAAACAGTATGAAAGTCTTCCAGATCACACCTTCCATTGTTCTGTTTAAGTTTGAAGTCTGTAACAAATTGCATGCTTCATAACACATTGCATTTTTCAACCTCCACATCACAACATACCCTAGCCCTTTCTGGTTTTTAGACCAGTATATCTAGGTTTGCACATTCTATAGTGCATGTCAAAAAATACAATGTGTTTTGAAGCCTGCCTTCATTATGTTTTGCAACAATTCATGTTGGAAAACCATTGGTGTTAAGAAAGAAGCAGCCCAAATAGTGTTGTAAAACCCTCTGCAACACTATTGGATAGTACATGTCACCTGAATTTGGTCTGATTTGACCTCCAACTTGTCCACGTGCACTGAAACGTTCAACTTTCCCTTTCAATGTGCAGAGTGGAAAGAAATAGAATTTTCACCTTTCTTTCTCGAAACAAAAAAGGGCCAATACTTGCAACTGTTGTCGGGAAAACATGTCAGTGCTGGCGGGATTTCAAAATAATTTATCGGCATGGACAAAAAGCCTAAAATGTGGCATTCAAAACCATTATTAGCAAATAATAAAAAGGGCCAATGAGGTCCCATTTTCACCATTTTTGGATGGTGACGTTTTGGTGGATAGCGAGGGCAAGAGTAGCAGCCATGCAGAGCTCCTTCAAGTATGTATATCCACTCTGTGTATGTGCCATCTTGCCATTATGCAATGAACAATGAAGACAAGAACGACTATTTATTGCTAGAAAACAGTATTTTCACCTTTCTTTCTTGAAACAGAAAAGTCCCAAGAGCAGGAAACAAATAGTATTTTCATCTTTCTTTCTTGAAACAGAAAAGGCCCACGTCATTCCCTTCCACTTTTGCTGCTCCAGACAAAAGAAACTTGTCTATAAAGCTAACCCGCCCACTTTTTTGCCTGGCAACAAGTGGGAAAACCCACCTGACGGCGCCGTTAACTCCCACCTGACCATCGCCCAGATGTTTTGTTCCGTTTGCCGGTTTTGTGCCGATCGCCATTCTAGCGGGCCCTGCACTACAATGTCTCGTCATGCTATGTATGTTTCCATGTATGTTCTCATGTATGTTTTTCATGCATTTTTGAACAACTCTTTGCTACAACTGAAATGTCATTTCACTTTCTTTATCTGATTGGAACAAATTTTTACAACACTATATGGGTTGCTTGTTTTTGAACACCTTGTATTGACACAGTGCATTTTCTAAATGTGCAGAGAATGTGAGAATTTATTTGGTTGAATCAGATGAGGAAAATGAAATGCCATTTTGATCTCATGTTACATGAATAGGCACTTTTTGTTTATGAGTTAGATTTCTCCTGATTGGAACAAATGTATTGCTCTCATTATTTGCACAGTTGAAAAACACACTACCTCCTCTCTGTTGCAAAGGGTTTTACAACACTATTTGGGTTGCTTGTTTCTCCAAAGGAGTCAACTAACTCCTAGACAAAATTCACCTATGTACATCCAAAAATGCATGAAAAACATACATGGATACATACATAACATGAGGAGACGTCATAGCTAGAAAACACACTGTCTCCTCTCTATCACAGAGGGTTTTACAATATTATTTGGGTTGCTTGTTTGTTAAGGAGCCGGATAACTCCTAGACATACAATTACACCTATGTACATTGAAAAATGCATGAAAAACATACATGGATACATACACAACATGAGGAGACGTCATAGTTGGAAAACACACTGTCTCCTCTCTGTTGCAGAGGGTTTTACAACACTATTTGGGTTGCTTGTTTCTTAAGGATCCGCCTAAATCCTAGACAAAATTCACCAATGTACATCGAAAAATGCATGAAAAACATACATGGATACATACATAACATGACAAGACGTCATAGTTGGAAAACACACCGTTTCCTCTCTGTTGCAGAGGGTTTTACAACACTATTTGGGTTGCTTGTTTCTTAACACCTTATATGGGGACATTGTATTTTCTAACACTGCAAATAGTGTGATCATTTATTTGGTCAAATCAGATGATGAAAATGAAATGCCATTTTTATCTCATGTTACATACATAGGTGATTTTTGTTTACGAGTTAGCTTTCTCCTAATTCCTGATTGGAAGAAATGAATTTATCCAACAAAATGAACGTTCATTGCTTCACAGTTCTAGCAGAATGGAAAAATGGCACATATGATTGCTGATATATATACTAGTGTTAGCGATAGGTTAAATTGGAAATTAAATTCCCAATGTACAGTTTAATATGTTCGTTTATTGTCTGTGCAAGCTGTCATTTTGCACTAAGCAGAACATATAAATTTTATATTGGGGAAATTTGGAAGAAATACAATTATTTCTAACACCAATTGTCTTTAATTTTCCAATTTAATCTATCGCTAACACTTGTATTTCTTCCAAGTGGTTTATATAGGCCACGAAAGAAGATTCAACAAAATAAGGGCAAGTGAATTGACAAGGATAATTCAAGAAATGTGAACCTTCTGCGGTAAAAACAGGTGATTCTGGCTTCCATAGCTTGACTCGCAAGTGTAGTGGATGCATAGTAATGTTAATAATAATAAATGTAAGAACATAAATTGACATTTTATTGTAAACTGTATCCTAACAGGTTTAGTATAAAGTAGAATTTTATAGCATATAAACAGAAGTTCAACAAGGTTTTGTTGTAAAATGATTTAGTGAAAAAATATTCCTCAAAAGATAAAGAAAAATAGCACACCTACCAATTGAACAAGGATTTAGAATAATAAGTTTCTATAGGATACCTACCAGAGTTGAACAAGGCTTTAGAATAATAAGTCTCTATAGCATACCTACCAGAGTTGAACAAGGCTTTAGAATAATAAGTTTCTATAGCATACCTACCAGAGCTAAACAAGGCTTTCCTTGTTGCAGAGTTTATTTTAGTAAAAAATATTTTATAACAACATAAAGAAAAAGAAAAGTTTCCATAGCATTATCTACCAGTTGAATGAAGGTTTCCATAGCTGAGTAACCTTATTTTCCATAAAGTTGATCTTGGTCTAACAACTTACAAGTTACTAAAGAGTATTCAGTCCACTACTAAAGGGCTACTAAATTAAATAAAGTTTAGAACATATGAATATTAATCTCATATATGCAAAGTGGAGCCAAATTTAATAGCTTTGGCTAGTTGTCAGTGGAAGGTCCCTGTTAGAACAAACACATTTGTCTCTTTCCTTAAGATGACAGTTTTGTATGAAGTTTCCTAACTGTATAAGTCATCGTCATCTTTATTATCTGTTGTAGAAAATACATGTGAAGCCCCAGTAGGAGTACCAACAGGTCTTTCTGGAGATCGAAACTCAGAACCAAAGCCTCAAGATTGTTGTAGTGTTTGTGCAAAGGCTTGATACTTCCAAATATCAGCATCACTGATAGTTCTTCGGGAATATTTCATAGACTCCTCAAAATGAGCAGCTTTTATTTCAGCTACCTCATTACTATCATCCTCATCCATTGCCTTAGGATTCTCGACTCTTTTTCGTTCACGTTGAATTTCATGAAAGTGTGGGGGGAGAGGTTATGGTAAAATTGAAACGCATGCTAGTATGATGAATTGAAATAACAAGCTACAAGTTGAGGTAAGTTCAATAGGTAGACTACTACTTTATCTTAAAAATTAGTAACATAACAGTCAAAATAAAAACCATTATAAATCCATAACATATATAGTTTGCAAAAGATGACACAATTGGAACTCACCTTCTTAATATTTTCTCTAATAGCATACTTGCAAGCCCTCCGACAAATCTTAGTGATATCGGCTCCACTGAATCCTTGGGTATAATGGGCCAATGCCATTAGGTCTACATCCTTTGATACGGGTGACTTTCTCAAGCAAGATTTGAAGATTTCATAACGTGAGGACTCATCAGGTAAGGGAATATAAATAAGCTATTCAAGTCGGCCAGGCCTTAACAATGCAGGATTGATGATATCAAACCTGTTTGTAGCAGCAATAATGATAACTATTTTCTTGGCTGTCATACAATCCATCTCCATCAACAGTTGATTAAGGACTCTATCTGTAACACCACTAACATCCCCAATACTACTACCACGATAAAAACATGCAAACCAATTATGCATCACAAGTTAGAGCCTTCTTCAAAAAGGTCAAACAAAATTCCCAGTCATTTATAGTCAACCTTAAACTTTCACTTATAAAAAAACAACACACCTGCATAGCAATAGAATCGAGCTCATCATAAAATAGGACAAAAGGAGCTGACCCTCTGGCCTTATAAAAAATGTGTCACACTAGCCTCACTCTCTCAAAACCACATTAATAACAATTTAGGGCCCTTCACATTGATGAAATTGGCCTGGCATTCATTGGCAATGGATTTTGTAAGCAATGTCTTTCCACAACTCGGTGGTCCAGAAAATAGCACTTCTTTTGAAGGAGACATTCCAAAATTTTCAAATTTCTCATAATGCTCCACTGGATATTGAACAGTGTACACCAAACTCATATGAATTTTGTTAGTCCATATCTCCTTCAAAAGCAGGTTTTCTGCATTGAAAGAAAGGCAGGGCACAAATATAGTGAACCACGTATCTCAATATACCTCTTGAAGGTCCCTCTTGACATTTTCCAACCCTCCAATATCTTCCCAAGTGACATTTGGAACTTGACAACCTGTCAATGTTTTCCCAATATTCATAAGCAAATTTACCATTATGAAAATCATCAGAAACAAACATACTTAGGAATTGAAAATTTAAGGGCGCAACAGATCAATAGTTTAAAAATGCAATCCCTACTTAATCAATATGAGAAAAATTGAATGTCTAGACATGGTTTGGAAAAACTCACAATTTCACGGACAACGGATGGGTTGCTAGAGACCAATGCAGTCTGGAAGTGCTAATTAGTCATGACCATTGAATTTAGAATCTCAACATCTATTGTCTCATCTTCTAAGTCAATTACATCCATTTTTTCCCCAATACATTGAAGTGCAACCTCAGCGCACAAAGCTACAAGATCTGCTCCAACGTATCCATGAGTATCCTTACCAATCCTTTTGAGATCAACCTGTACCAAGAATCCTAAAGATTAATATATACTGTCGCCAAGAAAAACAAAGATTAATAAATACTCTCAAAATCCAAGCACTGCTTGACATTAGATCTAGAAGTGCAAAAAGCAATTTAGGTTCTACAATACGTACATCATCAGAGAGCTTCATATTCTTCGTATGGATACGAAGCACTTCCAACCTGCCTACTTCATCCAGAAATGTAATGTCAATTTCCCTACCAAATCTTCCAAACCTTCTAAGTGACAGGTCAATATTATTTGGTCGGTTAGTTGCTGCAATCACAATAACATGAGCATGAGACTTAAGTCCGTCCATAACTGTAAGAAGTTGAGAAACAATTCTCCTCTCAACTTCACCATGGTTTTTTTCCCTCTTGAGAGCTATGGAATCAATTTCATCAATAAATATAATGGAAGGTGCATTATTCTCAGCCTCCTGAAAGCCTTCCGGAGATTACTTTCGCTTTCTACGACCAACTTTGACATAATTTTAGGTCGATTGATACAAAAAAAGAAGGCACTAGTTTCACTTTTAACTGCCCTACCAATTAAGGTTTTCCTAGAACCAGGTGGCCCATAAAGAAGAATACCCTTTGGGGGTTTCACACCAATTGATTTGAAGAGTTGTGGGTGCCTGAGAGGAAGTTCTACCAATTCATGTATCCAAGCCATTTGTTTCCGTACACCACCAATATCATCATAACCTCTTTCATCTAATCTATCTTCATCCTCCCGCTTTACAGGCTCCCATTCACATAAAATTTTAGTATTTGGAGGAACAACACAATATTCCCCAGGGTCTGTCTCGATTACCTTAAAATCCACACTACGCATACCACCTCTTACAAGGAAAAGATCATGTTTTGGCACATAGACTTCACAAAGGAAAAAAGGCAGAGGGTTTTACAACACTATTTGGGTTGCTTCTTTCTTAACACCTTATATCGAGACATTGTGTTTTCCAACCGTGCAGATAATGGGAGCATTTAGTTGGTCGATTCAAATGAGGAAAATGAAATGTCATTTTCATCTCATGTTTACATAAATAGGTGCTTTTTGTTTATGAGTTAGCTTGCTTGTTTCTTAACACCTTATATCGAGACAATTTGTTTTCCAATTGTGCAAATAATGTGAGCACTTATTTGGTCGAATCGGATGACAAAAATGAAATGCCATTTTCATCTCATGTTACATAAGTAGGTGCTTTTTGTTTATGAGTTAGCTTTCTCCAGATTGGAACAATTGAATTGCTCTCATTATTTGCACAGTTGGAAAACACACTGTCTCCTCTCTGTTGCAGTGGGTTTTACAACACTATTTGGGTTGCTTCTTTCTTAACACGTTATATCCAGACAATGTGCTTTTCAACCATGTAGATAATGGGAGTATTTAGTTGGTCAAATCAGATGAGGAAAATGAAATTTCATTTTCATCTCATGTTACATAAATAGGTGCTTTTGTTTGAGTTAGCTTGCTTGTTTCTTAACACCTTATATCGAGACAGTGTGTTTTCCAATTGTACAGATAATGTGAGCACTTATTTGGTCGAATCAGATAAGGAAAATGAAATTCCTTTTTAATCTCATGCTACATAAATAGGTGCTTTTTGTTTATGAGTTATCTTTCTCCTGATTGGAACAATTCAATTGCTCTCATTAGTTGCACAGTTGGAAAACACACTGTCTCCTCTCTGTCACAGAGGGTTTTACAATACTATTTGGGTTGCTTGTTTGTTAAGGATTCGACTAACTCCTAGACATACAGTTACACCTATGTACATCAAAAAATGCATGAAAAACATACATGGATTGACAAGACGTCGTAGTTGAAAAACACATTGTCTCCTCTCTGTTGCAGAGGGTTTTACAACACTATTTGGGTTGCTTGTTTCTTAACACCTTATATGGGGACATTATATTTTCCAACACTGCAAATAGTGCGAGCATTTATTTGGTTGAATCAAATGACGAAAATGAAATGCCGTTTTTATCTCATGTTACTTACATAGGTGCTTTTTGTTTATGACTTAGGTTTCTCCTAATTCCTAATTGGAAGAAATGAATTTATCCAATAGAATGAACGTTCATTGCTTCACAGTTCTAGTAGAATGGAAAAATGGCACATATGATTGCTGATATATATACTAGTGTTAGCGATAGGTTAAATTGGAAATTAAATTCCCAATGTACAGTTTAATATGTTTGTTTATTGTGTGTGCAAGCTATCATTTTGCACTAAGCAAAACATATAAATTTTATATTGGGGAAATTTGGAAGAAATACAATTATTTCTAGCACCAATTGTCTTTAATTTGCCAATTTAATCTATCGCTAACACTTGTCTTTCTTCCAAGGTGGTTTATATAGGCCACGAAAGAAGATTCAACAAAACAAGGGCAGGTGAATTGACAAGGATGCTTCAAGAGATGTGAACCTTCTACAGTAAATATAGGGGATTTTGGCTTCCATAGCTTGAATCACAAGTGTAGTGGACGGTTAAATTTCCAAAATTGAATATGCATTTAGAAGTGCCGATTTGTTTGAAATAGTGAAATGTTGGGGTTTTCATTCAACTGTCATTTTCTTGTCATTCTAAAGTGTTTTGCGGTAATTTGAAATCTTTCACCAAAAGAGTATATATGTGGTGCATAAGTTTTTTCATAATAGTTCTTTTTACAATTTCACTATTTGTATAGAATATTTAGTAAGTTATAAATGGTTCATTTTTTAACAACATCTGATGGCAATTTTATAGAATGCTATTTCTATATTCTATTTCTGCTCTTTTTCAGTATGTTTTGATCTGACCACCACACTGCAAAAAGATGTGCACATATAACAAGCGACTACTCCAAATAGTTCTATGCACTGTATTAAATAGAACTCGTAAAGCCAATGGGTAGGAATATCTTAATTGATAATTGGGCCTACTCCCATTACTTGGCCCTAAATATTATAGACAAATTATAAAAGAGCTATTAGAATAACAACATACATGGAAACAAAAAGTGACGAAACGGGCAGATGGGATCAAACGTCTGAGCTACAGTTAGGCAAGAGTTAATGGCACCGTCAGGTGCATTTTCCTGCCTGTTGGTGGGCGAAAAAGTGGGCGGGTTAGCTTCGTCAGCAGGTTTCTTTCGTGTGGTGTGGGAAAAGTGGAAGGGAATGACGTGGGCCTTTTTTGTTTGGAGAAAGCAAGGCGAAAATACTATTTGTTTTGTTTCCTGTTTGCACGTTGAAAGGGAAAGCAGAAGGTCTCAGTGCACGTGGACGACTTCGAGGAGAATACTAACCAAATTGAGGTGACGTGTACTATCCAATAGTGTTGCAGAGGGTTTGACAACACTATTTGGGTTGCCTCTTTCTTAACACGTAGGGTTTTCCAACATGAATTGTTGCGAAACAGAATGAAGTGTGTACTATGAATTACACTATGTGTTGAGGGTTATTATTGTCCCCGTTAAATGAGAGATGTGCTATTTGATAAAATAAAATACCATCTATACATTTGTATATTTGCATTACAAGACAAAGGTTGCGTATACCATATAAGTAAAGGCAAGCTTCAAAACATATTGTATTTTCCGACATGCACTACACAATGTGCACACCTAGATATACTGGTCTAAAAACCAGAAAGGGCTAGGGTATGTTGTGATGTGGAGGTTGAAAAATGCAATGTGTTAGGAAGCATGCACTTTTTTATATACTTGAAACTTAAACACAACAATGGAAGGTGTGATCTAGAAGACTTTTATACTGTTTTCTAACATTCCATTTTACAAAACCGTGGGTCTTAAGAACCAAGAAACCCACCATGAGACGACCCTTTACATCTAAACAGGGAGATTCAAATAACTGAAACCCAGCACTGTGTTTCCCATTCATAATTATTTTGTGCACTTTTTTTTTTCAATGGTGCGAAATTTAAACACAACAATGGAATGTGTGATTTTGAAGACATTCATGTAACATTCCATGTTGCAAGACAATGCATGTTAAGAAGCAAGCAACCCACCATGAGATGAACCTTTACATTTAAACAAGGAGATTCAAATAACTGAAACCTAGCACTGTGTTTCCCATTCAGAATAATTTTGTACAGTTTTTTTATTGAAACCCAGCACTGCGTTTCCCATTTAGAATTATTTTTTGCAATTTCTTTTTTCAATGGTGCAAAATTTAAACACAACAATGGAATGTGTGATTTTGAAGACATTAAAGCAACTAAAATACTCCACATTCTATTTCCCAAATTTTAAACACAAAGAACTTGTAAAACCCTCTACATTAAAACAAGGAGATTCAAATAACTGAAACCCAGCACCGTGTTTCCCATTCAGAGTTATTTTGTGCAGTTTTATTATCAATCGACTTAAATTTAAACACAACAATGGAATGTGTGATTTGGAAGACATTCAAGAAACTGAAATACTCCACATTGTGTCTCCCAAATTTCAAATTACCCCTCACCTCCATTTCGTCGGCATTCTACTCCAACTCCTCCACGTGCACTCAAACCTTAAGCTTTGCATTTACATTTAAACAAGGAGATTGAAAAAAATAAGAAGTGAGCCACAACCCATTGTGTTTTCCATGACGCTACTGTTATGTGAATAATGTGTTGGGCAGAGATCGAACAAGAGTGTTTTTCTGAAAGTAAGGGTTGTTAAAAATTATGAAGCTCAGATTCAATACATTGTCCTCTTATTGTGTGCATAACACTAATTGTTGTATTCTTACTATTTTTGCAAAGTCAGGGACAACCCATTGTGTTTTCCATACTGCAACAGTTAAGTACATTTTTTGTTTGAAAGATATGAACAGGTAGTGAACAAGACTATTTTTCTTAAAGAAAGGGGTCTCATAAGACAAGAAAGGGAAGTTGAAAATATTATTTTGTTACAGTCTGGAAAAAAAAAAAGTGAGCCACAACCCACTATGTTTTCCATGATGCAACTGTTATGTAAATTTTGTGTTGGAAACATATGAGCATATATTGAAAAAGAGTGTTTTGCTCAAAGTAGGTGTTGTTAAAAGAGTACAACGAGAACTTCAAAACATTCATTTCTCATAGCCTGCATAAAATAATAAGTGAGCCACAACCCAGTGTATTTTCCATGATGCAACTGTTATGTGAATAATGTGTTGGGCAAAGATTGAACAAAAGTGTTTTGCTGAAAGTAAGGGTTGTTAAAAATTATGAAGCTCAGATTCAATACATTTTTCTCTTACTCTGTACATAACACAAAGCAGATATACATACCCAAAGGAGCTCCGCATGGCTACTACTCTTTCCCTTGCTATCCACCAAAACGTCACTGTCCAAAAAAGGCGAAAATGGGACCTTGTCGACCCTTTTTATTATTTGCTAATAATCGTTTCGAATGGCAACGTTTTTGGATTTTTGTCCATCCACGCCGAACGATTATTTTAAAAAACCACCGGCACTGACACGATTTCCCGGTGAAGGGACAGCAAACGGCACAGGGGATGAGACGTCCAACCATCATGTCTTTCCTTCCGTCCGACAACCTTTTCTATCGCCGCGGGTCCCACCTCTTCCGTCGCAACTCTTTTTTCCATGCGGTATGGCTGCATATGCTATCATATACACATAGGTGAATTTTTTCCATGAGTTAAGGAGGGAGCAAGCTAACTCCTTGACAAAATTCACATATGTATATAACATAGGATATGCCAGTTTCAGGCGTAAATTCACATATGTATATAACATAGGATATGCCGATTCCTCTACAACAGAGAGGAGACAGTGTGTTTTCCAACTATGACATCTCGTCATGTTGTGTAGTATCCATGCATGTTTTTAATGTGTTTTTCAATGTACATAGGTGAATTTTGTCTACGAGTTACGCCGATTTCAAATTCCTAGACAAAATTCACTTATGCACATTGAAAACCGCATGAAAAACATACATAAGAACATATGTGGACACATACATAACATGAGGAGACGTCGTAGTGAAACAATGGGTTTTACAATAGTTTGAGTTTTACGAGACTGTGTGTTTTCCAAAACAACAGTGTATAAAATGGCAGCAAAAATGGGATTGGATATGGGCTTTTTCCTATTTCCCAATTATGATTTCGAATGCCACGGTATGCCCTTTTCTATCCATTCCAAAAAATAATGTAAACAATGGCGACATTCTGGGTGTTACATGATTTTTGAAATATAGCATTTCATTGCAGAACCCACATATTCTACTTTCTACAAACATTATTTAGTAATTTCACTCATATTTCTACAATGGGTTGTCACTTATTTCATTCGAAAACGGCAAAATTTGAAAACCAGCATACGGGGAGGAAACAAAACAAAAATTTCAAAACCCTTGACACAAAAAAAATGCTTCAAACTGGCATATCCTATGTTATATACATATGTGAATTTTGTCCAGGACTTAGCTTGCTCCCATTATATATAACCTAAATGATCCTAAAGCTAAAAAATAACCATAATTATTTAAGCTTTTGAGAAGCGATGGACAACCCGCTGGGTTTTCCATACTGCAACTTTACTTCTTTTTTTTGTGCAACTTTTGTTGCAACCAAGGGAAGTTATAAAATATGAAAGTGACCTTCAATACATTGTTTTCTTACGGTGTGCATAACACTAAGTGTCGTCATTGAACAATATTTGAAAAGTGAAGGACAACCCAATGTGTTTTCCATCGTGCAATATTTTTTGTGCATCTTCTCTTTGAAACATATTCCGATATTGAAATGGAATGTTTAGTGCATGTGATGGATTCTTATAAAATATGAATGTGAACTTCAATACAGTGTTTTGTAACAGTTTGTATAACAGAAAGTGTTGTCTTTTAATAGTTTGTGGGTTGCATGGTTTATAACACCCTGTGTTTTCCAACTTGAAAATTCGGATAATAGTTTGAGTGTCTTGAAAAGCTTTTCTTATTTTCACTGTATGAATGTAAAAATGGCACCTCCAAAAATTACATATGTTATTTATGGTATAAATTGCAATTCAGTATCTTTGCATGATTGACAATAATAATTGGACAAAATAATTGCATGTCGTAAAACATAGTGGGTTACTTGTATAGCGTTTTACAAAAGTGTGGGTTGTGCGTTTCAATTTCTTCTTTTCATTGAAAAAAATACATGCTTGATTACTACAAAATTGTGCAATTAATTTTCAAACTTTAACTGTCCATAACACTTGCAACAATTTTATAGTTTACACGAAACCAAGGATGCATGTTGTAAAACAAAAATTGGTTCCTGCAATGAAGAATGTCATTGATGTGGACAACACACCTGAAAGGTTGTGTAGTAGGGCATCTTCTTCAAGGTGGTCCCATTCACGAAACGTGTAGGTAAGATTTGGTGATTACAAGATGCAATCCAATCTATAATTTTAATCTCTCATAAGTGGTTATGAGGTTGATTGGAAAGTGGGAATATTTTATTCAGGAGGCAACAACCGCGGTATGGACGAAGTCCCCTTGGTTTACAAAAATGGTCAACCGTAAGGCAGCGATGTGTTCGGTAATTGATTGTGAACTTGCAATTGCCCTTCCCTTCCTATGCATGAATCAAAATGCTTTTTAATTTCAGTTTGAAAATATCATGTCTCTTACAAATATTATGATTTTGGCATATATCGTTCCTTTGATTTTAGGAAAATAATCAGGGAGATGATCTTGCTCTTTCCATAGTCCATGACCGAAAGGAAAAGCGTGCAGAGGGAGACCCTAAGGATGGAGAGGGATCCAATGAAGCACGAGGTGATGTGGTGGGCGGGAAGGTAGATATAATAACCGAATTATTGCATCGTTTGGCTATATATATATGTTGTGGATTCAATTTGATTGAATATCAAATATATGAAGCGATTTTCTTTTCCAAACTTGTTGTGCAGGTTGCTGCTGAATACAGAAGAGAAACGGTGAATGGAAAATATATATATTATTGTATTGTAGAAGAATATACCAGAAAGTATTATGATTGGAGAGTGTTCAACATGCATAGGTTTTAGCATCACCACCTTCCTATTATTGATGCACCAAAGCGTGTCCAAGCTGTGTTGGGGGGGGAACCAAAACAACCCGCTCCTCCCCCTGATAAATTGAAAGAGTACCTTCTAAAGAAGGTGGAAAATACAGAGTACCAAATGAATATACGACATCATCTGCAGTAGAAGCATGTTGTTAGACGTGTCTGTCAAAAGTTTGGGAAACAAAACTTCCTTCAACTTCCCGAAGAAGGAAAGGACGAGGTGAAGAAGCAAATGGTGTTATACAACACTAATGAGATGAAGGAGCAGAGAAGGCAAAGAATATTACGATTGTAGGAGAGAAAGAGACAAGAAGGAATGGTAATGTCGAATTGAACTGTTAAATGTGAATTTTCCTTGCTTAATCTTTTCTGTTCGGATGCATAGAAGGTTCACTTAACGTTAACTTACATGGCATGCCAGGGTGATGGTCGAGAAGCAGTTTCTTCCCGCCAGCAGAGTAGGGCTCATTCGCTAGAGGAAGTTGTGGCCATGAAAGGCGAAGATGGTGTTGTTCCTCCCACCCCTACGTATAAGATTCAGAATAAGCATCCTACACAGTTGAAAGTTTCAAGGCACCATTTGAAGAAGAAACGAAAACAAATGGTGATCTCCAAATCTTTTGTTTACTATAAAGTTTTTTTTGCTTATTTGAATGAATTGGTTGCATGCATCTGATTTTGGTGCAACATTTCAATTCCTCCTATTACACAACAATGATGAACAACGAACTTCTACCCTCAAGCAGGTTTTTGTGATTTTTGATGTTGAACAATTGCCCATGGAAGCACCAGATGATGTTGTTCCTCCCGACCCATCGTCTAACAATGTTGAGAAGAAGAAGAAGAAGAAGAAGAAGAAGAATGAGCATATTCTGTCAAACGTGTCAAGGTGCCTTGACATGGAGGAAGTAGAAGAAATGGTAAATTGCAATTCTTTTATTTAATGTTTGTTTTGATTATTTCAATGAATTGGTTGCATGCACCTGAATTTGAAATGACCTTTTAATTCCTACTATTACAAGGCAAGGATAAACAATGAAGTGTTGGCCTTGACCTAATTGGCGATGTTGTTGCGATTGAAATGAGAGAGGCTAATACAGATGGACATGCGAATGGGGAGAGCGCTAGCCACGAAGTGGGACAGGGTAACACAGATGGTCATGAGGATGGGGAGAACACTAGGCTGAATATGGAAATGGGTGATAGAGATGGACATGGGGATGGGGAGAGAACTGGCTTGCAAGTGGGAGAGGGTAATAAGGATGGACCCAGGGAGGAGGAGAGCACTGGCTTGCAAGGGGGAGATGGCAATAAAGATGGAAATGGGGACGGGGAGAGGTGCAACATGCCATCTATATCGATATGAAACCCAACACATTTCCATGCTTTGTTCTTATTTCTTTAGGAATATTTTAATGTGACTTCAATTATGCTTCACGTCAATGATGTTTCCATTGTAGGAAAATCTGGTGGATGAATAGATGATAGAGTTCAACGGCATAACTTTTAAGGTCGGTGATTACGTCGACCTTTGGAGGTGGCATAAACGGGTTGCAAAAGGCATTCTACATGTTGTCGCTAGAAACGCTCACACCCACTGCTTGAGGCACCCAAAAAATTGTGCGAGATTCAGCATTATTGAGGCCATTGATGGTCGATGCTATGTGCCTTTTCCCATGCCTAGCACAGAGACCATCACAAAGTGCATGGACGACTTTGTCATATGGTAGCTTGCTGAGATGAAGCATTTTGTTCCAGAGGTACACATAAATGATATGTTGTTGTATATATATCATACTGCGTATATTGTTTCCATGCATACATTAATTCTCATTAATTGTTTGCTATAGGGTGACGCTGTTAAACCTGACACAGACAAAGCATAAAGTATGAAGAAATCTGTTGTTTCATGTTCATCGTCTGCGAGGGTTCATGGATCTAGAATCACCCCCCCCCGAAATACACAAGGACCCTAAGAAACGTGTCATATTTTACGTAGGCCTGAACTCGATTGCAAGGAATAGGCAGCGTATAAATTGATGAGACAGGCTCCAAGTACTGATTTTGCTCTGTGGGTTTCAATATTTCAATATTGAACAATTGTGGTGTAGAGATACACCATTTGCATATGTTTCAACACTATGGTGTTATACATTTGATACAAGACTTTTCATGGGCTTCTTTAATTATTTTCTTATTGTACAATTATGTTGAACATATAGGCATATATACTTATTTCATGTCATTGGAACAAATAATTGTTATCCATTTCATATCAGACTTTAAGAAAAATAGTCTTGTTCACTATCTGTTAATATGTTTGGAACACAAATTTTACATGACTCTTATGTTGTCCCCTCTGGCATGTGTTGGCATTAATGTCAAAGCAATAAGACAATAAGATGTTCTTGATTGGTAAACAAGTCAGTATTGGTTTGGTAATTCAGTTGATGGTCTCTTCATTTCAGTTCTTTGACAATCACTTGACCTGGCATACAAGTGTTTTTCAACTCTAGTACACTGCATATTGCTTCATGTTCACTCATCTTGCATATTGTGATAAGGATCTAAAATTATGACTATATGTAAATAGAATTATATGAGTTGAAACAGTTATGAAGACAAGTTTTATCCTCATGTTCATTTATTTATCATATGTCATTCAGTTATAAAGTTTTAGTAAGATTATGTTATCTTGTAAAGATTTTAGCTTTTTGGTTTGTATAATGTTCAGTCTTCGCGATCTGGTTATGGTCTTTATGTTCATACATGTTAAAAATCATCAAACATGCTTCATAACTAAATTTCTCTAGAGCTTGCACTTTACATTTGGTTATTAATGCTAAAGTGGTTGGTATGGGAACAATCGATGCCACCATTTATCAATAAATTTGAGATTATTTTTTTAAAAACAATTCATGAGGTACGAGATTTGAAACCCATCAAGTGTCGATAATCTAGTTTTGGATTGTGATAATCTATACAAGTGGATAGAATGATATACTAATATTTGAAATGCACCATTTGTAATGCATATTATATATATAACTACCTCAAAAATATTGTTGGGTTTCAATCCTGGAAACATAGAAATAAGGACTATCCATGACTCACTCACAAGATCAAATCAACTTCCGAATTAACAAGTTCTATGCCTCAAAAAAAGAATGATGAAAATCAGACTAATCTCAACAATTACAAAGGTGATTATAATAGGCCCATCAAAATATCTCAATCGAGTAATGCACCCTTGATTCTCATTATGTACCTTCAACTATATGGTAATGACAACAATGTGATTGGTAAAGTATTCATTTTAATGGTCTACCCTTACCCAAATGTCAATGACAAAGCAAAGCATATATTGGTGGATTAGAAAACCCTATTCATCCTTCTAGAAAACCTTTAAAGTAAGGTTTTAAGTCTCAATATTCTAAAACACCACTCTGTATGAGTTGCGTATCCTCTACAGACTTCCCTATTCATCCTTCTAGAAAACCTTTAAAGTAGGGTTTTAAGTCTCAATATTCTAAAATGCCACTCCCTATGAGTTGTTTATCCTCTACAAACATAGTTGTTCAAACCTCTTCTCCATTTAAGGAGGGTAATTTACTGCTAAAAAAATATTTATCTTGGAGTATTTTCTCCATACAACCTGAATTAGTTCCTCTATAATATTTACTATACATAACTGTTGGAGGATGGAAAACATACTGTGTTTTCCCATACTTTGCAAATCTTGTTCAAAGATGGCAGCTAGTGTTATGCACATAGTAAGAGGACAATGTATTGAATTTGAGCTTTGTAATTTTTAACAACCCTTACTTTCAGCAAAACACTCTTGTTCGATCTTTTCCCAACACATTATTCACATAACAGTTGCATCATGGAAAACACAGTGGGTTGTGGCTCACTTATTATTTTATGCAGGCTATGAGAAATGAATTTTTTGAAGTTCGCATTGTACTCTTTTAAAAAAACCTACTTCGAGCAAAACACTCTTTTTCAATATCTGCCCATATGTTTCCAACACAAAATTTACATAACAGTAGCATCATGGAAAACACAATGGGTTGTGGCTTACTTCTTATTTTTTCCTGACTGTAATAAAATAATGTTTTCAACTTCCCTTTCTTGTCTTATGAGACCCCTTACTTTAAGAAAAATAGTCTTGTTCACTACCTGTTCATATTTTTCGAACAAAAAATGTACTTAACTGTTGCAGTATGGAAAACACAATGGGTTGTCCTTGACTTTGCAAAAACAGTAAGAAGACAGCAGCTAGTGTTATGCACACAGTAAGAGGACAATGTATTGAATCTGAGCTTCATAATTTTTAACAACCCTTACTTTCAGCAAAACACTCTTGTTCAATCTCTGCCCAACACATTATTCACATAATAGTTGCATCATGGAAAACACACTGGGTTTTGGCTCACTTTTTTTTTCCTGAATGTAACATAATAATGTTTTCAACTTCCCTTTCTTGTCTTCTGAGACCCCTTACTTTAAGAAAAATAGCCTTGTTCACTACCTATTCATATGTTTTGAACAAAAAATCTACTTAATTGTTGCAGTATGGAAAACACAATGGGTTGTCCCTGACTTTGCAAAGACAATAAGAAGACAACAACTAGTGTTATGGATACAGTAAGAGGACAATGTATTGAATTTGAGCTTCATAATTTTTAAGAACCCTTACTTTCAGCAAAACACTCTTGCTCGATATCTGTCCAACACATTATTCACATAACAGTAGCATCATGGAAAGCACAGTGGGTTGTGGCTCACTTTTTTTTTTCCGGACTGTAACAAAATAATGTTTTCAACTTCCCTTTCTTGTTTTATGAGACCCCTTACTTTAAGAAAAACAGTCTTGTTCACTACTTGTTCATATGTTTCGAACAAAAAATCTACTTAACTGTTGTAGTATGGAAAACACAATGGGTTGTCCCTGAATTTACAAAAACAGTAAGACAACAGCTAGTGTTATGCACACAGTAAGAGGACAATATATTGAATCTGAGCTTCATAATTTTTAAGAACCCTTACTTTCAGCAAAACACTCTTATTCGATCTCTGCCCAACACATTATTCACATAATAGTTGCATCATGGAAAACACAGTGGGTTGTGGCTCACTTCTTTTTTTTTGGACTATAACAAAATAATGTTTTCAACTTCCCTTTCTTGTCTTATGAGACCCCTTACTTTAAGAAAAACAGTCTTTTTCACTACCTGTTCATATGTTTCCAACAAAAAATCTACTTAACTCTTGCAATATGGAAAACACAATGGGTTGTCCCTGACTTTGCAAAAATAGTAAGAAGACAACAACTAGTGTTATGCACATAGTAAGAGGACAATGTATTGAATTTGAGCTTCATAATTTTTAACAACCCTTAATTTCAACAAAACACTCTTGCTCGATCTTTGCCCAACACATTATTCACATAACAGTAGCATCATGGAAAGCACAGTGGGTTGTGGATCACCTTTTTTTTTTTCCGGACTATAACAAAATAATGTTTTCAACTTCCCTTTCTTGTCTTATGATACCCCTTACTTTAAGAAAAAAACAGTCTTGTTCACATCTTTCGAACAAAAAATCTACTTAACTGTTGCAGTATGGAAAACATAATGGGTTGTCCCTGACTTTGCAAAAATAGTAAGAAGACAACAGCTAGTGTTATGCTCACAGTAAGAGGAAAATGTATTGAATTTGAAATTCATAATTTTTAAGAACCCTTACTTTTAGCAAAAAAATCTTGTTCAATCTCTGCCCAACACATTATTGACATAAAAGTAGCATCATGGAAAGCACAGTGGGTTGTGGCTCACTTTTTTTTTTCCGGACTGTAACAAAATAATGTTTTCAACTTCCCTTTCTTGTCTTATGAGACCCTTTACTTTAAGAAAAACAATCTTGTTCACTACCTGTTCATATGTTTCGAACAAAAAATCTACTTAACTGTTGCAGTATGGAAAACTCAATGGGTTGTCCTTGACTTTGCAAAAACAGTAAGAAGACAACAACTAGTGTTATGCACACAGTAAGAGGACAATGTATTGAATCTAAGCTTCATAATTTTTAACAACCCTTATTTTCAGCAAAACACTCTTGCTTGATCTCTACCCAACACATTATTCACATAACAGTAGCATCATGGAAAGCATAGTGGGTTGTGCCTCACCTTTTTTTTTTTTTTGTACTGTAACAAAAGAGTCTTTTAAACTTCAGTTTCTTGTTTTATGACACCCCTTACTCTAGCAAAAATAGTTAGAAAACAACAGCTAGTGTTATGCACACAATAAGAGGACAATGCATTAAATCCGAGCTTCATAATTTTTAACAACCCTTACTTTTAGTAAAACACTCTTGTTTGATCTCTGCCCAACACATTATTCACATAATAGTAGCATCATGGAAAGCACAATGGGTTGTGCCTCACTTCTTTTTTTTTCTCGATTGTAACAAAATAGTCTTTTAAACTTCAGTTTCTTGTTTTTTGACACCCCTTACTTTAGCAAAAATAGTTAGAAGACAACAACTAGTGTTATGCACATAGTAAGAGGACAATGTATTGAATATGAGCTTCATAATTTTTAAGAACCCTTACTTTCAGCAAAACACTCTTGTTCGATCTCTGCCCAACACATTGTTCACATAACAATAGCATCATGGAAAACACAGTGGGTTGTTCCTAACTTATTTTCTTTTCTAGGCTATAACAAAATAGTGTTTTCAATTTCAGTTTCTTGTTTTATGACACCCCTTACTTTAAGAAAAATAGTAAGAAGACAAGAAAAGTTGCAGATTTTGATATTCCATTTCAGCATTCTATTTCAATATCCTTATATATTTCGATGATAAGATGCACAAGAAAAGTTGTAGAATGGAAAACACAGACTGTAACAAAATAGTGTATTCAATTTCATCGTCAAATTTTATAATAACAATACGCATCAGACAATGAAATGTAAAAATATTTCATGTCAATATTACACAATCTGAACAAAATTACAATGCACATTTAATACTGGTCACACTGAAGACTATGCCAACCATTTATGAATAGGTATAATCTCTATGTTCTCAGCATCTGGAAGCATTTTTCGCACTCTGATTGTCAAGGTGGAATTGGCAGCATACAATGTTGTCACCCCGTAATTCTCATGTAGCAGCCTGAAGGAGGGCCTCACATGATGGATCTCAAACCTGACAATGTGGTTGAATTTGAACATGGCCAACAACCATTCCTCCACAAGACCTTTGTGATTACTAATTATAGATTCCCCCTTGAGGAATCTCATAAACCTCATTTCCTCTATATGATAATTGTTGGTCTAATGCACACCTTCCATATGCATCCAACTAGGAAAAGGTCTCGAATTTCTCGGTAAACAAACATTGGCCAATCACATAAATTGACAATCTCTATTTGTAGATTGTAATATTGAACATCCATGCCCATATGTGCCCATACTCCAAAGATGTTGTTGAAGAAGTGAGCATAATTATCATATTGCAAATCTGTGTGGTTTGGACCTTTTCTATTAATTCTCCTTAACATCTTTTCCTGCAACCTGTACGGGAGGCTGAGTTCCTCAATTCGAGCAAGAATATTGCATGGCAGATATGGGTGGTAGTTTGTCAACCAACTAGCCACCCATGCTCGAGAACTGTGAGACATCTTCTATAGGAATGCAGCAACAGGTTGTAAAATTCCTGAAATGAAAGACAAAACAACTATTTTAGACAGTAGACTTGCATGCTCTAATTAGAAGGACATTGTCAATGCAATGGAAACAGTGAAAAAATAAGCGAGCAAAGTGGACTTATTTAGATAATGTATGCACTAAAGAGATTGTACCTATTGTTTGAACTAACGAGGCGACACGTGCAGTATCTCCAAAGGGCATATGGCAACGCACGATTCAAACAGTGGGAAGAACAATGCCTAAAAGGAAAGAGAACAAAAATTTCAGCACATACAACAACATTCTCTAATTAGAAACACACGAAACAGTTGGTAAAAAATATTGAAAGCGAAAGAAAACTTTTCATAACTAAGTAACTGTGTATGGACGGTGTCTTTTCCAACATGGAAAATAATTTGAGCATTTTATTTCTTGCAATCACATGAGTTGAAGTAATGAATTGTACAAAATATATTTCTGTTATGAACACAAGATGCAAATAATCACAATTGCAGGATGGAAAACACAGTAGGTTCTGCCTGACATTTTTATTTTCTAAAGACTGTAACAAAACAAGGTCTCGAAGTTCACCTTCTTGGCAGTCTTAATTAGTCGTGCTTGAAGAATTTTATAGGCTTAATTATTCTGTTTGTAAAATAGGCCTATTTTGGGGTCCACGACAGCGAAGAAGAGCTTGTTTGAAGTGTTTGTTCCATAAGGTATTTTCTGTTCCAGAAACCCATTTGTGCCAATTTTTATATACCAGAAATTGAGATGCTATTGTTTTGAAAAGAATGCTTGAAAACATGACTCTACCGCTGGAAATGCACTCAATTAGCCAAAATCTAGAAAGGAGCAGGTCTTAAATCATCATCTACTTTTACAAATACAAAGGCTCAAGGCAACACTGATCTACTAAACCCTTACTTTATGCACAAAAAAAGCTCTATCAAACGAGGCTTGAATAGAATATTGTATTCCAAACCTTCCCATGCTCTACCACTATATGAAACATGTTTAGAAATGTCTTCCCATGCTTTAGGAACAAACTTTCAGCCCCTTTGAATGCACTTTCCTCAGTTACCAACTTGTACGCATCCTTTTTCATTGGAAATCTTCTGTATTTTATAAAGATCAGCAACCAAACATTGAATGGCTCACTTCCCCTACATGATTCAACAAATACACTTCTTAAATTATATAACATCATACCAAAAAATGGACTTATGTAAGCAAAGTTATTAAATTCAAACCATACCTTCCATTGGGTTTATACCCGCAAAAGATAGTCGCCGACGAGGACTCCTTTCTCGAGCTTGGAATGCTGAAGTGAACAAAAAACTCCATAAATGAAATCATAAAGTTCATGGCATGGTACAAGCACATACTGGAAAAAGGAATCTGCAATACCATTTCCTATTACAATAAAGAAATTGAATGGGTTTTCTCATACTCACCCATATTAGATGTTGTCTCCTCTGCCACATCCATAGCAGTTGCACCTGAAGTCTGACATTGCATATTGACATTCAAATTCAAACTATTGTTCACAGACAATGGAAAGGAGTCATCCAAAGGGGTTCAGTGATCTTACTGTTGTGTGGAATGCTTCATACGTCGGGTTGGACGTCGACGATGATCCTTGGTTGCACTAAACCATGGATGCATGCGAACGGTGCTACTTGTAGCTTGATCAGGATCCATAATGAATTCAAATGAAAATGCATTTAATTGTCGTAGGTCCTCTACAAACCTATCCATGCATTTTACATATGACTGCAGCTGTTGTAGAGATTGTGGAGGTGTACGCATCACTTTCTTCAAGAGCTGATTAGTGTCATTCTAAAGAGACATTGCCACCACATGTTCATCATTTACATGAGTCATAGAAGGAGCTTGTAGAGGGGTCAGAACATTAGGGTTGTTTTCTTCTATGGCCCCCTCTGACAATGTCTCGTTGAAATCTATGTTTGAATCAATTGGTTGACCTCCCTCGTCTAAATGAGGACCCAAAAGAAATTTGTATTAGGCTATAGAAAATGCAAAACACAATTGACTCCAATAAAGTAACGCAATTTGAATTGAAATTCACTTACCATGGACCACCCCTTCAATGGCAGATGATCTTTTAATCAAGTGAGCAACCTTGATGACATGTTTGCAAGTGTTCCCTTGCAAACTCCAAGGGCAATCACAAAAAAAAAGGTGCTCCCCAAATTTTTGAACAAGGTAGTGCATTAACCTACTTTGAATTTTCACCCAGTACCATCCAGGATCTATTTCATCGGGAATACAATCATCGTCTGAAATTGCCTTGGCCCGCTCCACACTAGATCACATATTTAAATATTTTCTGTTCGTCAGAAAACCATAATGCTGCAACTTTTCCTTTTGCCTATAGAATGGTTCCCTTTTATACACAAGTGTGTAATACAAATAGTCCATTCTCTTATTGCATTTTTTTAAACGATCGCACAAGTATTGATTTTTTAGTACCCAATGGTACGACTCAATGGCTGCATTCGTATCCTAGTTGGCATGTGGGAATAGTCTGCAATTTTTTCGCCCACATGGCTGCGAACAAAACATCCAATAGTCAAGTAAGCCACAACGTATTAGATGTGACATCAAAGAATTTGAATGGTGCGTATCATGCGAGGTGATGAAAATTGTCAACTGACCAATTTGACCTTCTCCTTCGCACCAAGTCTTCTTGAAGTACTCTAAGAATCGGGCCTGATCATTGAACTCCTCAAAGAAAGAGTTCAATAGCTGAGTGACGCAATCTTCGGTGTCAAGGATTGCCATCATGATTGTGCCAAGACTGAAAAAGATGTCCATTGCCCTTTCCTTGGCTGCATAATTGTATACATTCTTTAGCCAAGCCCTTTTGACATGCCAAAGACATAGAAGCACACGACATTGAAAGATATCCCTAATAGACAATACAAACGATATTGTTTACTGCTTGACTGCATGAGAAAGTGGCATTGAAAATGAATAGCAAATGAGAAAGGTGCACAAATGAAGAAAGGGATGCACATATTGTATGGCTTGGATCTCTGCAGTCGCATCATCGGTCAAAAATGAATTGATTCTCCAATCGGGCCTGGCTCTTCTTCCACATTCGAGCAATACGCGTAGCCACACACATATTTCCTCAATCTTGTTTCATGAGGAGACTACCCATGCAACTGACACACCACTCTGTTGCTCGTCGAAAATGAGGAGAGTATACAATGGGTACTATAGAGAGAAAAACTTAGCATGAGCATTGTGAAGTTTACAGCCAATGAGATCATTGAAAACACGACGAACTATTTGTCAATGTTTGTAAGGCCTCACCTCATATTTGTTAGTTGCAAACATGGAATCCATCGAGATGACTGAATTGTGCGAGTAGCTAACCATCCTATCCAACATCCATGGAGTCTGAACCCCGATAAAAAAAGGCGTAATGTTTCCATCAGGCTGTTGAAAGTAGAAGAAGTTTTCAAAGTCTTCTCCAATCCACAGTAGGATACTTGTGGAATCAACTTTGTGTTTTTGTGTGTGAATACAACACAACTTTCACCACGCATTCATTACATCCTTTCTTGTAAGGAATTGATCTCTCTTGGACATCATGCCACATAATAGAGGATCGCTAACGTGTCTATCCATTATTGCATTGACACTGACATCCATGAGCAAAAGGCTTTCAATATAGCTTTTACACTCTATGGATAGATCAGCGGCAAACATTGAACACTTCTCTCCACTTGTGTCATGAATGCCATGGAAAAATTCACTATTTTTATCTACGTGGAACATTTCTTTGTAGATAATATAGGCAACATCAGGTTTGCCTTCCATAACCTTTACCATGAAGTGGTATTGACAACCTCGCTTTTGTATAAACGTCTTATGTGGTTTCTTCTCTGGTGGAGGCCGGTTTCTATTGTCTTTAGGACCGTATTGACACCAGTAGATGCAAGAAAGGCATCATCTCATCATGTTCAACCAAGAGAGTAAAATATCATTCGTCCATAGAAACGAATGTCAATATATACAAACCTTTTATACAAAATTGTTTTGCTATAAGTTTTGTCATAGACGACACAAGAGGTGATAGGTTCTCTTATTTTCTTGTCCAAAATTTTTGTTTCTACACCTTCAACATACGTTTCACCGTGAATGAACTGATCAAGTCTTGTAAGAGGAATTGCTGCAACAAGGTCAGGGACCTTATCCTTGTTGATGGAAATAGTAGCCCATTCCAAATCGAAAGACAAAAAAAGAGAGCCTCCATTTTGTACATCTTGCACCTCCAATTCATCTAGCTTCTTCCATTTCAAACCTCTCCCCATTCTAGGAAATCACAACATTGGACGAATACTTAAAATTAGTGTGGATTGTGTGAAGAAGAAGGAAAAAATCATTCATTAAACATAGATAAAATGTGCTTGCATTGATCTCACCCACGTAAAACCAATAGGACGTTTCGGCTTCAACCGAGGAAAATTAAAGGTGATAGATTCAATCGAGCTATGCATAAAATATAACACAAACGCAGGCTAGAAATTGGACAGTACAACAACCCAAACACTGTGTTTTCCGAATAACAATTTTTTTCTGCACTTTTCTTTCAATCATGCGAAATTCAAACACAACAATGGAATGTGTGGTTTGGAAGACATTCATACTGTCCTGTAACATTCCATGTTGCAAAACCTAGGTGTTAAGAATCAAGTAACCTACCATGAGACAACCCTTGAGAGTTGAACATGGACATTCAAATAACTGAAACCCAACACTGTGTTTTTCAAATCACAATAATTTTTTGCACTTTTCTTTCAATCATGTGATATACGAACACAACAATGGAATCTGTGATTTTGAATACATTCATATGGTTTTGTAACATTCCATGTTTCAAACCGGGAGGTGTTAAGAAGAAAGAAACCCACCATGAGACAACCCTTCACATTTAAACATGGACATTCAAATAACTGAAACCCAACACATTGTTTTCCAAATCACTTTTTTTTTTCCAATTGATTTTGTCAATCATGCGAAAGTTAAACACAACAATGGAATGTGTGATTTGGAAGACAGTCATACTATATTGTAACATTCCATATTGCAAAACCCTGGGTTTTAAGAAGCAAGCAACCCACCATGACACAATCCCCTACATTTAAACAAAGAGATTCAAATAACTGGAACCCAGCACCGTGTTTCCCATTCAGAATTATTTTGTGGAGTTTTCTTATCAATCGATTAAAATTTATACACAACAATGGAATGTGTGATTTGGAAGATAGTCATACTGTATTGTAACATTCCATATTGAGACAAGGAAAGATAAAAACAACAAACTAATTTGACAAGATGATTTCTTTTAGAATACACAAATTCAGCAAATATAACATCAACACTATTCGACTTAGCAAATATCATATTGAAGAACGATCGCAGAAGCACAAAGACATTTGTGATCAAGAAAATAATAACAAACTAAAGGATTCAATCCTATTTCCTTTTTTCTCAATACAAAATATGGGTTCAAAGGCTCCATGGCTACATAACAAAATTGTCTGAAAATAGAAAATGCCCTTCTCCCCCCTTTTTGTCTCTTTCTTTCCTCCCAATTTTTTTTTTCTCCAATAATTGCTCACAATCCTCATTAAAAATGACCAAGGTTGCAATAATTCATTGATAAACGGACATTGTTTCCATTACACCCTACGAATTCGATCACTATTCATAATTATAAAATTTTCATGCATGTAAAGTAAAGATTCAGTTTCTATCGATAGAAACCAAGTTCACTAAATAATCGGAGGAGCCGAACCCCTTAAAATCTCTGCAAGCATTTCATTAAGCAAATTATTAAATTCGGCTCGCTCTTTCTCTCTATCTAAGACAAAGATCACCCTCCAATATTCGACGTAGTTGGACTTTTCCTTCCATGCAATCGAACGTAGCTCAGAAACAATATTGAGTTGTTCCTCCTCGAGCCACATTAAATTAGGCTAAATGATTGGTACTGGCTCGTTTTCCTGTTCCACAACTTCACCAGGAAGCACCATGTCGAAGAAAAACCTGGGATCAAAATTTTGCCACCTTAACAAAAATGTGGGTGTTAAGAAGCAAGCAACCGACCATAACAAAACCCTTTACATTTCAAGTGGATGATTAAAATAATTGAAATCTAGCACTGTGTTTCCCATTCATAATTCTTTTCCCAACCTTTTTTTTTCAATGTTGCAAAATTTAAACACAACAATGGAATGTGTGATTTGGAAGACATTCAAGTAACATTCCATGTTGAAAACCCATGGGTGTAAAGAAGCAAGCAACCCACCATGAGACAACCCATTACATTTAAACAAGGAGATTCAAATAACTGAAACCCAACACTGTGTTTCCCATTCAAAATAATTTTGTACAGTTTTTTTATTGAAACCCAGCACTGTGTTTCCCATTTAGAATTAGTTTTTGCAGTTTCCTTTTTCAATGGTGTGAAATTTAAACACAACAATGGAATGTGTGATTTTGAAGACATTCCAGCAACTGAAATACTCCACCTTTTGTTTCCCAAATTTCAAACACAAAGAACTTGTAAAACCCTCTACATTAAAACAAGGAGATTCAAATAATTGAAACCCAACACTGTGTTTCCCATTAAGAATAATTTTGTACAATTTTTTTATTGAAACCCAGCACTGCGTTTCCCATTTAGAATTTTTTTGCAGTTTCTTTTTTCAATAGTACGAAATTTAAACACAACAATGGAATGTGTGATTTTGAAGACATTCGAGCAACTGAAATACTCCACATTTTGTTTCCCAAATTTCAAACACAAAGAACCTGTAAAACCCTCTACATTTAAACAAGGAGATTCAAATAAATGAAACCCAACACTGTGTTTCCCATTAAGAATAATTTTGTACAGTTTTTGTATTGAAACCTAGCACTACGTTTCCCATTCAGAATTATTTTTTGCAATTTCCTTTTTCAATGGTTCAAAATTTAAACACAACAGTGGAATGTGTGATTTTGAAGGCATTCAAGCAACTGAAATAATCCACATTTTGTTTCCCAAATTTCAAACACAAAGAACTTGTAAAACACTATACATTAAAACAAGGAGATTCAAATAAATGAAACCCAACACTGTGTTTCCCATTAAGAATAATTTTGTATAGTTGTTTTATTGAAACCCAGCACTGCGTTTCCCATTCAAAATTATTTTTTGCAGTTTATTTTTTCAATGGTGCGAAATTTAAACACAACAATGGAATGTGTGATTTTGAAGACATTCAAGTAACTGAAATACTCCACATTTTGTTTCCCAAATTCCAAATACAAAGAACTTTTAAAACCCTCTACATTAAAACAAGGAGATTCAAATAACTGAAACCCAGCGCAGTGTTTCCCATTAAGAATAATTTTGTATAGTTTTTTTAGTGGAACCCAGCACTGTGTTTCCCATTCAGAATTATTTTTTGCAATTTCCTTTTTCAATGGTCCGAAATTTAAACACAACAATGGAATGTGTGATTTTGAAGACATTCAAGCAACTAAAATACTCCACATTCTATTTCCCAAATTTCAAACACAAAGAACTTGTCAAACCCTCTACATTAAAACAAGGAAATTCAAATAAATGAAACCCAACACTGTGTTTCCCATTCAGAATAATTTTGTACAGTTGTTTTATTGAAACCCAACACTGCGTTTCCCATTCAAAATTATTTTTTGCAGTTTCTTTTTTCAATGGTGCGAAATTTAAACACAACAATGGAATGTGTGATTTTGAAGACATTCAAGCAACTGAAATACTCCACATTTTGTTTCCCAAATTTCAAACACAAAGAACTTGTAAAACCCTCTACATTAAAACAAGGAGATTCAAATAACTAAAACCCAGCACTGTGTTTCCCATTAAGAATAATTTTGTACAATTTTTTATTGAAACCTAGCATTGCGTTTCACATTCAGAATTATTTTTTGTAGTTTATTTTTTCAATGGTGCGAAATTTAAACACAACAATAGAATGTGTGATTTTGAAGACATTCGAGCAACTAAAATACTCCACATTCTGTTTCCCAAATTTCAAACACAAAGAACTTGTAAAACCCTCTACATTAAAACAAGGAGATTCAAATAACTGAAACCCAACACTGTGTTTCCCATTAAGAATAATTTTGTACAGTTTTTTAATTGAAACCCAGCACTGCGTTTCCCATTCAGAATTTCTTTTGCAGTTTCTTTTTTCAATGGTGCAAAATTTAAACACAACAATGGAATGTGTGATTTTGAAGACATTCGAGCAACTAAAATACTCCACATTATGTTTCCCAAATTTCACACACAAAGAACTTGTGAAACCCTCTACATTAAAACAAGGAGATTCAAATAAATTAAACCCAGCACTGTGTTTCCCATTAAGAATAATTTTGTACAGTTTTTTTTATTGAAACCCAGCACTGCATTTCCCATTCAGAATTTTTTTTGCAGTTTCTTTTTTCAATGGTCCGAAATTTAAACACAACAATAGAATGTGTGATTTTGAAGACATTCGAGCAACTGAAATACTCCACATTCTGTTTCCCAAATTTCAAACACAAAGAACTTGTAAAACCCTCTGCTTGCAACAAAATTACCCCTCAACTCGATTTCGTGTGTATTATCCTCCAAATCCTCGACATGCACTCCACACTTCAACTAATTTGGTCGGTATTCTCCTTGAATTCATCCACGTGCTCTCAGACCTTCAGCTTTCCCTTTCAACGTGGGAGTCAGCTAACTGCTAGACAAAATTCACCTATGTACATCAAAAAATGCATGAAAAATATACACATGAACATACATGGATACATACATAACATGATGAGACGTCGTAGTGTGGGGCCCGCCAGACACCTAAAACCGGCAGAGGGGATGAAACGTTCGATCTATGGTCAGACAAGAGTTAACGACGTTGTCAGGTGCATTTTCTTGTCCGTTGCTGGGTGAAAAAGCGGGCGGGTTAGCTTCGTCGGAAAGTTTCTTTTGTGTGGCGTGGGAAAAGTGGAAGGGAATGACGTGGGCCTTTTTTGTTTGGAGAAAGCAAGGTGAAAATACTATTTTTTTTGTTTCTTGTCTGCACGTTGAAGGCGAAAGCTAAGTGCTAGAAAAAATTCACCTATGTGTATATGATAGCATATGCGGCCATACCAAATTCAGGTATGGCAACAGTTGTAGGTATTGGCCCTTTTTTGTTTTCAGAAAGAAAGGTGAAAATACTATTTCCTTCCACTCTGCATATTGAAAGGGAAAGTTGAACGTTTTAGTGCATGTGGACAGGTTGGAGGACAAATCAGACCAAATTCAGGTGACACGTACTATCCAATAGTGTTGTAGAGGGTTTTACAACACTATTTGGGCTGCTTCTTTCTTAACACCAATGGTTTTCCAACATGAATTGTTGCAAAACAGAATGAAGTGAAGGTAGGCTTCAAAACACATTGTATTTTCTGACATGCACTACAGAATGTGCACACCTAGATATACTGGTCTAAAAACCAGAAAGGGCTAGGGTATGTTGTGATGTGAAGGTTGAAAAATGCAATGTGTTATGAAGCATGCAATTTGTTACATACTTCAAACTTAAACAGAACAATGGAAGATGTGATTTGGAAGACTTTCATACTATTTTGTAACATTCCATCTTACAAAACCATGGGTGTTAAGAACCAAACAACCCAGCATGAAATGACCCTTTACATCTCAAGTGGATGATTAAAATAACTGAAACCCAACACTGTGTTTGCGATTCAGAATTATTTTGTGCACTTTCTTTTTTTCAATGGTGCGAAATTTAAACACAACAATGGAATGTGTGATTTTGAAGACATTCAAGCAACTGAAATACTCCACATTTTGTTTCCCAAATTTCAAACACAAAGAACTTGTAAAACCCTCTACATTAAAATAAGGAGATTCAAATAATTGAAACCCAGCATTGTGTTTCCCATTCAAAGTTATTTTGTGCAGTTTTATTATCAATCGACTTACATTTAAACACAACAATGGAATGTGTGATTTGGAAGACATTCAAGAAACTGAAATACTCCACATTGTGTTTCCCAAATTTCAAATTACCCCTCACCTCCATTTCATCCGTATTCTACTCCAAATCCTCGACATGCACTCAGACCTTAAGCTTTCCATTTACATTTTAACAAGGAGATTGAAAAAAATAAGGAGTGAGCCACAACCCACTGTGTTTTCCATAATGCTACTGTTATGTAAATTTTATGTTGGAAACATATGGGTAGATATTGAAAAAGAGTGTTTTGCTCGAAGTAGGTTTTGTTAAAAGAGTACAACACGAACTTCAAAACATTCATTTCTCACAGCCTGCATAAAATAATAAGTGAGCCACAACCCACTGTGTTTTCCATGATGCAACTGTTATGTGAATAATGTGTTGGGCAGAAATCGAACAAGAGTGTTTTGCTGAAAGTAAGGGTTGTTAAAAATTATGAAGCTCAGATTCAATACATTGTCCTCTTACTATGTGCATAACAGTAGCTACTGTCTTCTTACTATTTTTGCAAAGTCAGGGACAACCCATTGTGTTTTCCATACTACAACAGTTAAGTAAATTTTTTGTTGGAAACATATGAACAGGTAGTGAACAAGAAAGGGAAGATGAAAACATTATTTTGTTACAGTCAGGAAAAAATAAGATGTGAGCCACAACCCACTGTGTTTTCCATGATACTACTGTTATGTAAATTTTGTGTTGGAAACATATGGGCAGATATTGAAAAAGATTGTTTTGCTCAAAGTAGGTGTTAAAAAAGTACAACGTTAACTTCAAAACATTCATTTCTCATAGCCTATATAAAATAATAAGTGAGCCACAACCCATTGTGTTTTCCATGATGCAACTATTATGTGAATAATGTGTTGGGAAGATATCGAAGAAGAGTGTTTTGCTGAAAGTAAGGGTTGTTAAAAATTATGAAGCTCAAATTCAATACATTGTCTTCTTATTGTGTGCATAACACTAACTATTGTCATTGAACAAGATATTTACTAATAATGGTTTCAAATGCCACGTTTTTGGCTTTTTGTCCATCCACACCAAACAATTACTTTGAAAACCCATCGGCGCTATCACGATTTCCCAGCGACAAGACAACAAATGACACACAGGATGAGACGTCCCACCCTCAAGTCTTTCCTTCCTGTCCGACAACCTTTTCCCTCGCCAGTCCCACCTCTTCCATCGTGACTCTTTTCCCCATGCGTTATGGGGGGCATATCCTATGTTATATACATAACTGAATTTTCTCCAAGAGTTAAGGAGGGAGCAAGCTAACTCCTACACAAAATTCACATACGTATATAACATATGATATGCCAGTTTCAGGCATAAATTCAAATATGTATATAATATAGGATATGCCGATTTCAAAATCCTAGACAAAATTCACCTATGCACATTGAAAAAAAGGATGAAAAACATACACATGAACATACATGGATACATACATAACATGAGGAGACGTCGTAGTGAAACAGTGGGTTTTACAACAGTCCGAGTTTTAGGAAACAGTGTGTTTTCCAAAACAACAGTGTATAAAATGGTGAAAAAAATGGGATTGGATGTGGGCTTTTTGCCAGTTACCAATTATGAGTTTTAGGAGACAGCGTGTTTTTCAAAACCCTCGATAGAAAAAAACATTATCAGACCAGCATTTCAACTAAATCCTAGACAAAATTCACCTATGTACATCGAAAAATGCATGAAAAAAATACATAAGAACATACATGGATACATACATAGCATGAGGAGACATTGTAGTGAATCAGTGGGTTTTACAATAGTCTGAATTTGAGACATTGTGTTTTCCAAAACAACAGTGTATAAAATGGTGGCAAAAATGGGATTAGATGTGGGCTTTTTGCTATTTCCCAATTAGCTTTCGCCAAATGGGCGGGGGTCGGCTAGTTGCTAGACAAAATTCACCCATGCACATTGAAAAAATGCATGAAAAACATACACATGAACATACATGGATACATACATAACATGACGAGACGTCGTAGTGAAACAGTGGGTTTTACAACAGTCTGAGTTTTAGGAGATAGTGTGTTTTCCAAAACAACAGTGTATAAAATGGTGGAAAAAATGAGATTGGATGTGGGCTTTTTTCCAGTTACCAATTATGAGTTTTAGGAGACAGTGTGAAATTCAAAACCCTCGACAGAAAAAACATTATCAGACCTACATTTCAAATAATCCTAGACAAAATTCACCTATGTACATCAAAAAATGCATGAAAAAAATACATAAGAACATACATGGATACATACATAACATGAGGAGACGTCATAGTGAATCAGTGGGTTTTACAATAGTTTGAATTTGAGGAGACATTGTGTTTTCCAAAACAACAGTGTATAAAATGGCGGCAAAAATGGGATTGGATGTGGGATTTTTGCTATTTCCCAATTAGCTTTCGCCAAATGGGCGGGAGTCGGCTAGCTGCTAGACAAAATTCACCTATGCACATTGAAAAAACGCATGAAAAACATACACATGAACATACACGGATACATGCATAACATGAGGAGACGTCGTAGTGAAACAGTGGGTTTTACAATAGTCCGAATTTTAGGAGACAGTGTGTTTTCCAAAACAACAATGTATAAAATGGTGGCAAAAATGGCATTGGATGTGGGATTTTTCCTATTTCTTTTGTGTGGCATGGGAAAAGTGGAAGGGAATGACTTGCACCTTTTCTGTTTGGAGAAAGCAAGGCGAAAATACTATTTGTTTTGTTTCTTGTGTGCACGTTGAAAGGGAAAGGTGAAGGTCTGAGAGCACGTGGACGACTTCGAGGAGAATACCAACCAAATAAGCTTAAGCATGGAGTGCACGTGGAGGATTTGGAGCAGAATACAAATGAAATTGAGATGAGGGGTAATTTTGTTGCAAGCAGAGGGTTTTGCAAGAAGTTTTAATTCGAGCAACAATAGAATGTGTGATTTTGAAGACATTCGAGCAACTTAAATACTCCACATTCTGTTTCCCAAATTTCAAACACAAAGAACTTGTAAAACCCTTTGCTTGCAACAAAATTACCCCTCACCTCGATTTTTTGTGTATTCTCCTCCAAATCGTCCACCTGCACTCCATACTTCAACTAATTTGGTCGGTATTCTCCTCAAATTCATGCATGTGCTCTCAGATCTTCAACTTTCCTTTTCAACATGCAGACAGGAAACAAAACAAATAGTATTTTCGCCTTGCTTTCTCCAAGCAAAAAAGGCCCACATCATTCCCTTCCACTTTTCCCGTGCCAGACAAAAGAAACTTGCCGACAAAGCTAACCCGCCCGCTTTTTCGCCCGACAATGGGCGGGAAAACACACATGACAACGCCGTTAACTCTTGCCTGACCGTAGCTCGAACGTTTCATCCCCTCCGCCGGTTTCAGGCATCTGGCGGGCCTCGTACTACAACGTCTTGTCATGTTATGTATGTTCATGTGTATGTTTGTCATGTGTTTTTCGATGTACATAGGTGAATTTTTTCTAGCAGTTAGTCGACTCCTTAAATTTAAAGGGAATATTAAATATTTTTAAAAATCATTCAGTTGAAGACATAAATATTATTTAAATGAAAATGTTATATTCAATTTTATTTTAAAAACACATGGAAGAAATAAGTTTAGAACTTATAGTTAAAATATAATAAATAAATTCAAAATTATAAGTATATAAAATTAATTAAATAAGTACTAAGATTATATATATATATAAAGAAGATTAAGGTGTACAAATTTATTTAAATACAATATAAAATATTTATACCTCACCAACTTATATTATTGTTAAAGAATAAATGAATATTTTAAATTATTTTAATTCATGATACAAATATTATTTTAATTTTTTTATTCTACACATGATATTGGAGGAAAATGGCTAAGGCTATGACACTTGGATAACTAGTATACATATATTAATTAATAATATATATAAAGAAGGCTGAAAGTTATCAATACTTAACATTGTTTCTTATAATATTAATTAATAAAATATATGAAAAACTAATAATATATATATATATAAAACTATTTTTACTATTTATATATATATTAATTAATAATATATATAAAAAACTATTTAAGCATGCATATCTTAGTTTGTAATTTTAATCGAAAAGTATTTAAATTAAAAACTATTTATTGGAAGCTTTTAATTTAAATCTTTTTCAAAAAATAGAAGAAAAAAAATTATTTTATGTGCTTGTTATTCTTAAGGAGCACATACTTCCACTTCCTTGTCATTTTCAATGAAGCTTCAAAAAGTTTACGAATATTCCTTTGTTGCTTTCACTGTAATTATTCTATGGGAGTTAATGCAATATTCTATGACAAGAATAATGTTATTCGTGGGAGATTCTATGACAAAGGTGAGAGTTACAAATTATATCTTATGACAAAGAATAAACTATTATAAGTATATTCTATGAGAAAAAAATAAAGAGGAATGAAATTAATATGGGAGTTACATATGACATATTCCTCTGAGTGAAATAATGGAGCTATTTTAACGGAGAATCTTATAATAATAGATATTAATTTTTATTACTTTTCAAAAAAATAATTACCCTCTAACCTCTATAAATCAAGGATACTTGTATGCATTCAGGGAGATGGGCTTTTGAGAAGATTTTGACTTTTTAAAAAGATTTTTGCATTTTAGAGAATTTTGGGTCTTTACATGTGGTATCAAAGCAAGATTTGGAAGCTAGCTCTTGAGCCTACTACGGCTTGCATAAATTAAAAGTGCATAATATTTTTGAACTACAAATTAAACTTTTTTTTTGTCCATCGCCTTATTGTATCTTATTCTTGCTTATTGGGTATGTGAACTTTCAAATTTTTATTTAATCTTGATGGATTCCTGGATATTTATGAGAGTTTATTTGACTTATTTTTGGATATTTTGATATATATTTACTTTATGACCTTGGATTTATTATTGAAATTTGATACAATTTAAACTTTATACCTTATTGTTTGGATAAGATATCTTTTATACTTTATTGTTGGTATTGGTATAATTTGTTGATGGAATTGATGTATGGTATGATTTGTTGTTAATGGATAACTTTTACACCTTATTGTTGAAGTGAATATATTTCATGATTTATTGTTGGAATGAGTATATTTTATAAATTATTGTTGGGATGAATATGCTTTTGACTTTTTTATTGAAATGGATATATTTTGATACTTATTGTCGAGAAGGACATATTTTGAGATCTATTTTTGGAAGTGGATTCATTTTATGATTTATTGTTGGGGAGCAAATACATTTGATGATTTGATGTTTGAATGAAGTATATTTTTATGAAGAAATACATATTTTTGACTTCTTGTTGGAATGAATATGATTTTTATACATGAATATACTTATGTCTTATTGTTGAAACAAATACTTATGGTTTCCTCATATTTGAGATGGTTGTGTTTGAATAATTTAATTTGCACCTTGTGTTTTTGGTTAAGGACTTTGGCAAAAATATAAATAACATAAATGAATAAGTTGAAACAATAATCTCTAAATAATGAGACCTAATAAAGGAAATTGGTTGAGTTATGATCCATAAATGTTAAATTTCATTAGGCACCTATAAGTGCATCGAGATGATGCACAATATAAGGGGGAGGATGTCATAACCTCTTTCTTTAGAACATTTGCAAAACTCTTTTAATTATTTTTATGTAGCAAGGTTTGAGAAAAAATATTTATTAAAAGAATTAATGAGTAAATACATTAAATGTATAATGAAATATTAATACCATATCAATTTATATTATTAAGAGTTATTAAATTTAAAGGAAATAATAAATATTTACAAAAAATCATTTAGTTAAAGATGCAAATATTATTTAAATAAAAATGTTATATTTAATTTTATGTTAAAAACACGTGGTTATGAAAGAAATAAGTTTAGAACTTATAATTAAAATATAATAAATAAATTTAAAATTATAAGTATATTAAATTAAATAAATCAATATTGTGATAATATATATAAAGAAGATTAAGGTATACAAATTTATTTAAATACAATATAAAATATTTATACCTCGGCAACATATATTATTGGTAAAGAATAAATGAATATTTTAAATTATTTTAATTCATGATACAAATATTATTTTGATGCAAATATTATTTTATTTTATTATTTTACACATGGTATTGGAGGAAAATGGGTAAGACTATGACACTTGGATAATTATTCTATGAGAGTTACATGCAATATTCTATGACAAGAATAATGCTATTTGTGGAAGATTCTATGGCAAAGGTGAGAGTTATAAATTATATCTTATGTCAAAGAATGAACTATTATAAGTATATTCTATGACAAAAAAATAAAGAGGAATGAAATTAATATAAGAGTTACATATGACATGTTCCTATGAGTGAAATAATGGAGCTATTTTAAGGGAGAATCTTATAATAATAGATATTATTTATTACTTTTAAAAAAAAATTACCCTCTAACCTCTATAAATCAAGGATACTTGTATGCATTCAAAGAGATGGGCTCTTGAGAAGATATCAATTTTTTTTAAAGATTTTTGCATTTTAGAGAATTTTGGGTCTTTACATGTGGTATCAGAGTAAGGTTCGGAAGCTAGCTCTTCTATGACTTGCATAAATAAAAAGTACATAATGTTTTTGAACTATAAATTGAACTTTTGTGAAACCTTTTTTTGTCAATCGTCTTATCGTATCTTATTCTTGCTTATTGTGTATGTGAACTTTCAAATTGTTATTTAATCTTGATGGATTCTTGAATATTTATGAGAGTTTATTTGACTTATTTTTGGATATTTTGATATATATTTACTTTATGACCTTGGATTTATTGTTGAAATTCGATACAATTTAAACTTTATACCTTATTGTTTGGATACGATATATTTTCTACTTTATTGTTGGTATTGGTATAATTTTCGATGGAATTGATTATTTTATGATTTGTTATTAATGGATAACTTTTACACCTTATTGTTGAAGTGAATATATTTCATGATTTATTGTTGGAATGAGTATATTTTATGAATTATTATTGGGATGAATATGCTTTTGATTAATTGTTGAAATGGATACATTTTGAGACTTATTGTCGAGAAGGACATATTTTGAGATCCATTTTTGGAAGTGGGTTCATTTTATGAATTATTGTTGGAGTTAATGTATTTATGATTTATTGTTGAAATACATATATTTTATGATTTATTGTTGGGGAGCAAATACATTTGATGATTTGATGTTTGAATGAAGTATATTTTTTATGAAGAAATACATATTTTTGACTTATTATTGGAATGAATATGATTTTTGTACATGAATATACTTATATCTTATTGTTGACATAGACACTTATGGTGTCCTCATCTTTGATATGGTTGTGCTTGAATAATTTAATTTTCACCTTGTGTTTTTGTTAAGGACTTTGGCAAAAATACGCATAACATAAATGAATAAGTTGAAACAATAATCTCTAAATAATGAGACCTAATAAAGGAAATTGGTTGAGCTATAATCCATGAATGTTAAATTTCATTTAGCACCTATAAGTGCATTGGGACAATGCACAATATAAGGGGGGAGGATGTCATAACCCTTTTCTTTAGAACATTTGCAAAACTCTTTTAGTTATTTTTATGTAGCAAGGTTTGAGAAAAAAATATTTATTAAAAGAATTAATGAGTAAATACATTAAATCTATAATGAAATATTCATACCATATCAATTTATATTATTAAGAGTTATTAAATTTAAAGGGAATAATAATTTTTTTTTAAAATCATTTAGTTAAATATGCAAATATTATTTAAAAATGAAAATTATATTCAATTTTATTTTAAAAGCACATGGTTGTGAAAGAGATAAGTTTAGAACTTATAATTAAAATATAATAAATAAATTTAAAATTATAAGTATATTAAATTAAATAAATCAATATTGTGATAATATATATAAAGAAGATTAAGGTATACAAATTTATTTAAATACAATATAAAATATTTATACCTCGACAACTTATATTATTGTTAAAGAATAAATGAATATTTTAAATTATTTTAATTCATCATACAAATATTATTTTAATTTTATTAGTTTACACATGGTATTGGAGGAAAATAGGTAAGACTATGACACTTGGCTAATTATTCTATGGGAGTTACATGCAACATTCTATGACAAGAATAATGCTATTCATGGGAGATTCTATGACAAAGGTGGGAGTTAAAAATTATATCTTATGACAAAGAATAAACTATTATAAGAATATTATATGACAAAAAATTAAAGAGGAATGAAATTAATATGGGAGTTACATATGACATATTTTCGTGAATGAAATAATGGAGCTATTTTAAGGGAGTCTTATAATGATAGATATTAATTTTTATTACTTAAAAAAAACAATTACCCTCTAACTTCTATAAATCAAGGATACTTGTGTGCATTCAGGGAGATGGGCTTTTGAGAATATTTTGGCTTTTTAAAAAGATTTTTGTATTTTAGAGAATTTTGGATCTTTACAATCCACTTCTCCCAAGGAGAATCTTGACCATTTATTCTCACCTTAATACCTCTCCCTTCATCTCCTCCAACCACGGGAGGAAACTTATAATCCTCTCATCTCTCGGTGGCTCTCAGCCAATATGAGTCATTGATCTCATGTTTTAATCCCATCCATAGCTAAAAATCTATAAATTAGCCTCATCCCAAGCTATTTTCATAGATGAACTTGAATGAAACCTTATGTTGTTGGTATGAGAACTCAAATCCAACCACCCATGATCACAACCACCATTTATTGGTGCAACAAGGGTTGGTTTTGGTAAAATTGTTTATGTTTTATCAATGTTTGGTAACTCTTATGATTAATCTGAGTGTTATTTGTGTTTTGAGTAGAAAAGGTTAATATTTATTTGATTTTCTCTATTTAGGATCAAAATTCATGAACACATCTCTAGCACACTCGGTGGGACCGATGCCCTTTTTTTATCAATAATCAAAACTTGTCTTTTTTGAGTTTTTGTCATTCACGATTGGGTGACCTTGTTCTAGCTAGGTCACCTCGTACTGTGTTTGGGTAGCCATGTCATCATGGTGTTAGGGGATTACTTTCACATGCTAATTTTTTCTCTGCACTTTTTCCAATAAATTTTATTTGTTTACTAATAAAATTTGGTTTTATATGTGCTATCCAAACCACCCCCTGACATCAAGGAATCAAATTTATAGTGACCAAATTTCATTTTTTGTGTAGGAAACCACAATTGGGTGGCCTTTTTCATAGTGGGGTAGTTTTGTAAATTATTAGGTAGCCTCGTGACCTATTTTGGTAGCCCTATACAACCAAGGTAAAACTGTGAACTTCTGAGTTTGTTTACTTTATTTTGGCGGTCATGTTTCTTGTTACTTTCTAAGAAGCTCAATTCCATCTTTTAGGGACTAACCTACTAACATTTGGATTGGATATAGTGTTATTATAACATTTTACTTTGCATCTTTCATTTAACCCAAAGATCAAATATCCAAACTACTAACAATTTTCTTATAGCCTTGCTTGTCAAAGGATTTGATTTATCACTAATCTAAGCACATTTACTTTCTAAGGGAAATTAATATTGTATGTTGTGATTGTGAGGCCTACTTAAGCATATGCTACCTCCTCACACCCTTGGGTGATCTTGGAGATCAAAAGCTTGAGTTGATCTCTTTTCCTTTTCATCATTTAAACCAAAGGTCACTAGCCACATGTATGCTCTCTCCTTGCACCTTGAATAATCTTGAAGTTCAAAAAAATCTAGTGATTCTTTCCCATTATGAAGCCTACTTGGGGATTTCATCACCCCAATGGATGACCTCAACCATTTTTTACTAGCAGGGTATAAAAAGGGGGGAGAACAAAAATTATACCCCAATATAGTCACGTCATGTCTAGTGAAGCTTTGATATATGGGTGATACCATGACTAAGAGTGCACGATTGGTTTCAACTTTCTAGTGGAAGTTCTTAATCCACACTTATGATGGGCTAATGTTCACAATTGTGCCTCATGTACCATCCTAGTATTTAGAGGACTCCCTTAGAAGATTTTATAGCCTAGATAAGACCTTTCAATCATTGCTTTCTATGGTGAAAGGTACAATATCATATTGAAGTTACTCCCCATGTACCTTCTTGAGAAGAGAGAAACTCTTTGGGAAAGGTGTTGAAATCCTCCAAATAAAGGGAAAAGGTCAGCCCTTGTGCCACTAGATCCCTACCTATTGACTCATTGAAGTTTTTTACTATGTGGGCCTACACTAAGTTAATAATCATACTTAAATAATCATAGGCATGTGTGTTTTGTTGGTGTAAATAGGTGTTTTACCTAACTAGTTCATTATTGGGTCCTATTTACATGTCAAGTTTACTTACATCCTAGGGAATATTTCTAGAAGGTTGTTAGTTGTCATTAGATCTTATGTTCATCTTTTGACATTTAATGATTGTGTCTCAGGTCACTTAATATTAGTTGTCTCATGTCATATTATTAAGACACTTTTCATGATTTTGTCTAATCTTATGTCTCATCTTGGCTATATAACTAGGTGGTCTCTTGTGTAAATAATAATCATATAATAATAATTATCATTTTCATCCTTTGATAGAATATCATTATTCTCTCATAGATAATTTTCTTGTGCTTTCATGAAGTTACTATATTTTGGGTGGATATAATATTCAACCAAATCTTGCACAGTGTAGAGTATTCTATACCAAATCTTACATGTTTGGTGTGTCTTAATTGTTAAAACCCATGTGATTCCGTTTGATCCAAGATCATTTATATGTTGCTTGAATATGATTGTTTTTAATTGTTGCCAATGTAAAGCTTCCCAATCCATCTAATCCCATCAACTTAATCATTCATGTAATGCCCCACCAAAGAAACCCAAAGGACAACACATCTAGCTACAATAATGACACGATTTTCCTTTTAAATAAATAATAGTGAATTGTAAATTATAACATATAAGCTAAACCATGTCCTCTAAGGTTCCATGATTGCAATACAAACAAACCTACTTAACAAGATCTAAACATACATCGTGGATTAACTAACTACAAGAGCTCATTTTAAATCCATTGCATTAAATGAATAAAAACATACAATTCCATATTATACATCAGATAAGTAACCATCAAAGGTCATAAATAAAGAACCAAAAAGTACATATACAAATTCCCTTTCATGAGGGTACATCATTACATTGTTACAAACTTACAACAATGCTTCCCTGAATATAACGGGAAGAGTACATCAAGATTTCATTACATGATACAAATGAGATACATATACAATACACAACATGTGCAATTGTCTCAATTTACATTCATGGAAGATATTTCAAGCGGATGGCGCCCTGCATCTGCGTGCTCTCTTGTAGCCCTTGTGGCCTTGGGTGCATGTAGGATATTTTGGGTGCATGCAACTTTTCTCTGTAGGATCGTTTAGCTCGTGGCTTTTTGCATTCAAGGTGGGGTCTTTTAGTGCAATCTGGGGGTGTTTATTTTTGTTCAAAAATTTTCTTTTATTCCTTCTCACTGGTCCAACCTCTATTTTCTTGGTGAGGCGATTGGTGTTATTTGCAGTGGTGTGTGCTTGGGCTCGCATGGGCTTGGGTGATCTGCTCTGGTGGTGCTGGGTGGGCGGTAGGACCTCATGGTCGTCATTTCCTTTGGCTAGCGTGTGTGTGCGGTAAAGACCCATGTGGAGGGAGGTAGTGCTGAAGGTGGTAGGGAGGGTGTGATGTGGGAGTTTGGGTTGAGGTGGAAGGTTGGGGGGGTGTGGGGATCCCCCAAGTATTGTTGCTCGTTGAGTTTGTTTTTCATGCCCGTTTTGGGTTGTCTAAGGACAATGTATTAGGGAGAGACATCTAAGGCATCTCTCGATATGGATTTCTGGGCCGCGATCGACTCAAAATCTTTGAACCATGGTATGAAGACTTTTGATAACAATTTATTTTCTCCAAATTCAGGGCTTGGTGGTGCGGGTTTTCCTGGTGGTTCACAGATCAAGAAAATTAATGGTTGTCTTGAGCACTGCCAGGAGAGACCAAAACTGATATCCCACCAAAGATGATTGTTGAAGATGTTGAATATTATTCAAATCACTCTTTTTATTATAATTTTTTGGGGATGAGGATTTCATTGGAGTTTTTGGAGTCTTGGGCCCATTGGTCTCGAGCGCTAGAGGGAGAAATGGAGATCATGCTACTGGCCAACAATTATTTTATGGTTACTTTTAATTGCATGGATGATCATAATAGGGTCTTTGAGGGAGGCCCTTATTTCCATAACCAGGTGGGGTTGTTTATCAAACCATGGCATGTGGGATTTATCCCTTCTAAGGAGCTGCCAAATTGTGTTTCGGTGTGGGTTCATTTAGCTTCATTTCTGGTGGAATTTTGTTGGGAGGATACTTTGCTCATACTTGCTTCGATTCTTGGAAAACCAGTTGGGTCTTTAATGCAAACCTTGGGTAAAAAATTAATGACTTTTTCCCGAATTTGTGTTGAAATTGAACTTAGTAAGCCTTTGCTTGATACTGTGGATATGTGTGCGAGTTATTTCTCTTGGTTGCAGTAATTAGATTACAAGATTCTTCCTTTCCGTTGTCATCTTTGTCATGAATATGGTCATTTGTAGCATAGATGTCCAAGATCTAATCCTGTGGAGCCTTAGCCTTTGCAACCTCCTCGCAACCCTCTTGGGGCTAACAAGGGGAAGGGTCTTGCCCCTGGTAAGGTGGTTGGTGTCGATGGCTTTGTTTTGATCAAGGCTCATAATAGGAATCGGGGTCGAAAGAGGACCTTAAAGGAAAGACAAGATGAGGATAATTTTAACAGGTTTGAGGTATTAGATGATCTCAGCCAGTAGGAAGTGAACTCGGGTTTGATGAGTTTGGATTAGGGGGTTGTGGGTTCAGTTTAGGAGGGCCATATTTTTGGTGCTTTCATAGATCCACAGGGTGATGTACTTTTCTCATGAATGTTGATCAACAATTGATGGTTTTAGAGGTGCCAATTCCTTTTGCAAAAGATCTGAATGGTGGTGGGGATTCTTCTCCTCCTGGGCAGATCGTAGGGTCGAAAGCAACTAGGAGCAAAAAACCTTCTTCTCAGTTGGGTCTTATGCAAAAGGATCTTAAGAAAAATGGGGCAAACAAATCCACTAAACTTGGTAGAAAGAAGGATCCGGAAAAGATTAAATTGATAGGTGATACTTTGGTGGAGTCAGGGTCGGTTAAGACTCTGGATTCTCATTTTTTCAAGCCCTTTGAAATGATTGTTCTTTCGTGGAACGTTAGGGGCTTGAACAACAGTTCATGATTTGGTTAGGAATCAAGGTCCTAATGTTATTTTTTCTCCAGGAGACTAAGTTATCAGTTGATACTATGTTTGGTTTGGCTCCTGAGTTGTGGAGAAACGGGGAGTGTCAGTGCATTGGTGCTCATAGGTCTTCTGGGGGCATAGCTTATTTGTGGAACCCACGGAAGATCCGACGTCTTTGGTGGTTGTCTTCTAAGATATCTATGTCTATGATTGCTTCAAGTTTTGAGACTGGGGAGACTTTAATCTTTTCTAATATCTATGCTCCTATTGACCTCCGGGGTAAGCAATTTTTGTGGTCCCATATTAGGTTTGTCCGCAATTTGGCTCCTTTCCATCCTTGGATTTTGGCTAGAGATTTTAATGCTATTTATGAGTTGGCTGAAAAGCGTGGTGATATTGCAAGCCTGGATCCCTTTTTGTTGCTCCTACGTGATAAAATTGATGCTCTGAATTTAGTTGATATTAAGCCCAGTAATGGTCAGTTTACTTGGAACAATCGTAGGGCTGGAGAATATTGTATTGTTGAGAGACTAGATTGCTTCCTAGTTTCTTGTTATTGGGTTGGTGGTATGTGGTCTTCTTGTTTTGAAATCTTGGATTGGAGGGGATCCGATCACTAGCCTATCAAGCTTGCTATTGAGTCAACTCACGTGCCTCATACTCCTTTTAGATTCTAGCTCATGTGGTTGTGGGACCCATCTATGTATGATTATGTGGCTGACTCATGGAGTGGTAGACTTGCTTATGGTACGACAATGTATACCTTTGCTAAATTAATTCAATTTGTGAAATAGCATCTCAAGTGTTGGAATCGTCAATGCTTTGAGAATGTCTTTCATGCTAAGGTGATTGCTTAGGTTGAATTGGATGGTATCATGAGATTGATAAGGGAGAGTGGGGTGACTGAAGAGTTTCTTTAGGAAGAGGCTCAGGCTTTGAAAGCTCTAGAGGAGTGTGTGTTGCGGGAGGAAATGAATTGGAAACAAAAGTTCCAGATAGAGTGGCTTCAGGAAGGGGATAAAAATATCGCTTTTTTCTTCAATTCGATGAAATCCAAGAGGCATGGTACAATTCAATCTTTGTTCTGGTGAATGATAGGGGTGAGAAACTTTCCTCCTTTCCTGAAATATCAGGTGAGGTGATGCAATACTTTTCCTCTGTTTGCAGGGAAGAATCGCATGGGGGGTGTCTTGAAGAAGCTTGGGTTCTTTCTTGTATTCCCCCTCTAGTGTCTAGAGAAATGAATGAACATCTTATGAGTGATATAACGCTTGAGGAGCTATAGGGGACTATTTTCCAAATGAAGAAAGGGAAAGCTCCTGGTCCTAATGGCTTTTCGATTGAGTTTTTTCAATATTTTTGGGGCATTATCAAGTTTGACCTATTGGCGGTTGTTCATGAATCTTAATGGAATAAGCAAATGCTCAGGGCTTTAAATTCTACCTTTCTTAATCTCATTCCCAAGTGTGATGGGGTAGATAAGTTAAGTCAATTCTATCCCATTTCTCTTTGCACTATAATTTATAAAATTATCTCTAAGCAAATTGCTGACAGGTTGAAAAAGGGGCTTAAAGAGCTGATTTATGAGAAACAAAGTGGTTTTGTGGTGAGTAGAATTTTTTTGGATGCGATTGTTATTGTAGCTGAGTCCATTCATTCTATGGCTAGCTCCAAATAAAAGGTGATGTTCATTAATTTGGATATGGCTAAGGCTTATGACAGGTTCAGGTGGTCCTTCCTTCAAAAAGTTCTCAGTGTGTTTGGTTTTGGGAAGAGTGGGTTCAATGGGGTATGAGTTGTGTTACTTCAGTTTCCTTCTCTGTGTTGATTAATGGGGAACATTCTGAGTTATTTGGTGCTTCTTGGGGGATTTTCCAAGGGGGGGCCCTTTCTCCTTATTTGTCCATTCTCCTTGCTGAAGGTTTAGGCCGGTTGATTAGAAGAAATGTGGATGTTGGTCTCATCCAGGGTTGGCGGTGGGGAGGTGACTTGCCTCTATAGTATCACCTGCAGTTTTTGGATGATACGACCCTGATGGGCATGACTACAATGCGAGAAGCTAGTAATTTACATAGGGTGTTGGATGTTTACTTGATTGCCTTGGGTCAATTGATTAATGAAGATAAGTCTTCCATCTTCTTTTTCAATACTCCGGGCCCCATTCAACAGAGGATTGCTCAGACTTTGAGATTTCAAATTGGGACTCTCCCTTTGACCTATCTTGGTATCCCTATCTTGGTTGGTAGATTTCCCAGGGAGTCTTGGCATAATATTTTGGATAAAATTCGGGTGAAAATTTAATCACTAGACTCATCGGAAGTTATCTTTTGTTGGGCGTGTTCAGTTAATCAAGTATGTGGTGCAGGCCTTGCCCATTTACAAATGCATGCTCCAAGTTGCCCTGGTGGGCTTTATTAAGGAGTTTGACTCTGTAGCAAGATAATTTTTATGGGTAGGTTGTTTGGTGTCTTCCAAATGGAGTCTGGTTAGATGGGAGGTTGTTTGTAGCCCAAAGCAGTATGGTGGTCTTGGATTACAATAGTCGGCTTTGACTGGGGTGGCTCTGGTTGTGAAGCTATATTGGTGGGGTGCATTAAGTAGGATAATATTTGGGCCAAGATTCTCTCAGAAGTATTTCTTGGGGATCCCTCAGCTTGATATTCCTTGATATCCCCTTGTGGGGAAAGGCTCGGTGATTTGGGGCACTCTAAAAAAAGGGGTTGCACTTATTAAGGAGGGCTTATTTTGGATTAGTAAAAAGGGGACCAAGGTCCATTTTTGGTCTGATTCTTGGGATGGATCTCCTCCCATAATCTCTTAATTTCCTAATTTGTTGAATCTTTGTCAATGGTTTCTTAAGGCTAGTTGGTCTCGAGTGAGTGACTTTAAATCCTTCTCTTCTAGTGGGCCGAAGGTGGCAAGATGGAATTCTCTTGATGCTTGGTCGGATGTTGGTTTACAAGAGGATTGTGCTGAGCTGCAAAGCATCCTTTCCAGTCGACGGTGTAGTTCCCTTCAGGGTGAATATGTGCTTGCTTGGTCTCCTAATCCTAAGGGTGACTATATTGTTGCCTCTGGATATCAGGTGTTACTATCTCAAAGGCTGGTTGGCGAGGAGGTTCAGTGGTGGAAGAAGGTTTGGAACAAGCTCTCTTGGCCAAAGTGTAATTGCTTTGTCTAGATGTTAGCCAGGAATAAGTGTTTGACCTGGGATAATATTCAAAAAAGGGGTTTTCAAGGCCCTTTTGTTTGTGTTTTATGTAGGGCTATTGAGGAGGACTCTACTCACTTGTTTTTCCGTTGTCCTTTTGCTCTTCAGCTTTGGCATTTTTGGTGGGTGTTTGGCAGAGCCCTTATGTTCATGCTTCCTCTTTGATTCAATTTTGGAATGGTGTGGGTAGGCCTCCCTCTATGGCTTCCTTCCTATAGGATGTGTGGTTAGTGGGGTCTATCTTCATGGTGCGTCAGATTTGGTTAGAAAGGAATCAACGTATCTTTCATGGAAAGAAGAAGTTTGTGCAGGAAGTCTAGCAAAGAATCTTGGGCATGATTCAAGAGACTATGGAGGCTAAGTGTGAATTGATTTTTCCTTTAGAAAGAAGGGATGCTGAGGTGGTGGAGAAATTGGGGATTCAGGGGTTTTTCGTGACTTATGTGTGTGTCAGGAGAGGAAGAAAGGTTAAGCAAAAAATTCATAAGGTTGGTAGATGACAACACCCTCCTGATGGTGTTTTGAAGATTAATACTGATGGTTCCTCTAGGGGTAATCCAGGGCTTGCTGCTATTGGAGGGATTGGAAGGGAATCTTTGGGTTCAGTCATCTTCTTCTTTTTGATCCATGAGGGGTCACATACTATCAACATTATGTAAGGGTTGACAATTCTTCATTCCTTCGAGAGGGCTCTTGCTTTGGGTGGAGAAGGATTATATGTGAGTCTAATTCCTAGGTCTTGATCAATTTTCTTATTGAGCGAAAAGTGGTTGGTTTCAGTTGGCAGTTGATTGTGATTGTGCAACTAATCTTGCAAGTTAGTTCGTTGATGGAAATGGTGACTTTTGTTCATATTCTAAGGGAGTGGAATAGGGTTGTTGATTGCTTGTTGAAATAGGCTTCTAAGCATTTAGATGGCTGGAGAATTGAGGAGTGGGAGTTGGTTCCTCTGGTGCTTCGCCATGATTTGGAGATAATTCTTATTGAGGATAGGGATGGTTAAGGAGTTGGATGAATCTGTTCTTGTTCTATTCTTATGTTTTTGCTGATTCCTAGGACCTCAGTCCTTTACTTTCATTGTAATGTTCTTTTCTAAATTTCAATAAAAAATTTACCCCTTTTTTATAAAAAAAATATGTACAACTGTCTCTCGAATTGGTACAAGATCTAGAGTACTACTACATGAGGTGCATCCTCCATGCTCATGAACAATAGCAAGGGAAACCTAATGGAGGAAAGAGAACAATCCACCCGGCCATGTGGAACCCTAAGGTCCACCCCCGTGCTAGGAGATAACAATAAGGTCCCACTACACCAAACAGTCAAGAAGATGAAAGGCTAACACAAAAGTACTAACATGGATCCAACATAACAAAGTACAACATGACATCACATAACAAAGACACTGCTTCCAAAGGCATGCAAACAACAAGGGGAACACAAGACTAGGGAATGCTAAGTTGTTATAGGGAAGAGTGTCATCGCATAGCTTGATATGGGTTACCCATGCGAATCTTCCTAGTCCTTGGCCCCCATCCTAGGTTACCTTGTTGACCTCTCCCAATCCCTAGCCCTCACACAATCTCATGCAGAATCAACATACCTTTCATGAGGACAAGGTAGTTGATCTTTCCATTCTAGGCCTTCACATCTCATCTCAAGCCTAAACGAGCACTTAAGCCATGAGTGAGGCATACATTATCTAAATTAATGTGAGTTCTACTCATCCCCCTAATTTCATTAATTAGGTTACCACTAAGTTAAGAAACCCCCACATAGGTTACCATGGATGCCACTTTGGGCTCTGGCCCCCATTGAGAGCCACTCCCCCTGCTAGCAACTAGAAGATCCAAAGCATCAAATAGGGTAAAGCCTTCTTGCATAGATTGAAAGGAAAAGAAACAATGCATAAATGCTTTCCTAATGATAAAACCACAAAGGAGAAGTGCAAAGACCAGTTTTAAAACTTTCATACACTTAAGATGCACACATACAGGATAACAAGAGTAACAAAAACTAAAAAACATGCATAGAGATAACACTAGATATATGTGGGAAAACCCTTTCGGGAAAAAACCCACCACACCAAGAGAAGTCACTTTGTATTTGTTGAGAAATTATGTCTCAACTTCCAGCTTGAAGTCCTCGTTTTTCATGCCTTGGTGATTTTGTGTTGTTTGCAAAGTTCTGGCAAAGGTAGAACCAGGATGGAACTTGGCATTGTTCTGTTTGCCTAAGTTCCAGGTCTCTGGCAGAGGCGGAACCGGGATGGAACTTGGCACTATTCTGTTTGCCTAAGTTTCAAGTTTTTGTTCTCATTCCGACTCCGACTCCGACTCCACTTCCTACCGTCTGTTTCTTCTCGCTTCACTTCGCAGGTTTTGGTAGAGGCGAAACCAGTTTTAGAAGTTGGCAATGTTCATTTGCCAGGTTCCTATTTCAGTTTCTGTTCTGACTTCGAGTCTGACTCCTGCTTTTATGATCTAGTTCCTCTGGATGTTTGGATTTTCCTTGGGGTGTTTTCCTCCGCCTTGTCCTGGTTCTGGATTGTTGTTTCTTGCAGTTGGCAGAGGCGGGACCAGAACCAGATTGGTTCCTGATCTTGGACTTTTGGTGAAGTCTTGTTTTTTGTTCCTGTTCCAACTCCGACTCCGACTCCGGTCTTTTGTGTTCCCATCTTAGTTTGACCCCAAGTTGACTTACCCTGGTCAGAACTATTTCCAATGAGTTCCTCTTTGTCGTGGGCGGACGCGGAACAGAATTGGTTCCTGAACCTGTAATTTCGGTGGAGTCATGTTTCGACTCCATTTCTTTCTCCTGTTCCGACTCCGACAGTATGTATTTTTGGTGGAGTCCTATTTCGACTCCTGTTCTGACTCCTGCTCCGGCAGTGTTAGAAATGACTTGAAGTCTTGGTCGCGCCCGATGTTTGTTTGACCGTTTTGGTTGCTTAGTCAGCTGCAATTGCTGATGGGTCTTGGACGTGTGGCACCTGGTTGAATAGTGATTGGATGGATACCAAGATAGTTATTGTGGCAGTTGCATTTGTCAACGAAGGGTGGCGAGCTCAACTATTTTGAGTAATGGCTTTGAATGCAAAGTCGGCTCATTGCAAGAAATCTGTCAGATCCGACCAGATGCGTGATTTGAGGATGGACTTCATTGCTCTTCTGAGTTGGTTACATATGGATAAGAGATATGTCATTTCTTATAAGTTAGAAGTCAAGTGTCGAGTCATGTGTTGCAGAGCAAGTGTTGAAGTCACGATTTGAAGAACAAGAAGGACGTGAGTTCTTGATGAGAGTTTGAACTGTATGTTGTAAAAACATTGTAACAGTGGATCAGAAACTCTCTAGGTGATTGTGAGCTGAACAAAGAAGTTTGGATATTGTATGTAATCGATTCATTACTGTAATACAATAGATTTGACTTTGTGTGGTGGGTTTTTTATCTGAAAGGGTTTTCCCATGTAAATACTGTGTCATCTTTGTTTGCTTATCTTTCTGGTTTCTCATTGCCATGTTTGTATGCATCTCTATAAGTTTTGAAACTGTTAGTTTTTCATTTTTTGCTTCTCTCCCCTGTAGTAAAGGTGTTAAGGGAATGTATTTCGCACTGTTGGGTCAGTAGATCCGCATTCTTTTCCCTTCAAAGTGGTATCAAAGCTTGGCCAGTTCATGTTATCCTTGCTAGGGAAAATTAGTTTTTTGCACTAATACTATTTCAGTGGGAAACTTGCATTGTTAAACTTGTTTCTATTGTGAGATGGCGAGTACATTTGGTAGGATAGATATTGAGAAGTTTAATGGCAGCAACTTTGAGTTATGGAAACTCAAGATAGAAGACTTGCTTGTGGATAGAGACCTCTGGATTGTAGTGTCTGGAACTAAGCCACAAACTATGACCTAGGAAGCTTGGGATCTTGTTGATAGAAAAGCAAGAGGATTGATAAGACTGAGCCTAGCCGATTCTGTCCTCCTGAATGTTCATGAGGAAATGTCTGCAACTTCTTTGTGGAAGAAACTTGGTGACATTTATCAAGGAAAGTCCCTGGTAAATAAGTTGTACTCCTTGAAGATGGATGAAGGTGCATCTGTTGCAGATCATCTGAACTCATTTAATATGAGTGTTACTCAGCTGGCATCTGTAGGTGTAAAAATAGAGGAGGATCGTTGCATGCTCCTGTTGTGTTCATTACCTGACAGTTGGGATCATCTTGTGATGGCTATTGGAAGCACAACCACTTCTCTCAAGACTGATGATGTGGTTGCTTCGCTTCTATCTGAAGAAATGCGAAGGAAATCTTCTGAGATGGCCAAAGATGCTCTTTCTATTCAAGGTAGAACAAAGGAGAAAGGCAAGAAGAAAGACAACAAGTCGAAATCCAAGTCTAAAGGGAGATCAAAGTCTCTTGGTAAAAAGTTCAAGGTAAAGTGCTAGAATTGTGGGCAACCTGGTCATATCAGGAAGGACTGCAAGGAGAAGAAGAAGAAGAATGCTTCTGACAATGAATCTTCTCAAAGTGATGCAGATGCCTTCATTGCAGCAGCCTTGACAACTCAGGCATCTGATGATGTCTGGTTGGTTGATTCAGGTGCCTCTTTTCACATGACATCCAATAGAGATTGGTTCTCAGAGTATGAGAAGTATGATGGTGGAAAGGTATACTTGGCAAGTGATTCAACGCTGGAGATTGTTGGCAGAGGAAGGGTCAAAATTTAGTTTCCTAACAGGAGAGTCAAAGGAATTGGTGGTGTTCTCCACATCCTAGGTTTGGCTCGAAATCTTCTTTCTGTTAGTAAGTTAAATGATGCTGGTGTAGAAGTTTCTTTTTCTAGTAAGGGATGTAAAATGGCTAAATGTGCAATGGTGTTAGCTAAGGGTGTTCGTACTGGCACTCTGTACAAGCTAGATGCACAACCTGTTCTTTGTAACAGTGCCTCTGTAAAGTTATGTAATTCTGCACCTATAGAGAAAGATGAAGACTCTTCTCTGTCTACAAATGCTTTGGAGGTAATACTCCCAGCAGAGAAGACTATGTTATGGCATCATAGACTTGGTCACATTGGTGAGAAAGGTTTAAAAACCTTGAAGAACAAAAACCTTGTAGAAGGACTTGATGATTGTAACCTTGAGTTCGATTTCTGTGAACATTGTATCTATGGAAAGCAACACTGTGTTTCTTTCTCCTCTAGTCCTCACAAATCTTCTGGTATACTAGATTATGTTCACTCAGATGTGTTTGGTCCAGTTAATGTTCTTTCGTTATCGAAGTCTAGATATTATGTTTCTTTTATTGATGACTGTTCGAGAAGGGAATTTGTATACTTTCTTAAAAGTAAATCAGAAGTGTTCAGTCGGTTTAAAGAGTTCAAATCTTTGGTAGAAAATCAGACTAGAAGGAAAATAAAGTGTTTAAGGACAGACAATGGAGGTGAGTTTTGTTCTGCAGATTTTGAAAGGTATTGCACTAATCATGGAATTAAAAGGCATAAGACAACCCCTTACACTCCACAACAAAATGGAGTTGCTGAGAGGTTGAACAGGACGTTGATGGAAAAGGCAAGGAGTATGCTGAGTGGTGCTAGTCTGGACCAGAAGTTCTAGGCTGATGTTGTTGCTACAGCATGTTATCTAATAAATAGATCCCCTTGTTTAGCTCTTGTTGACAAGACACCTTTGGAAGCATGGTCAAACAAGAAACCCTCACTAAGGCATGTTCGGGTCTTTGGCTATGAGGCATATATTCATGTGCCAAATGAAAAGAGATCTAAATTGGATAACAAGGTTGTGAAATGTATTCTCATCGGCTATGGAGTTGGTGTGAAAGGATACAAGCTTTGGAACCCTGTTACTGAGAAGGTTTTGTATAGCAGAAGCGTGATATTTCGTGAGCTGAAACCTTTAGTAAGTGATCAATAGCTTGAGACAAATCAGAGTGACAAGAATAAAGATGCAGTTGAGATTCCCCAAACTCCAGAAAGGGAAGAGTTGTATGGTGTGCCTGAGACTGAGGAGAACTCAAGCAGCTTTGGGAGTTCTAATGATGAAGAACAACCTCAGCCTCCAAAGAGATCTACATGAGAAAGAAGGCAACCATATAGGTATGGTTTCTCTATGTTAGATTCAAATTGTGCTTATGTTTTAATAACCAGCACTGATGAGCCTAGGACTGTGAAAGAAGCAATCAGCATGGTTGATTCAAATTCATGGCTGGAAGCCATGAATAAGGAGATGGATTCCTTGAAAAAGAATGATACCTGGAAGTTGGTACCACTGCCTAAAGAGCGAAATTCTATTGGCTACAAGTGGATATTCAAAAGGAAGACAGGCCTTGATGGCAGTGTAGAGAAGTATAAGGCACGACTGGTTGCAAAGGGTTTTTTCCAAGTTGAGGGAATTGATTATGGAGAGATCTTTTCCCCTGTAGCAAAGATGACATCCATCAGATTTTTGTTGTCATTGGCAGTTGTGTATGACTTTCAAATTGAGTAGATGGATGTGAAGACAACATTTCTCCATGGTGAGCTGGAAGAAGAAATCTTCATGTCCCAGCCTGAGCATTTTGTTGAAAGAGGTAAACAAACTCTGGTTTGCAAGTTAAATAAATCTCTCTATGGTCTAAAGCAATCTCCTAGAATGTGGTACCAGAAATTTGACACATTTGTGTTGTCAATTAGGTTTGTTAGATCAAAATCTGATCATTGCATTTATTATAAATGTGAGAATGATCGTGTGCTTGTTATTACTCTATATGTGGATGACATGTTATTCATTGGTAATAGCAAGGCTATGATTTCTGACCTTAAAACTCAGTTGTCTGCTAAGTTCAAAATGAAAGATCTTGGAGCAACAAGGTACATTCTTGGGATGGAGATAACAAGGGATAGAACAAGCAAAAATCTTTGGCTCAGTCAGAGTAAGTATGTGAAAACCGTTCTAGAGAGGTTTAGCATGACTGATTCCAAGTAGCTAGTTGTTCCAATCATACAAGGATTGAAACTATCTGCTGAAGACTGTCCAAAGTCAGCTACTGAGATGGAGGACATGACCAGTGTGCCTTATGCAAGTGTAGTAGGCAGTTTAATGTATGCTATGGTCTGCACAAGAACAAAAATTGCCCAAGCAGTGGGAGTTCTAAGCCGTTTCATGGAAAATCCAGGGAGATCACATTGGGATGCTGTAAAGAGAGTGTTCAGGTATTTGAAGGGTACTTCAGATTATGCTTTGTGTTACCATGACAGTATGGTTGCATCACAAAGGGATCTTTGCATTTAGGGATATGTTGACTCTGATTGGGTAGGGGACATTGACAGTAGAAGATCCACCAGTGGATACACTTTCATGCTTAATGGTGAAGCAATCAGTTGGATGAGCAAGCGACAAGCTGTAATTGTTTTATCCACGATAGAGGCAGAGTACATGGCATCAACTCATGCTTGCAAGGAGGCAGTGTGGCTGAGGCATTTGTGTTCAGACATTGGATTTAATGCTAGATAGATTTCAATCTACTGTGACAGTCAAAGTGCCATTTGTTTGGCAAAGAATCTGACCTTCCATGCCAAGACCAAGCACATAGATGTGCAATATCACTTCATGAGGGATATGGTTGAAGATGGCAAGGTCAGTATGGATAAGGTTGACACCTTGAAGAATGTTGCAGATGCCTTGACAAAGCCGATTAGCACAGACAAGTTCAGATGGTGCACATAATTGATGCGCCTTGGGGCCTATGATAGACAGTAAGGTTTGATGTTTTGAGGAAGCTGGAAGTGTTCACCAAGTGGGAGATTGTTGAGAAATTATGTCTCAACTTTTAGCTTGAAGTCCTCATTTTTCATGCCTTGGTGATTTTGTGTTGTTTGCAAAGTTCTGGCGGAGGCGGAACCAGGATGGAACTTGGCATTGTTCTATTTTCCTAAGTTCCAGGTCTCTGGCGGAGGTGGAACCAGGATGGAACTTGGCATTGTTCTATTTGCCTAAGTTTCGGGTTTCTGTTCTCGTTCCAACTCTGAGTCCGACTCTGCTTCCTACCGTCTATTTCTTCTCGCTTCGCTTCGCAAGTTCTGGCGGAGGCGGAACCAGTTTTGGAAGTTGGCAATGTCCATTTGCCAGGTTCCTATTTCAGTTTTTGTTTCAACTCTGAGTCTGACTCCTGCTTTTACTATCTAGTTCCTCTGGATGTTTTGGATTTTCCTCGGGGTGTTTTCCTCCGCCTTGTCCTAGTTCTGGATTGTTGTTTCTTGCAGTTGGCGGAGGCGGGACCGGAATCAGATTGGTTCCTGATCTTGGACTTTTGGTGAAGTCTTTTTTTTTGTTCCTGTTCTAACTCCAACTCCGACTCCAATCTTTTGTGTTCCCATCTTGGTTTGACCCCGAGTTGACTTACCCCGGTCAGAACTATTTCCAATGAGTTCCTCTTTGCCGTGGGCGGACGCGGAACTGAATTGGTTCCTGAAACTGTAATTTCGATGGAGTCATGTTTTGACTGTAGTTCTGTCTCTGACTCCAACTCCGGCAATATGTATTTTTGGTGGAGTCCTATTTCGACTCCTATTCCGACTCCGGCTCCGGAAGTGTTAGAAATGACTTGAAGTCTTGGTCACGCCCGATGTTTGTTTGACTGTTTTGGTTGCTCTGTCAGCTGCGATTGTTGATGGGTCTTGGACGCGTGGCACCTGGTTGAATAGTGATTGGACGGATACCAAGATAGTTATTGTGGCAGTTGCATTTGTCAACGAAGGGTGGCGAGCTCAACCGTTTTGAGTAATGGCTTTGAATGCAAAGTCGGCTCGTTGCAGGAAATCTGTCAGATTCGACCAAATGCGTGATTTGAGGATGGACTTCATTGCTCTTCTGAGTCGGTTACATATGGATAAGAGATATGTCATTTCTTATAAGTTAGAAGTCAAGTGTTGAGTCGCGTGTTGCAGAGCAAGTTTTGAAGTCACGATTTGAAGAACAAGAAGGACGTGAGTTCTTGATGAGAGTTTGAACTGTATGTTGTAAAAACATTGTAACAGTGGATCACAAACTCTCTGGGTGATTGTGAGCTGAACAAAGAAGTCTGGATATTGTATGTAATCGATTCATTACTATAATACAATAGATTTGACTTTGTGTGGTGGGTTTTTTACCTGAAAGGGTTTTTTCACGTAAATACTGTGTCATCTTTGTTTTCTTATCTTTTTGGTTTCTCATTTCCATGTTTGTATGCATCTCTATAAGTTTTGAAACTGTTAGTTTTTCATTTTTTGCTTCTCTCCCCTGTAGTAAATGTGTTAAGGGAATGTATTTCGCACTGTTGGGTCAGTAGATCCACATTCTTTTCCCTTCAATATGACAGTAAACAGATTACATACAAAGTTCTCAGACCTCACTCTCTGATAGTTAGCTCACAACATCAAACTTCAATTTGAATGCACTCACTTACATACCTCTCTCTCAGACTTATTTTCTTCTCCGTTACAATGTTGTCTCAACATATAAAGAAAAAGTCACTATATCGCATGTTTTCATTTTGTTCAAACTTCTGCATATCAACCGACCGATCAAGTGTCTTAATTATACACCTTCCTTCTGACAGATGAATCTGATCTCCTCCTGTCCAAGTCGCCCTACAATCACACATCGGGCCACCTAGGCATTTAATTCTATTTGCCATAATCAGATCCTATCACCCACTGAAACACGTCTTACAGTTAATGCATGCACTGCTTCAAAATTGGCCAAACAATCATTGATAGCACACTACGTGTTGCCTTGCCATTCATTCACAACTTCTTGTTGAGTCAAATTGGTCAACACGCATCGAGCACTTCTTACTGCACCACCGTTGGCCAGTCAAACGACCCTTGCGGTAGTGCAATGTATTGCGCTACCGCCCAACTCATAAACAACCTCTATGATTTGGTGGTACACATACCGAACCACCACAATTGAGCAAAGAGACCACTGTGGTATGGCGGTAGGTGCTTGACCACCCGTCTGCCATCTTCACCGTGTCACCATCGAGCTTAGCTCAACCCTCCGTGATATGGAGGTAACTGCTTGTGCCGACTGTCGAGCCCACCGTGCTACCACACCTTGAACATGAGGCCTCCACAGTAAGGAGGTAAGCTACTCCATTGACCGCCATGGCTTACCACACCACCGCAACATGGCTAAAAGGCCATCGCAGTATGGCGGTAAGCATTCTTTGTTGACTGTCATGGTCTATCATGCCACTACACCAACCCCAAGCAACCCTTGCGATACCGAGGTAAACATTTAAACCGACTGCGCATTCCACCATGCTACTGCCAGTGAAGGAGAGTGACCCTGTGGTATGGTGGTAACACCACCCAACTACAGACCAAACAACAAAGGCTCGCGGTAAAATGGTAAACTACGCCTCTATGAACTATTTCACGTGGTAAAGCGGTAAAGACCAAAACAAAAGGTATTTTGCCAAGTCCTTTTCAAAGGTTCAAGCTAGAAGTTGAGGCACCTATTTCCAATAAGCTCCCACTTGATGAAGACTTCTTGGCTTTCTCTAGACTTTGAATTTACTGACGGTCATAGGCCCCAAGGCCCATTGAATCCATGCACCATCTAAACTTGTCCATGCTCATTGGCTTTGTTAATGCATCTGCAACATTTTTCAAAGTGTCAACCTTTTCTAAACAGACCTTTCCATCTTCCACCATATCCCTCATGAAGTGATACTGCACATTGATGTGCTTCATCCTAGCATGGAAAGTAGGATTCTTTGTCAAACAAATAGCACTCTGACTGTCACAAAAAATTGTAATCTACCCTGCATTGAAACCAATATCAAAACACAAATGACTCAGCCAAACAACTTCTTTGCAAGCATGTGTTTCTGCCATGTATTCAACCTCTATAGTGGACAAAGCGAATACAGCCTGTCGCTTACTCATCCAACTCACTGCACCACCATTTAACATGAAAGTGTATCCACTAGTGGATCTCCTGTTGTCAATGTCCCCTGCCCAATCAGAATCCACATATCCACGAATGATGAGTGTTCTCTGTGATGCAACCAAATTACCATGGTAACAAAGAGAAAATTCTGAAGTTCCTTTTAAATATCTAAACACTCTCTTCACAACATCCTAATGTGTCCTTCTCGAATTTTTCATAAAATGGCTAAGTACTCCCACTGCTTGGGCAATGTTTGGCCTTGTACAGACCATTGCATACATTAAACTGCCAACAACACTTGCATAGGGCACCCTATCATGTCCTCCATCTCAGTAGCAGATTTTGGATAGTCTACAACAGATAGCTTCATCCCTTGGAAAACTAGAACAACTAGCTGCTTGCAATCATTCATACTAAATCTGTCAAGAATAGTGTTGACATACTTACTCTGGCTTACCCAAAACTTTCTACTCTTTCTATCCCTAGTTATATGCGTCCCCAGAATATACCTTGCTACACCCAGATCTTTCATTTCAAACTTTGCAGACAACTGAGATTAAAGATTAGAAATCATAGACTTACTGTTTCCTATGAACAACATATCATCTACATACAAGGTAATAATAAGCACACAATCATTTTCAGATTTGTAATACACACAATGATCATATTTTGATCTCACAAATCCCATAGACAACACAAAGGTGCCAAACTTTTGATACCACATTCAAGGAGACTGTTTCAAACCATACAAAGATTTCTTTAATTTGCAAACCAGAATTTCTTTCCCTTTTTCAACGAAGTGTTCAGGCTGGGACATGTAAATTTCTTCTTCCAGCTCTCCATGGAGAAACGTTGTCTTCAAATCCATCTGCTCGATCTCTAAGTCATACGCTACTGCTAGTGACAAAACAAATTTGATGGATGTCAGCTTTACTATAGGGGAAAATATTTCTCCATAATCAATTCCCTCTACTTGGGAATACCCTTTTGCAACCAACCTCGCTTTATACTTTTCAACACTACCATCTAGACCAATCTTCTTCTTAAATACCCATTTATATCCAACAGGCTTTCAACCTTCAGGAAAAGGTACCAAATCCCAAGTTTCATTTCTTCATTCATGGCTTCCAACCAAGAATTTGAATCAGACATGTTAATTGCTTCTTTCACAGCCCTAGGCTCATCAGTGCTAGTAATCAAAGCATAGGCACAGTTTGAATCCAACATAGAGAAACCATACCTGTCAGGTTGTCATTTTTCACGTGTAAACCTTCTTATTGGCTAAGGTTGTAGTTCTTCATCTTCAGAACTCTCAGATCTGCTTGAACTCTCCTCAGTTTCAGGTACACCATGTAGTTCCTCTTTTTTTGGAGTTTGAGGAATTTCAACTACATCATCCTTCTTTTCCCTTTGTTCTATCTTTAACTATGGATTAGTTGTTGAAAGTTTCAGCTCACGAAATATTACACTTCTACTATAAAAAACCTTCTTAGTATCAGGATTCCAAAGCTTGTATCCCTTCACACCAACACCATAGCCAATGAAGATACATTTAACAACCTTGTTCTCCAACTTAGATCTTTTCTCATTCGGCACATATGCATATGCCTCATAGCCAAAGACATGAATATGTCTCAGAGAGGGATTCTTAGCAGACCATGCTTCCAAAGGTGTTTTGTCAACAAGAGTAGAACAAGGTGAACGATTTATAAGGTAACATGTTGTAGCCACAACCTCAGCCCAAAACTTCTGCTCTAGACCAACACTACTCAACATACTTCTTGCTCTCTCCATTAATGTTATGTTCAACCTTTCAACAACTCCATTCTGTTGTGGAGTATAAGTTGTAGTTTTATGCCTTTTAATCCCATAGTCTTTACAGTACCTTTCAAAATCTACAAAACAAAACTCACCACCATTATCCATCCTCGGACATTTAATTTTCCTTCCAGTCTAATTCTCTACCAAAGTTTTAAATTCTTTAAACCGACTCAACACTTTTGATTTACTCTTAAGAAAGTATATAAATGCCCTTCTGGAATGGTCATCAATAAAAGAAACATAATATCTAGACTTTGATAATAAAGGAACATTCACTGGACCAAAAACATCAGAATGAACATAATCTAGTACACGAAAATATTTATGAGGACTCAAATAAAATGAAACACGGTGTTGCTTTCCATAAATACAGTGTTCACAAAAATCAAACTCAAGGTTACAATCAACAAGCCCTTCAACAAGATTTTTATTTTTCAAGGTTTTTAAACCTTTCTCACCTATGTGACTAAGTCTATGATGCCACAACATGGTATTCTTTGTTGGGAGTTTTACCTCCAAGGCATTTGCACCCAGAGGAGCTTCATCATCCTTCTCTACATGAGCAACTTTGCTTGACTTTATAGAGACATTGTTACATTGAATAGGATATGCATCCAACTTGTACAGAGTGCTAGTACGTACACCCTTAGCCAACACCATAGCACCTCTAGCCATCCTACATCTTTTACTTGAGAAAGAAACTTCCACACCAACATCATTTAGCTTACTAACATAAAGTAAGTTACGAGCCAAACCTGGTATGTGTAGTACATCACCAATCCCTTTGATTCTTCCATCAGGGAATTGTATTTTGAATCTTCCACAACCAACAATCTTTAGTGTTGAATCACTTGCCAGCTACACCTTTCCACCATCATACTTTTCGTACTTAGTGAACCACTCTCTATGAGACGTCATGTGGAAAGATGCACCTGAGTCAACCAGCCATAGATCATCTGATGCCTTAGTTGCCAAGGCTGCAATGAAGGCATCTACATCACTCTCAGAAGAGTCGTTATCTGAAGAGTTATTATTATTCTTCTTCTTCTCCTCCTTACAATCCTTTTGGATATGTCCAGGTTGCCCACAATTCTAGCATTTCACCTTTGAATTTTTACTAGGAGACTTTGATCTCCCTTTAGATTTAGATTTAGACTTATTTTCCTTCTTCTTGCCTTTCTCCTTTGATCTACCTCGAACAACAAGGGCCTCTTTGGCCATCTTTGAAGACTTCCTCTACATCTCTTCAGACAGTAGCGAGGCAACAATGTCTTCCATCTTGAAATTAGTGGTCGTACTTCCAATAGCCATTACAAGATGATCCCAAGTGTCAGGTAAGGAACATAACAAAAGCATGCAACAATCCTCCTCCTCTATCTTCACACTCGCAAATGCCAACTGAGCAACACTCATATTAAATGAGTTCAGATGGTCTATAACAGATGCACCTTCTTCCATCTTCAAGGAGTATAACTTCTTCCTCAGGAATAACTTATTCACTAGAGACTTTCCCTGATAAATGTCACCAAGCTTCTTCCATAACAAAGTTGCGGTCTTCTCCTCATGGACGTTTAGGAGTACAGAATCGGCCAAACTAAGTCTAATCAAGCCTCTAGCTTTTCTATCTACAAGATCCCAATCTTCTTGTTTTATAGCTTGTGGCATAGTTCTAGACACAACAACCGAGAGGTCTCTATCCACAAGCAAGTCTTCCATTTTGAGTTTTCACAACTCAAAGTTGTCGCCATTGAACTTTTTAATATCTACTCTCCCAGATGTACTTGCCATCTCAGACAAAAGACACAACGAACTATTTCTTCCTTTGCAAGACTCCCACTGAACAAAAGTAGCATAAAAAACTATCCCTACTAACAAGGATAACACAACTGGCCAAGCTCTGATACCACTTGAAAGGAAAAGCAATAGTGCGGAAATGCTTTCCTAATGCTAAAACCACAGAGGAGAAGTGCAAAGACTAGTTTTAAAACTTTCATACACTTAAGATGCACATATAGGATAACAAGAGTAATAGAAACTAAAAAATATACACAAAGATAACACCAGATATACGTGGGAAAACCCTTTCTGGAAAAAACCCACCACACCAAGAGAAGTCACTTTATATTACAGTAAAAATATTACATACAAAGTTCTCATACCTCACTCTTTGATAGTTAGCTCATAGCAACATACTTCAATTCGAACGCACTCACTTACAGACCTCTCTCTCGGACTTATTTTCTTCTTCGTTACAATGTTGTCTCGGCATACAAAGAAAAACTCACTATAACGCACATTTTCAGTCTGTTCAAACTTTTGTATATCAACCGACCAATCAGGTGTCTTAATTATACACCTTCCTTCTAATAGACAAATCTGATCTCCTCCTATCCAAGTCACCCTACAATCATGCATCGTGTTGCCCAAGAATTTAATTCTATTTGCCATAATCAAATCATGTTACCCACTGAAACACATCTTGCAATTAATGCATGCACCACTTCAAATGATGGCCAAACAATCATTGATAGCGTGTCACGTGTCTCCTTTCCATTCATTCACTGCTTCCTATCAAGTCAAATCGGTCAACAAGCACCAAGCACCTCTTACTGCGCCACCGCAGGCCAGTCAAGCGACCCTCGCGGTAGTGCAGTGTACCGCGCTACTGCCCAACTCAAAGACAACCTTCATGGTCTGGCGGTACACATACCGCACCACCACAACTGAGCAAAGGGACCACCATAGTATGGCCGTAGGTGCTTGACCACCCATCTTCCACCTTCACCGCTGAGCTTAGCTCAACCCTTTGCGGTATGGAGGTAACCGCTTGTGCTGACTGTCGAGCCCACCGTGCTACCAGACCTTGACCATGAGGCCTCCGCGGTAAGGAGGTAAGCTACTCCATTGACCGCCATGGCTTACTGCACCACTGTGACATGGCCAAAAGGCCATCGTGGTAAGGCGGTAAGCGTTCTTCACTGACTATCGTGGTCTACCACGCCACCGTGCCAACCTCAAGCAACCCCTGCGGTACTAAGGTAAACATTTAAACCGACCACCCAGTCCACCGCGCTACCGCCAATGAAGGAGAGTGACCTCGTGGTATGGTGGTAGCACCGCCCAACCGCAGATCGAACAACAGAGGCTTGTGGTAAAGCGGTAAACCATGCAACTGTGCCTCTATGAACTGTTCTACGCAGTAAAGCGGTAAAGACCAAAACATAAGGTATTTCACCAAGTCCTTTTTAGAGGTTCAAGCCAGAAGTTGAGGCACATGTTTCCAACAAAAATTACAAAACCACATGAACATACACATAGAGCGAGGCATGAACCATCTCGCACACAAAACCCAACCATAATAGTGAGTAAGCAGTGCAAGGCTAAAGACCCTCATGTATCCATTTTAAAGACATTATCAACCATTTCAAAATGAAATAATCATAAAACCAAAACTTGAGCTAATCCCCCAAGCCTCTAGAAGTCTCTCGATAACCATTTGGCACAAAAAGATCCCTCCATAAAACAATAACCAAAATCAACTCAATACAAAACCAATGACAATAATCAAACTCTCCTTATTTACACTAACCAAGCACATTACTTAAAATAAGAACTCAATTAACCAATACTACATTGAATTCAACATATATTCATAATTCATCTATTACATGATTATGAAAGAAAACATTTTTAAAGAAAAGAGATCATCTGATTCATTCATTTAACTAAATCCTTCAACAATATAACTAAGTCAGTTTTCTCATTTACCACCCTTTCCAATTATATAAATAAATCAACCTTTCCTTATCTGATACCCCAATATATTTATCTAGAAAAAACAATTGAATTCAAAGACAAAAATTTCTCTTACTCCTATCATAATATATATATTCATAAAAGGCTAGGTTGTTGTTTTTATTTTACAGATTATGAAAAAATAGCAACAGACACACACACACACACACACACACACACACACACACACACACACATATATATATATATATATAAACTTATGTATATATATGTATATTCAGACACCAAAATTTACACAAACACATCGATTCTCATATAACCAGATGCCACTATAGAATAGGTCTATCGATTTCCTCTCAAAGGCATAAAGTTAATTGTATAAAAACGAATACTCCTAACACTAAAAGCATCGAACTTTCTATATTCCTAGTGCAGCAAGTGATATTCATAATATTGAAAGCATCTAACTTCTTAAAATTCAAATGGCATCAAGCTAAAAGTTAACAATCATACACAACGAATGCATTTCTTCTAAGATGCTAGGAAATCGCATGAAAACTACCTATATCTACAATGATGCAAGAGAAGTCAAATGACAATCAGACCATAAATGAATCTTCTATGCATAAAAATGAATTCCCTACTCAATTTTTGACCACTGATTACTAACTACAAAGCACTCGTCTCGAACTCCAAACAAAAAAAAACCTCAAGGAATTATTGCTACAAGGAGGAATGGCACCAGAGATAAAACGACAATACAAGGTATCAGGTTGCAAGCATCAAATTCCAAACATCAAGAAACCATAGAAATGAAATCATATATAAAACATCGAGATGAAAATAATACTAAAATCGGATGCCATAAATAGGTAACACTTACAAATCGAATACCAATCCAGGAAAGATCCCATTTGAAATAAAATTTGCAACACATGGAGGGAATCATCCTATGCAACTAAAAAAAATTGATACCATACAATACAAATTTGCCTCAAATATATATAGTATCCCATGAAAGGCAAAACGGATATGAAATCACCACACATGAAGTCAAATATAAAACACAGTAGTAAAGGTTTATAATCTTCAACCATATAAAAAAAATTGACGCCATTAAACATTTACAAGCTAAGTATTAAGATCAAGCCATGAATTTATAAAAGCATCGATTCCAAGCATAAACATTGATTTCAATCCAACAATAAAGATGTATAATCATAGATCAAGCATATCGAAACTATATAGGGAGAAGAAAATCAAACTCATAGAGAGATTTGATAGAAGATTTCAATGAAATATTTAAAGGAACACCTATATGAAACAAAGCATAGCAAAGTACAAAACTCGACATAGATCAAAAATTATAGTCAAACAACCAAGCAAAGAATGGAAGTATTAACAAAGCATTGAAATCAAAATATGAAGGCGAACTAACCCGAAATCCTAGCAAGTTGAGATGAAGTTGATCGCCACTTCAAATTATTTTCGAAAACAGTCAATCGAATATACTTATTTTTACAAAATAATATTGTAGACAAATTTTTATGTTCGAAAACAAAAATCAATGATCCCTTCTTCACACCAAAATGATAATTATTATTATTTTTCCCCAAAAATAAGCTGTAAGATTTTTTAACACAAAAATCAAATAAAAATCTCGCAAAATAACAAGTTTCCAAACGACAAGCAGTTCAAAGTCACGCATGTGCTCCGAATAAATGTTTTCTATCTTTTTAATTGCCTTTACTGTTTTTCCATTATCTCCTTCCATTTTAATATTTTATTTTATTATTTTATTTCCTTTTAATATTTCTCATATTTTAATTTAGAATTAAAACTCAACATTAATAATAAATACCTTTAAATTTAATTATCAAGGTACTTTTTAACTTAATGATTTAATTTAATAAATTAAATATCCAAGAACAACATATATATCTATTATCAACATGATTTATTTAATAATTTATTTAATTCATCACTAAACAAACAACATTATTAAACCAATTTAATTTAACAACAAAATATCAATAATAATCACCCTAGCATAAACAAGGTCAAAAGCGAGAACAACTGACCACACGAACTACACACAAGACTGACAGGGTGACCAACTAGGTACTCATTCCCATCGAGGATGATGGCAAGGGCAGGGGACCATATGCTATCTCCATTCAAAAATTTCCATTGGATTTAAGACACGCTTAGACCTATCAATTCAGGTGGAGTCGGTGCTTGGTACCTGCAACCTACAACAAACTAAACGGTTGAACATATATATATAATCATACAATCAGACACCCCGTGAAAGGAAATCACAACATAGTAGGGTACTCCCAAATGAGTAATGTGACATTGTCCCTTTCACCAAGACACCTCAAACAAATGACCACATCAATGTATAACAAATAGTTACATGATAAACAACATAGAATGATCACTAGATAATCACATAGTAACCATAATCAGAAAACACATCAAATAGTAACCGCATCAATATATCATAGTTAGTTGCTTAACAAACAAGTTACAACAATTAGTTACATAACAATCAAATATGAGAAATCACCAAATAATAACATCATAACCATAATCAAATAAACACATAATCTTAGAATTACATTAATCCACATCATATAATATGTCCATAAAGCTATCATAACCTATGCATAACTCAAGTAAATAATAGTATCATGAAAGTATCATCAAATATCATCATAGCAGTAGGTCTAACATCAACAAATTGGTATCATCACTAACATTGAACAATGAATCCACCATCAAGTAAGATATCACAATGTCTAGTCCTAATGGAATAACTACCAGTCTAACAGAGAATAGTGCAAGGGGCACTACAATTCATCCCATCCAAATTCAATTCCAACCTAACACTTCTTCCAATCCTAATCAAATCTCATTCCTTCAATCATCTTATTCTAACACAATCCTACCTAATCTAACACAAATCCATCTTCTCCCCTTCATATCATCATCCTAAATCATTATTCCATTTCATCTTTCATTATCCTACCATCCTTGATTTCAAATATCCAAGAATCTTTGTTTAGGTGGCCTTATTTCCAGTTGGGCGACCTTGTACCTTGTTTGGGTGGCTTGTAAATATCAATTTTGAGCCCAAATTTAACACCATCTCTACTTGGTTGGCCTTGTAGAAGTCAGTCCTAACCCCAAATTACACTCCATCTCTATTTAGGTGGACATGTATATTTTTGGGTGGCCTTGTAACATTTTGGGCAACCTTGTCCTATGTTGGGGTGGTTATGTCCTACCCAACTCCTAGTCCCAAAATCCATATCGGTTTAGGGAGTGCTATATATGTTTGGGTGGCCTTGTAAGTTTTTTGGAATCCTTGTCCTATGTTGGGGTGATTTGGTCCTACCCAACTCCTAGTCCCAAATTTCATCTCTATTTAGGTGGCCTTGAATATATTTGGACAACCTTGTCCTAAGTTGGGGTAGTTTTTTCCTACCCAACTCCTAGTCCCAAATTTTATCTCTCATTTAATGGTCTTGTCTCCAAATAGGTAGATTTTTACCATGTTTCAACAAATCTATCTCCCATACAAAAAATAGAGAGAAAAATTCAAGGTCAAAACATAATCATAGCTTCCTAAACACATAGGAAACAATCATGTACCCTCCATTCAACATTTCCATATATCCAAAACCTTAAAAAAACTTGTGTATTTTGGTATCCTACTATGAGATTAATCCAAATCCTAATCTAAGCTTTAAAGTAAATCAGATATAAGTGTAGCGTTGTAAAATAACACCCTGTGGCAATTTTACACTTGTGCTTTTAGGCCTACAACATTTAGGGAAAAATCCTATAAGTTGGAATTTCATGATTCTAAATTCATAGGTGACAACAATGAAGCACCAATAGCTTGAATGCTTGACTTTGAAAAGTTTTGAGTAGGACACTTGCACGATGCACAAACATCTCCATGATGTGCTAGCAACCTTGAACTTTTCAGGATTCAAACACAAATATTTTGTGTCACTTTAACAGTAAGGACACATGTGTAATGACTCCTCCCACCCATGCAACCTCACAAAACCTCATTTTCCAATATAATTTTTAATCTATCTCATTCTATTCTTCATCTCTTCACTTTATCTTCACTCTTTCTTGATTTCTCATTATCATAGTGAAGCTTTGTTGGATTTCTCTCCGAAGCAATAGTCAATGCTTCTCTTGCATGCTACATCATGTCTATCAACCCAAGAGAGGAGCCACGGGTTGTTGATAATGCTCTCTTGTTATCTTATCTCGTCTATTTGATCCCATCTATTTTATTCATAATAGGGGTTCTCCTCCTTTATGGGATTTTTTTTCTATCACATGTCTTTTACTTCACACATTTTATCTATCTCAATCCCATCTAGCTATCTGTGGAGGTGGAAACACCAAAATAGGGGCTTGAATGACGCAAGCCCCAAAACAACCTCGAACATTTTTTTCATTATGTTTGTGTGCAAATGTACAAGTTTGACAAGGTAGAATTCTTAGATTTTGGGTTCTTGTAGTCTATTTCATTAGAGATGACAACACAGGGTTTAAATGTCCCTATGACATGTTTTCATCCATGACTGAGGGCCAATTCTCTTGAGGGTAAAATCTATTGTTTAAGCACTTTTCGGTTCTATATATTAGAGATTTTAGTTATGTCATTTATTCCTATAATTAAGTGATCTTGTTATTCTTGTCATTAGTAGTTTAGTGTTTATTCGATTAAATTGTGCCAACATTCTTCATTTTTTATCTCATCACCTGAGATTTTATCCCTGAGGTAATTAAGGTCTATTTTCTCCTTAAGACCCTATCGTCTTACAAGTAGTGAATCCCTTCCTTTACATTTTGGTGAACCCGACGTGAATGAAATCATGTTAGATCTTTTTCTTCAAATTTTTAATATTTTTGACAATTCTTTAACTAAATAGGATTTTGATATGTTGGATGATGCCCTAGATGATTTCTTAGAGGCATCTCCTTCTACTCAAAAACTTGATAAGCAAACTCATTTTTTAAAATCTTCTTCTTTGCAAGTCGAAGAATCTGTAAATGTGGTCGTAGTCTTTGCTACCCCTTAAAGGCCTAAGAGACTGATCATTTATGTGACTCTAGCTAGCCCATATCCTAAAAGAATTCATTCTATTCATGGGGTCCCTATCAAAAGTGACATGTCAGACCTTTACACGAGGTTCATACAATCTAAGGCCCCCTCTTATAGAGTGGTAATCCATACCTATAATACTAGAAGGAACCAACAAAATATTAATCAACCCGCTTCTATACCACCTTCTCAACCAAGCCTTCCTCAAGCACCTAAACCTGCAGCTAGGCCACCAAATGAGTATGATATTTTCAAGAAACTTCGTGTTACTGTTGCCAAGATATCACTTTAGGATTTGCTTCAAACTGCTCTGGTTTACCAAGGTATTCTTGAGGAAGCCTCACAAAATATCCTATTTCCTTCTTTTACTAGGCCAACAAATGTTAATGCGTTGATAGATCATATTCGTGCAAATTTTCCAAATATTACGTTCCATTTGTATGAACTCTCACCTTCGAAAGTATTAAACCAAGTGGGTCCTTTGATGATAATAGTTTACATTAACAATAAAGGCATTAGACATGCTCTCATTGATACTGGTTCAATACTCAATGTATGTAGCATTGACTTGTTGCCTAAGATTAAAGTTGATCCAATCTCCCTTGATGCTTCTTCTTTGTATATTCATGGATTCAATAATGTTAGTCGATAAGCCTTAGGCATGGTAATATTACCTCTAAGGTTTGGAACCTTTTGTACCCACCCTTATATATGTTATGCTAGGGTTGTTACCATATAATATTCTCTTGGGAAGACCATGGATTCATTATTTAGGAGCAGTTACTTCTACCTTACATCATTCCATGAAATTTGTTGCTAACAACGACGTGATCACAATCAAGGTTGACCCTAATGCTACACACTTATGTGAAATGGTAGTTGTTGGTAAAATTTCGGTTGCACCTACCCTTAAAATCTCATCACTTTGTTATCTTCTAATGTGTTGACATCTACTTTAGTAGTACCTGTCTTAAAGGATGCTCTTAAGATAGATGTCTCTAAGGAAGATCCTCCCAAATTAGAAAGTCCTAAGTCTATTCCTTTTACTTCTTCTTGTGAACTGAATGCATATCTCGGTGATGATTGGGGATCCTTGAAATTTAACAAATCCTATATTGGGGAGTACAAAGTAGATCATATACACCTAGACATTCCAAAAATCTCATTCACTTTTGCTAAGAAGGATGATTATGCATCTATAAAGAGAGCTGATACTTATAGTATGGAGTACACTCTTTACACTAATCCTCTTCCGCCTCAAGAATTGTAATCACGTTACGAATCGGGGTTTAATATCTTTTGTAAATTTGGTTATGGAGGTAAAGATTGTGAGTGTGAAAAAAAAGGTATTAAAGTCCCCTTAGAGGCTAATTTGTGTAACTCTAAAGTTGGAATTGGATACCACCCCACATCCTCTAAGGTGAAACCATGGTTGAGTGTCAACATGGTCTCTACCAAATCTCATTCTCTTAAATTGGTTCATTCTAAATATATTGAAAGTAAAATAGACTTTAAGGAAGTTCCTCTAGATGTTTTCTCTTCAGATGATGCTCTGGAAGACTTCTTAGGTGTCTATTCTAACTTACCTTCTTATCACCATAAATTATTATTCCCATATTTCTTGAATAGACAAGAATATTTTGGAGAATCCATTATGAGTTCTAAGGAGGAGGCTTCTTTATCTAATATGGATGATAGTGTTTCTATGCCCCATCCTAAAGACCATAGTAATCTCATCAAATGGGATACTTATGATGTTCTCATGGATCCTAAATATTCTGAGAAATTGATTAAGATTAGGAAATATCTCTTCTTAGAAGAATCTAAACAACATGTTGACTTATTACATTCTCACCCTGATATCTTTGCTTGGTCATATGAGGAAATGCTCAGTATTGATGAATATGTGGTAGTTCATAATATCGTTTTATGTCCCAATGCCAAGCTCGCCAAACAAAAGATTCATAAAATGAATCCCAAGGTTGCTTTACTAGTCAAGACTAAGAGAGAAAAGCTTTTAAAAGCTGATTTTATCCATCCCATTAACTATTCACCTTGGATATTGAATATAGTCACCGCTAGTAAACTTGATGGTCATGTGATCTTAATAAGGCTTCTCTTAAGGATGTTTTTCCATTACCCAATATCAATATGATTATGGAATCAATTGTAGGCCATTCCTTATTATCCTTCATGGATGACTTCTCGGGTTGTAATCATATCCGTATTAACCCAAAAGATCAGTATTAGATAGCCTTCACTACCCCTTGGGGTACCTTTTATTATGTAGTCATGTCATTTGCATTAAATAATGTTGGAGCAACTTACCTATGGAAAGTGACTCTCATCTTTCATGAATTCATTCACAAGATTCTAGAAGATTACATCGATGATATCTTGGCTAAGTCTACAACTCATCAAGATCATGTCAAGAATTTTTGTCTTATCTTTAAAAGGATTCAAATTTGTAAGATGAGACCAAATCCTCTTAAGTTCATCTTTGGTATGGATTCCAATAATATTTTAGGATTTATTGTCTCCCATCATGGAATCGAAGTTGATACGAATAATATTGTTGCGATTGTTAACATACCTCCACCTAAAAACATCTCTCAACTATGTAGTTTGCAAGTGAAGTTCTAGGAAATTTGTAGATTTCTATCTCAATTGGTTGATCATAACCTTCCATTCACACACTTGTTGAAGAAATATGTCCATTTTCAATGAGATGATGAATATGACAAGTCTTTTGAATCTATCAAGAGTCATTTGGCCAATCCTCCCATCTTGATGTCGGCTATGCAGGATAGACCCTTTTTGCTTTATATTTTTGTGTTACCTCATGCTTTGGTGGCTTTGTTAGCCTAACATGATGATGATGGTAAAGAAAGGGTGGTCTACTACATTAGTTGTATTCTAGTTGATTATGAAATTCAGTACTCTTCTATGGAGAAACAATATATCACTCTCATTTTCACAATGCAAAAGTTACAACATTATATTCTCCATGCAAAGACTCATGTAATTGTAAAATGCGATCTTCTTAAACATTTATTGACTAGAATTGATCTTTTTGGAAGGTCAATAAAATGGGCGATTTTTCTCTCTAAGTTCGATATCAAGTTCATAACTCAAAAAGAAATCAAAGAACAAGTTGTATGGTTCATGCCAATTCATTTATGAGAAATGTAAATAATTTTTAATCATTTTTGTGTACCGCCAATAGATATGAAGGCCAACATGCTACAAGTTCCATATTTTCTTTTTTTTTCGGTCAACTTAATTTGTATTTGCAAGTGTGTAGATGATATATAGAATATAAAAGATGATAAGTGAGGTATTGAAGTGTGTGAAGATTTATAAGTGTATGGGAAGATCATAATAAGATTTGCCTCAAACCTAATATGTAGAATTGATGACTATCAGTGGGTTGAAGCCATAAAATCAGTCATATTATAATTATTGTAATTAGAGAGTTGTATCTTCCTTGGGTGTAACCCTAAAACTATAATCAAGGAGTTGTATCTCCATTGGTTTGTAGCCCTAAATCAAATTTGTAACTGTTTCTCATTTGTGAGGTTGGATTTGGATAGTAGATCCAAGCAACATTTCTTACTATGGTTTTTCCCCTATGGGGTTTTCCACATATATCTGGTGTCAACTATGTTCTTGTGTGGATTCTTATCTTCTTTCTTATTTTGATTAGGTAGATGAATGCTTTAATAGTATAACTTAGCTTCAGTGGTTAAAGATTAATTTTGAAATTTGAAGCATATTGATTCACCCCCCTCTCAGTATTTTGGTGTGTTCTACATAGGGGCACTAGGCACCTTGGTCTAAGCACTTTTAGCTTTATCAAAGTTTGATAAATAAGGATTTAGTTCAATTTCCCAAAAATTTAAATTAAACAGGTAAATGAAAAGCATAATTAGGCACATGTACTTAAGAGGGTGCCAAATCTAGGATGAAATTATCAGGGCTGGCAATTTACAACACTACAATTGGATAGGTGAGTTCGAGGAATACTTTGATTTGAAGGAGATTAGAGATCCACAAAGGGTGAAATTAGCATAGATAAAAATCAAGGGATATGTTGCATTATGGTGGAGGGAAAGAGTGAGAGGGTTGTAAATGGTGATCCAAGAATAACAAGGTGCAGTCAAATGGTGGCTAGATTGAAGGAGAAATTCATCATAGGAGATTATGATTGGATTTATTTAGGAAGCTGTAAAATCTAAAGAAGAACATGAGTGTGAAGGATTACACAAAGGAGTTCTACAAGATGGTGATTAAAGTAGGACATCACCAAATAGATCAAGAAAAAATGGATAGGTATATGAATGGGTTGAGATTTAACATCCAAGATGCGATGGGCATGTTAAAATCACCACAATGGAATAGGAATACCAAAATACATTGAAAGTAGAGGAGAAGATATTTAGGAGACAACATAATAATTTTATAAGTAGAGGAATATTTGTAGTAGATAAGGGATATATTGCACCCCATTTCGTAGTTACTAAGTTACTTTTACCTTAATGAGTGAAAGAGTTGATAAATGTAAAATGTGACTTTAATATGTTTAGTAGGGGAATCAAATACTGAAATATGTATTAAGATTTTATTGCTTTTAAATAATGATAATGTTTATATTGATGAAATACGATGAAATAATATATTTTGCAATGTGTATATTCTAATGCTTTGTTGATGCAGATATTTTATGATGCAAGTGGATTTCATGTGAACGTCTGACTACTGTTATTATATGCTAAGTTGAATGCAGGAACAAGTTTGAGCCTCTAGAAAAGAGGGGAAGTATCACTCAAGAGAGGGGACTGGTCTGGTAACCTTTGATAAGACCTAAACTAAGCTTACACACACACTCACATCTAGTTTAGTGAAGTCAAGTCAATAGTTTGGGAAATGGTAAGTTATTCATAGCCTTGTTTGAGTATGATTTAGAAGACGTTATGATCTTGTCTTTGAATGTTTTCATTTGGGTTATGAGATTGAGTCTCATTGATATATTAGAGTTCTTTCTTTTTTGTTTAGTCCATGAGATATATACACCTTGTGTATATTTATCAATCGATGAGTACATGATAATATGTGATTAAATATAATTATTGAAATAACATTAAATATATATATATAAGATTATTTCGATGAATATATATATATGAGGAGTTATATATATATATAATATACGTTATATTATATATCAGTTTATATATATTGTGGACCGATTATTATAATGTGAGTCGATTAATATAAATCAATTAGTATAAACCAATGGAGATAAACCGATTGATATTTACACTATGTTTGTAAAACAATGCATTAATTGTGGTGCACCATTAAAAAACAACTTATACATTTAATATATTATGTAGTAATAAAAGGTATGGTGCATAGTATTGTTTAATTTACAAAGCAAATATCATATATTAAGGTTGTTGACTGGGGTGGAAAACCAATGCATAATTATTGACATAGCATATGATATACTATACTTTGAGTGCAGAAATAAAGGGGATTGTGCATCAAATAGAGGTTGTGCATAAACAATAACTGCATAAGTATTTAAATGTTGAGTATATATAGGCAACACTAGTAGAATCATAAGCAAACCAAAGTATAAGATAAACTGCCAAGACTAAGTCAAATTCAAAGGTAAAAGAGAATATCCACGCACAAGAAACTTTGACCTAGTCATTGCAAACAGTAGCCAAAGGAATAGGGTGTGTAGGAAACAATGTGGTGCCAACTTGTGAGAAGTATGAATTGATTAGAAGTCTAATTTGCAATATGAATTCCAGATTATGAAGCAATATGAAATATGAGAAATGGTCATGTGTGCAAATGGCCAAGTAAGTTGACCCGTAGAAGACAATTACCTTGTAGTTCTTATTATCATTCTTGTTATCCATTTGAGTAAATGACTCATTCACTATGGTTGTGTATGTGTTTATTGTGCAATGATTTTAATTGCCACCTTTTCTTATTCTTGCTAAGTCGAACCTTTTGGATTGAGAAGTGTAATCTTTGATACCCTATTTTTAGCCTATAGTTGCTCACCTTTGTGTATAAATAAAGGTGCTCTTTACCTCAATAAGGATGCATATCTGCATTCTTGTTGTGATTTTTTAAGTTTCTATATTTTGATTTCCTGAGTTGTGAGAGTTTTTTTTAGAGAATTGAGAGAGTATTTTGAGAAGGAGTATTGAAAGGAAATATAAAAGAGTAATGGAAAGTACTAATGAATGAGCAATTGTTTGAAGGAAAAATATTACCAAATAGATTGAAGTAGCAAAACCAAGCACCACCAAAGCAAGAGAGACACAAGAATTTGTTAAGGGGAAAAAACAAGAAAAAACCCCAATATTATGAATAGAGGCAAAATGCCTAAAGAATAATATAGAGAGAGAGAGAGCTTCAGCCTTAGCTTGCTTGCTTGAGTCTTAAAGAATGAGAGGAGAGGCATATCAATAAGTAGAGGTGAGAAGGAGGAGTTAGAATGTACCTCCCAACTCAATGGATGCCAACATTCATCTATGTGTGTGCAAAGTGTCACCTCTTAAGGAGGTGGTTACAACTATTCCTTAATAAAGGAATTAAAAAATAAGTCATCCTCACACATGTGTGAGATGAAAAAAAAGATCTAGGGATTCCTTTGGAATATTCCTACAAGTTAATAAAAAAATACATTTAAAGAATAACCTTTACCAAGTAAAGATTAAACTTCTAACATCCCCCCTTAAGCTTTACTTGGGGAGGTTACATCAAACCCTTCAATGGATTGTAATCCAAGGTTTCTACAATGAATGAGAAATTTATCTTTACAGAGCTTTAGTAGAATATCTTCCACTTTATCTTAACCTCTATAATACATAAGAGAAGTTTGCTTGTCTTCAATTTGTTCTCTAATGAAGTGATGTTAAAGAGCAATGTGCTTGGACCTTGCATGAAAAATTGGATTCTTTGCTAAAGCAATAGTACTTTGATTATCACAATATAAAGGATTAGGATCCATTTGAGGTAGACCCAAGTCTTCAAGTAATCTTCTTAACCATAGTGCTTCTTTGGATGCATTAGTACTACCTTTATATTCAACTTCTGTAGAAAAATGAGACTTGATAAAATAATAATCACAATATCATTTTCACTATGCTTAACATCACTAATCAAAATTTTAGAACTAGAAGTAAAAATTAAAACATCAACATATAAAAATAATAATCATGATATCATTTTCACTATGCTTAATATATAAATTTGAATCATTTTTACTTCTAATGAAACCATGAGATAGAAAGAAAGCATAGGCCAAATTATAAAATAATAGATCTAGGTTTCCTCTCACTACATCATTGTATTGAAAAGGGAAATTTTATCAAGATTAATAATAAAGGACTTTGAAAAATTGGTCCTAAAGATGGTTTAAAAAAAAAACATAATGCCTTCAATAAAATAATGAAACAAAAAAGTTTCAAGAACTTGATCCCCATCAATTAAGAAAATAGATCTAAGTTCATCATAAATAAGTAAGTGCATAGCAACAAAGTGGATGGAAATATTTTCTATGGGTCCCAAAAAAAACTCCAATGAGACTTGATAAAATATATGATTCATTATAGATAGGGCTCCCTATGCAACATTACTGCAAATACGACTAGCACATAAAATATATATGTAAAGGTTCCATTGAGACTTGCTAAAGAGATTAATTTGCAAGACATATATAGATGAAATAAATCCATCAAGAAGAAAAATATTGCAATGAGCTTTTAATTTTCAAAAATATAGAGTAGATAAATCCCTCAAAAAGATAAATTTACCAATAAAAATTTTTCTTTATCAAAACAACATAATTATAAATGAGAAGGAAACACTAGGTTTGTTTTAAATATTGTAATAGATCAAGCCTTAGGTAGAGAGAGTGATAATTTCTCACAAAGTGTGATAGAAAGATCTCAAAGATATATTTAAATATAAAGGGGCACAAATCAAGCCACCTTGAATTTAAAAATTAATATTAAAAAAATGTGATGGAATAATGAGAATTGCATACTATGACATGACGGATTATTAAGTAAATAAGTTATTAAGACTATATTCATGCATTCATGACTACATGAATATCCCTTTTTCATATTCCAAATATAATTGAGTAAAACAAGTACATTTTTATTGGGTTGATCAAGTCCAATAATAAAGTACTTGTGAAGTTATTTAAAAAAATAAATTTTTATGTGAAGTAACATGTTGAGATGCACCTAAATAAATAACCCATTCATAAGGTTTAGAAACATTAAAACTACATATAAAAGCACGTCTAGATTGATTACCATTGTTATGAAACTGTTGATTATTTTGATTCATCGATTTTTTGTCATTTTGCTTTTTAAAACAAATATTTTGCTAATGACCATCCTTATTACAATAAGTGCAATGTGGTCTCTTAGAAGAGTTAAACTCTCTGTGATCATTGCCATTATTATAATGAGGTTTGAAATTATAATGTTGTTGTTTAGAATGCAGTTTAAAACTTTGCTTATGATTAGAATGCAGTTTAAAAGTTTATAATGTTGTTGTTAAACTTTGTTTAGAATTAAGAGTGTCAAACTGAATTAGCTTAGCTTCTTCTTGTCTTAATAAATCACGAAAATTATCATAAGTTAATTGAGTAGCTAAAGAAGGAATTGCTAATTAAGCATGAATATTAGTAATGAATTGCTGAAATTGCCTAGGAAGACACTTTTTAAGAATAAGATGAATTAATCTAAGATTATCTAATTTTACTCTTAAACTATGCAATTGACTATTTAAATCATCAAATTTCAATAAAAATTCATCCATAGATTTAAAATCAGAATACATCAAATCTTCAAGTTGATCTTGAATTTAAATTTTTCTTGATTCATTTGTATTATCATAAATTGTTTTGAGTTTGTCCCATGCTTCATAGGCAGTTGTGCATGTGCCAATGTGAACATAAAGTTCGGGTGACATGGAGATACCTATGAGGTCAAGAGCTTCCTCATTTTTGAGCTTCCATTATTTTGTTCATCTTTAGATGCAGACGGATCGGGTTTTGATTTGGGATCCGTAGCAACATCCAAAATATGTTTAAAACAAAAAATAAAAGATATATGAGTTTTCCAAGAATGATAGTTAGAAGAATTCAACTTAATTTCAGTAATTAAAGTTGACATTGTAAATAGATTTAAGTGCACAAAAAAAAATAACTTAACTATTAAGCTTAAAAAAATGAACCCTTCTTAAAAAAATCGTTAAATTAAAATATTAAAATAAAGTCCTTTAAAATTGAATTAAAATTGCCAAAAAAAAAAAAACTCTTTATATTAAATATTTTAATTATTTTAATTTACTTCCTAATTAATAAAAAGCTATATAGAATATATAATTATAAATAAATTAATAGATTTTAAATAAAACAATTATTAAAAACTATGAAATGATTTATTTTTCTTCTTTAAAAAAAATTATATAAAAACTTATAAAATGAAAACTTAAAAAATCTTAAAAGAAACTTTAATTTAAAAAAATTTAAAATGAAAGCTTTAAATTTTTTTACCTTTTTACATATATTAAAACTAGCTATGGCACCTTCTGCAATGGGTACGCCGAAGAGGTGTGGAAGGTGAATCAGGGAAAAATTGGTTTATTTTTTGCACACATTTGTGTAGTAAATGATGCTAAGTTTATACTTAACTACGTCTAGGGTAAAGGATGTTGTAATTTTAAAATCTAAATTTGTTCATTATAAGGATCTTTTCCATAATTTCCATTTTATTTTAAAACCTAAATGTGTTCATTATTAGGATGTTGGACGTAATTTTCATTTAAATAAACATACTCTAAAACCTTTGTCAAAAAATAAGATGACATAAAATATATAATTACTTGCCCATAAAATTTCTTCATTTTTTTCAAAAATGAATTGCCATACAAATGAACTATCAAGGTATTTACTCATTTTGCAGTTTTTTTGACTACGTACACCAAAATGCATAGAACCGCGTTAATGCGATGAGCGTAAAAAGTAGAAAAATGGTAGGAAAAACGTGAACGTAAACAAATGTCAACAAACAATCAGGATGGTTTTCCAAAACTGTGCATCGTTGATTTACTATATCAGATCAGCTTTCTCATATTTACGTGAAAAGCGAACAATGTGAAAATCCATGAAGGCATACATTTCTCCTCTAATATAATAGCTAGTTATATGTCCTCTGATATACCCTCCAAGAGCCTGCTTTGACGGGAAGACTGCACGACAATGCTTGCATGGGTATTCTCTATCCATTGATACTTCGATACAACAAAACGATGTGGAAGTAATGCTTATAAGGAATGCAAGTTCTGGCACGTTTAGTTTTGATAGTGAAAAGTAAGACAACGTCCCATAAGTGTCTTGGCATCTCCGCAGAAGAAGCCATAGCCGCAACAATTTATTCATGGAAATTAAGGCTGACCTTGGGTGATGTATCAAGTGGGCCCCATTTAACTTCACCTTTTTCATAATTTCTTTAACCTTGCCCTTTTTCTGTGTTTTGTAGCAGTTTCGTCTATCACTTAGTAAATGTCAATTACTTTATGTCGCGTTTATTTTTTTGCCTATGAACGATCCAAAATGAAGGATAGGGCTTGGTTGACATTAAAATGAATCTCAGTCATCCATTATTTTGTCGTGTTTTTTTGCTTTCTCTATTGTCACACTCCACTATAGCATCTTCAAAGAAGATGCAAGACATTTTTAGGAAGTTGTGCTACTTGTCACTAGAATTTTGGTCTATTTTTTGCAAACACCTTGCACTACATGAGGTCAATCGGTCTAGGTAATTTCTCAAATGATGTTGTTTGTGCAACAAAGGTCTCAATGGATAAGTGATAGCTTCAAATCAACTATGCATCCTTGTATAGGGATCCAAACATGTATGAAACAAAACCTCTGAATGAGGAAGGTAATTAAGTTCCATTACCAACAGGCTCATGTTATGTTTGCAGTAGAGAGGAGAGATATGGATAGAAATAGGGAGTGATAGAGGGGGAAGAGAGAGAGAGAGAGGGGGGTAAGGAGATAGAGGAAAAAATAGAGTGAGACTTAAAGAACAAAGAGAGAGGACTTGAGAAAGAGAGGGATATACAAAGAGGGAAGGGGTAGATAGAGAGACCAAGAGGTAGAGGGATAGACAGATAAGAGAGATAAAAGGAATAGATGTTGAGAGAAGAGAGATTAATAGTTAAAATTGCATCTATAATATCTAAACAAAACTCCTTTCATTACGTTGTGATAGATGACATACTCTATTATAGAGCTCCTATACCAACATTTGCAACTACAACATTTGATATGTCATTCACAATTTTACTAATTGGGAAGGTGGAATTTCTATAGGAGAGAGGGCCAAGGGAGGAGAACACTTGGAAATTTCATAGGACATGCCATTTTTCATTGAATATGTACTAAGTTATGACATGTTTGTTGGTTTGAATCCATTGTGATTAACCCTCTATATATTTTTTCACTTGTCTTTTTTACATTGTTTTCACACTTTTGGGAGTCTTAAATTACATTATGCCATTATTTTCCTTATACCCATTCTCATCCATGCAGTGCTATAGAAGTTATGCAAGACAATGAGAGCGTTCTCATTCATTCTTAGAAATATTACACAAAAGAGACATCAGATTCAATGAAGTGTAGTTAGTAGGCACAATGCAGAGATCGATTCCTTAAAGTCCACGTGAACAAAGCCTTTCACTTTTGTATAGGCTTGAAAGGCTATATCAGTTGTGGTCGAGGAAACAAGGGAAAAAGTGCATGTTAGGGCTATGGAAATTAACACCATTTTAGCTATGAAAATCTGGTGAAAGAATTCATCTAGATGGCATTGTAATATCTAGTACTAGTTCTGTACATAAGAGTAGCTTAACAAGTGAATCCGTGCATATGCAAAAAGATGCGGGTAAGATGGTGTGGGTGGAACTACGATTATTTTCCTAATTCAAAGATTTTGTTTCATTCATGTTTGGGTCCTTGTAAATAGATGCATATCACTTCTTCATTGAAACCATTATTGACCAAATGTACCCAAAAAACAAACCTTTTTTTCAAAATGACCTTCCACATCTCTTCATCATACCTATTGTACACTAAGGTGTGGTTGCTAGTATAATATTATTATACAAAGAAAATTGTTAATATAGAAAACTATGGGGTGAAGAAAATTAAATTAATGTATTAACATCCTTTATTTATTATATTATTACGATAAGAAAGTTGTGTACTATGTTCTTAAGATCAAATTTGTACACATGCTCTAGAAGTGCACATGTATAGGTTTATATGGATATTAATCAAAGAAGAATTTAGTCCACCAAATTTTCACATAATCCTTTCAAGCCCTAAAGTAAAGACAAGTACATTATAACTTCAATGTGTACATGTATCAATGAGAATATATACATGTATACATGTTCATATAAGCCTATGTTATATGCCTATCAATAAAATGTGTATATTTAGAAACCAAACTTACTAATTTCTACCAAACTAACCAATCTAAACTAACCATAGGACCCAATGTGTGTGCACACATATGTAGATACGGGTTTAAATTTTTGAAACCAAATGGGTATTCAAAAAGTAGACATAATTTCCTCTCAAGGCTACTAACTATGTGTTCTCTCCCTAGCTAAGAGATATCCACAATGTATACAAGGGCATTGTTTTCCACTTGCATTACATATTGTTCAACAAGGTGTGTCACTCCCTCTACATTCAAGTAGGTACCTCTTTTGTGAAATATCAAGGAAAAATATAATAAGGAATCATTCTTATAGATAATCCAATCATGCCCTAAAGCAAACTACAAGTATATACACACAATCTTATGTGTATACATGATGTGTTTATATATATCAATCTTCATAACCAGACTAACATGGATTCTATCAAAGATGTTATGTGTACTCTAATTACAAGTCCCAATGTGCATACACATTATTCACACACAAATCTAGACATATCAATGAAATGGGTATTTAGGAATAAGACTTTGCAAGAAATTATATCCAGTACTGAATAAAGTTATAAACCATACTTACAAGGATTCAAAAAAAGTCTTGAATCATACCATATTTAGTCTTGGATCATACCATATGTACTCTAAGGGCCCAATTTTTTTATATATTATACATATAAATATAAATAGGTAGAGGCATACATACACATTCTTATATGGATATGCAATGAAATGGATATTCAACAATAAGACTCCGTGAAAGTTCTATCCAACACTAAAGAAAACAAAAAAATAGACTTACAAGGATTCCATCAAATCCTTGAATATACATTGTATGCTAATCACAAGGTCCAATATATATACATATTATACACATACATACGCACAAACATAGACTTAAAGACTTGTGCCTATATGTATATCAATGAAATGGATATTCAACAATAAGTAGAAAATTTTATTGTGTCTTTAAGAAAATTGAATACCCACTTTTAATATATATATAAGAAGGGATATGCATATTCAGAGGATTTTTAGTTTTCTTCTATACATATATATGGTATGGATATAATATAAAAAGGAATATATATTCACTAAATTTATAGTTTTAACAAGTTTGAACTACTAAATACCCATTTCATTGATATGCATATGATATGTGAACATGTATATATATGAAATGAGAGTTTAAAAATTAGATTGAGATTTGTAGTCATCAAAAAAACACATCCACACAACCACCACAGGTTTAATGTCAGGATATGTTCCAGATTTAGAACAGAAGCAAAGCTTATAATGTAAGGATATGTTCCAGAGTGCTTCATTAATTCAAATATTTTGAGAACATCCCTATAAAATCCATATTGTACATATCATTGCATTGCATGAGATGCCATCTCTTTGGAGCATTTTTTTCGAACAGTTCACGTGCCTTTTCTATACTTCCACATTTTTCATACATGTCCACCAGGTGGTTGCAACTGCAAGATCTAATAAAATTTCTCTATTCTTTATGCTTTGATGGATGTCCATACCCTGTTCCAATGCTCCTATTTTGGCATAGGAAGGGAAAGTGCTGGAAAAAGTTGCAGAGTCTACCTTTACACATGCCAATTGCATTTGCTTGAAAGTTTCTAAATCTTTTTTAAAAAATCCATTATGTGCATATCCTGCAATCATTGCATTCCACGAGATAACCTCTCTATGAGGCATTTTGTCAAACAGTTCATGTGCCTTTTCTATGCTTCGAGATTTTGCATACATGTCTACCAAAATCCTCTTTCCATGCTTCTATGTATGTCCATACCCTGTTCCAAAGCTTCCATTTTGGCATAGGAAGGGAGGATACTAGCCAATCTTTTTAAAAAAATCCATTATGTGCATATCATGCAATCATTGCATTCCACGAGATAACCTCTCTATGAGGCATTCTGTCAAATAGTTCATGTGCCTTTTCTCTGCTTCGAGATTCTGCATACATGTCTACCAAAATCCTCTTTCCATGCTTTGATGGACGTCCATACCCTGTTCCAAAGCTTCCATTTTGGCATAGGAAGGGAGGATACTGGCCCCGGTTGTGGAATTTGGCTTTACACCTGCCAATATCCCACAATCATTGCAGTTCATGAGATGACATCTTTTCTGGTTATTTGATACTGTTATTTCTGAATTGAAATGTTTTTTGCTGAGATAATTGATTGATATATACATAAAAAGTAGTATGCTTGGTTTTGATTTTTTTTCCTGCCATATTGGATGCATTTATAAGATGGCTGATAGAGGAGACCATACAAAAGTGTGTCACGTCATCATACACACTAATCAGAACATAAACCCAAAACTCAACCTGAGCTACACTGGTATACAAATTTCATTGTTACATCTTATTCATATTCATCATCGCCTTCATTGGATAGTAATACCATGAGGTGAGCTGGTACATATTCTTTATTAATGAACAATTGATTCCCCCATACAGCTGGCATGAAAGGCATGACCAATACATTCTATTCCCCTATCCCCATAGAATAGATAGGGCAGTTGTGGATACGACTAGCAATCTTTTATCTAGCGGGATGAGGTAAGTGGGTCTGAGTCAGAGATCTTATCACGAGAATCCCTTTCGTTACTTTGGAAAGGCGCTTGATTGGGGCCGGAGGAGGGGAAACAAATCTCCATAGTTGCCAATGTAGAAGCTAAAAGGCTCCATGTTTTTCCTTTCCACACCTCTGAATAGTTGTAACGCTTCCTAGTGGCAATAGCATAAAAAATGCTAGTAATTGTCCCTACTACTGGAGATTTCACTATGGTGGGTATCGCTCTTTTCACCACTTCCCTTTCTCCCTCTTGATATGCTTTCAGTTAGTAAATGACCCCAACTTTTCCTGCCTAACAACTGCACCATATTGGTCAAGAATATTTGGTAGACCCTCCCGTCATGCAGGTGGCCATTTGACCACTTTTCCCTTCTGATTAGTTTGATGATCACCTCCTTGATCTCGTTCTCTTATGCATTGAAAGGCCTCCTTATCTGAGTATCTTTATCTTCTTTTATGCACCTGCACTCAATTTCAAAAAAATATTTTAGTTTCCCATTTTACTCTATTCATTCAGCTCTTTGCTCCTTTATAGCATTTTAAGGGTTCTTGTTTGTCAGGCCTTTCATAATCCTAGTGAAGATATTGCAATCTTTTGCCAGTTCCTGTGTGAATCATTTTTGCATTTGCTTTGATTTCCCATTGGAAAATTTTGGTTCTCGTGCATTCATCCAATCAAATTGAACACACTATACCATATTCAATTTCAATTCTCGTGCATTAATCTCAAAGAGGAAGATTAGAGCGATCATGCTCACAGACCATATTGGTGTTTCTCCTGCAGAAGTTGAAAAAGAATTACATGTCTGAAATGGCTAATTTGAGTAGGAAATCCTATCACAGTGTTTTCAACTGACAGAGGAGCATTGGTAATGGTGTGTAGGTTTTTTTCTCCTCCTTAATGCTTCCTCAAGAATTGCTTGTCATCTTCAGTTATATTCAAAAATTTACTGTGATCTATCGCAACAAATTTCATTCACCAAAATAGTTGCCGGAAATAATGACATTAAATCCTTGTAGCCGTAGATACCTGGCCACGAAATGGTCGAAGGAGGGACCTGCAATGAATACATGATAAATGGAAAAACATGAGCAGATAAAGCAAACCAACAATGACAAACACTATAGTGGAGTGTGACAATAGAGAAAGCAGAATGGACGGCTGAGATTCATTTTAATGTCAATCAAGTCCTATTCTTCCTTTCGGACCATTTACAAGAAAAATGAGCTTGGAAATCTTATATAGGACACGCCTTCAGCGTAAAAAACTCTTTACCTTTTCGTTAAGAAAAGGAAAGTTTAATTTAAAAAACTTGTTTTCTTTTTTAAAAAAATCGATGATTTTCTTTTTAAAAACTTTATATAACTTTTTTAAAACATGATTTTCTTTTTAAAAACTTTATATAACTTTTTAAAAGCTCATATAAAATTAAAAGAAAGAGCCTTTTAAACTTTTAAAGATTTTATTTTATAAAATACTTTATCGAATCTTATAGAAAACTCTAAATTCTTTTCTTTTTTAAAGATTAAAAAACAAATTCTTTAAAAATAGAATGGAGGATGAAGTATTTTAAATGAGCATGAGGAGAATAAAGAGCAATGGACAGGAAATACTTTTAGGATTTGATTTTAAAAATTAAAAGAAGAGAAGGATTTTATTTTGCATGAGCATAGGTATGAGTGCAGAAGGATATGGTTGTGATATGGATGAGCTAAAATAGGAGGAAGGAGCTAGGCACAATAGCATCAAGGATTGCAAAAGCAAGATTTGGAGGAGGCAATACCTTCAAAAATTTAGCAAAAAATCTAAGCTAAAATGAGGGCTAGAGTCCTAAAAAAATTGATTTTTTTTACAAAATATAGTGAATATTTTACAGATTTAGTTTAATATTGTAAAAAAAATACAAATCTAAAAAAAAGAAATATAACCCTTTATTTGAAGGTTTCTAAAATTTTGCAAAAAATAAAACATGCATGCAAATTATAATGGATTTTTTTTCAGATTTAAATGATATTTAACGAAAAGCTTGGAAAACTTTATACTAAATATTTGAAATCTGTAACAACTATAGAATCCTGCAAAATAAAAACAGTTAGAAAAACAACTATCAAATAAGAAGCCAAAATAGTAATTTACAGAAATAAAAATAGTTAGAAAAACCTGCATAAGAGGGCTAAGAAAGCTTGAAATTTGGAAAATAGGCTTACTCTTATTGGGTTTTTTTGTTTCTTAAAAAAAAATGTACTAAATGCAAACAAATTATTTGAAGTATGAAACTAGAAAACTGAAATTCTTGCACAATAAAAATAGGTTAGAAGACTAAAAACAACCAAGATTAGACACTTTGCTCTTCTTCTCCTCTTTGAGAGTGTCTCTAATGGTGTGCTTAAAAATATGGTAAACCTTCAACAATGTAGCTCACAAAATATTACTAATACCAAGCTCTGATACCATGAAAGGAAATATAAAAGAGCAATGGAAAGTACTAATGAATGAGCAATTGTTTGAAGGAAAAAGATTACCAAATAGATTGAAGTAGCCAAACCAAGCACCACCAAAGCAAGAGAGACACAAGAATTTGTTAAGGGAAAAAAACAAGAAAAAACCCCAATATTATGAATGGAGGCAAAATGCTTAAAGAATAATACAAAAAGAAAGAGAGCTTCAACCTTAGCTTGCTTGTTTGAGTCTTAAAGAATGAGAGGAGAGACACTTCAATAAGTAGAGGTGAGAAAGAGGAGTTAGAATGTAACTCCCAACTCAATGGATGCCACCATTCATCTATGTGTGTGCAAAGTGTCACCTCTTAAGGAGGTGGTTACAAATATTCCTTAATAAAAGAATTAAAAAATAATTCATCCTCACACATGTGTGAGATGACAAAAAAGAAAAAAGACTTGTAGGGATTCCTTTGGAATATTCCTACAAGTTAATAAATAAATAAATTTAAAGAATAACCTTTACCAAGTAAAGATTAATCTTCTAACAAGTCTTTGATAAAGTGGGAGAAAGTTATTTAGGAGTTGCTTACTAATTTGGGTAGGCTATGTTGGGAAATCAAATTGATCAATTGGAGCATTGCATAAACAAACATGATGATTCCTATTTTTTTTATTCTTTGTTTTATGTATTTGAAAAGATTGTGTAACATTGCTTATTTTGTCTGGAAAGTTAGTTCAATTGCTTATTTTTTATTTTTTTATTTTTTATTTTGGTAAGTGTCACTTTATGGGGTGACTCCCTTTATTAATTTCAAGAAAGTTGTGTACATTGCATCCAAAAGATGTTCAACATCAGATCGAATGGCCCAAACAATACAGATAGAAAACAAACGACATTCCAGCCAAATCCCCATAGAGTTCCCATAGATGAACATAGTCCCATATTTACTGTCCTTCTCCGAACATCAATCCCTTTTCCTGGGCAATGATCTGTAGAAATGCATTATGCTCTGTTGGTGCCACCTCCCCCATGTCCTACGCCAAATTATCTGCACCATGATTGGCCAACCAGTCTGCAACCGTGTTAGCCTCTCTATAAATGTGATTGATCAAAAAATTCATACCCTCCAAGCACCTCCAAGCTCGACAAATCAGTTTCTCCAATTTCCAATTGTTACATGATTTCTTCCTTATACTGTTAATGCAAAACATAGAATCACCTTCAATTTCAACATTAGTTTGTTCTCTTTTGATACATTCCTCTAGGCCTCTAATTAGTGCATCCATTTCAACAGCGTTATTTGTTGAGACACCAAAAGGTTCAGCAAGAGCCCATATCACATTGCCTCGGTCGTCCCTCAAAATGCTTCCAATCCCAGTGGTGCCCGGGTTGCCCCTAGAAGCACTATCAAAATTTATCTTGAGTCTGCCCTTGGGGGAAGCCATGCATTTAACATTTTGCCTCTTTTAAGTTCCACACGCTAGCCTTCCCACCCCAATGCCAAATGGGGCACTGAGTCTAGCCCAATGACGACTCATCCTTTCATCTCATGTAGTGAAAGCACAAGCACGTTGTCTTCTGATTTTATTATTGATTGTCTCCACCAACGCCACTTTGATCCTATGCTTTAGATCCTCTGATGACTCTTCCAAGCCTTTACAAATTCTTTTGTTACACTCCTTCCACAGATGCCATGTCAAAATGGAAGGAGCGCACTCCCATATCCCACCCCAGAGGCAATTGGAAAACCTTCTCGGCCAGCACGACAAGAATTCAAGAATCCTTTCATTTCTAGGCCCGATCCAATTAAGCTTCTCTTGAAGCCAATCCTAATAACCAATAGTGTAGGGGCATTGGAAAAGCAAATGCTCACATGTCTCTTCCGCCTATTTACATAAAATGCACCAAGTTGGCCACACACCCCCACCTTTTGAAGCCTGTCCCCAGTGAGAATTTTGTGATGTAAAGTTGTCCACAAAAATGCCCCGGCTTTGGGGAGAACAAACTTGCCCCAACACAAATCCTTGCGCCAGCCCGACTCCACCTGAATTGCATTTTGAATTTGATAACCTATTTTCACTGAGTAACTTCTAGACTTTGCCCCACACCACATAATTTCATCGACTTTATCATTTAGTGTGATGCTTCATTCCTTCTTATTTTCAATGAACAATGTCTTTCTCCTTTCATCCACCATCAACCCATCAACCATTCTCCATTTCAGGCAGCCAGTGTCCTCATTTCATCTAAGGTAATTGCATACCTTAGAGCCAATGTGATCAGAGAGCATCCTTTTGATGTCATTGAATTCCATAGTGTCACCCAACGGAGGGAAGCCCTCCCAAGATTTCACCCAAAAGTCTGCCAAGGTGCCACTGTTGATGCTCCAAGTAACGTGGTTAGTGATAATGTGTCGACAGTCACATATGTAATTCCAAATCACTGAACCAAGTGGGGGATTAGCAATCGTTACAATTTTGATAGGATCCATTGTGTCCAAGTATTTGCTATGCAATAGTTTACACCATTGGGTATCAGGTTTGCGTAGAATTTTCCATACGAGCTTGGTGCCAAGAGCCATATTTTTTTTATTGAGATTCCTTATCCCAGCCCCTCCAATCTCAGTGTCTTTGCATATCATCTCCCATTTGATGAGAGGAATCTAATGCTTGTCATTTGATCCCTCCCACAAAATTTATTTGAATATGCTTTCCATTGCTGCTTTGGTTTTACTGGTTAACCTTAGACAAGTCATTCCAAATATTGGTAGAGCGCCAAGGACCACCTTAAGCATCGTGATTCTGCCAGCAAGGAACAACCATTTTCCTTTCCAGGAAGATGCTCTTGTTCTTCACTTATCCAAGAAATCTTCCCAAAGTGAAGTTCGAATGGCCCCCTGGAATAGTGGGGCCCCAAGGTACTTAGCAGGAAGAGAGTCAACCGTGAAGCCAAGAATATTCACAATATTTCTCTGAACCGATTTTTTTGTGTTGAAGAAATAGATTTTCTTTTTTCTTTGTTGACCAATTGGCCCGAACACCTCCCATATAAATCTAGCATTTCCTTAATGGATGTGACATCCTACATAGTGGCTGCCCCCAACAAAGCAGTGTCATCAATGAACTGAATATGGGTGAAGGGATCCAGATTTTTGGTTGCACAGATCCCTTTCCACTCCCCCCAGCCACTCTACCCTTGATCAAACTACCAAGTGTGTCGGCCATGGCAACAAACAAGAACAATGATAGAGGGTCACCTTGACACAATCCTCTTGAAGATTGAAAGAAACCACATAATGATCCATTTACCAATACAAAAAAATGAACCGAGGAAATACAGGTAAAGATTCTCTCCACCCAATCCCTACAAAAGCCCATTTTGAGTAAAACAAGGCATAAAAATCTCCAGCTTACCAAATCGTATGCTTTCTTGAAGTCAATCTTAACAATCATCCCTTTTAGATTTTTTGATTTAATCGTGTGAATAATTTCATTTGCAAGAATGATGTTGTCTGCAATGTCTCTCTCTGAGATGAAACCATTCTGTTCTCACGAAATTATTAATTTTAAGATCATCTTAAGCCTATTCACCATTGATTTGGAGATAATTTTGTATAATGTATTACACAAAGTGATCGGTCTATAATCAGCATAGGACTGTGATTTGACGTTTTTTGGTATGAGTGTTATCATTGTGTTGTTGATATCTTTAATGAATTTGTTCTTCAATCTGAATTCCTCTATAACTTCCCAAACATCCTTACCTATAAAGTGCCAACACTATTGAAAAAATAAGGCAGTGAATCCATCAGGGCCCAGTGCCTTGTCTGGATGGAGTTCAAAAGTCACCTTCCTCACCTCATCGAGTGAAAAAGGGGTCATTAAATGATCATTGGCTTCCTGCGAGACAACCTGCGGTACACTTTGAAGGATATCCGACAAACACATGTCTGCCCCATCCACAAGAGCGAGCAGGTCTGAGAAGAATAAAACTACCTCTCGCTCGATGTCCTCAATTTTATCTACCATCGCCCCATTTGCATCCTTAATCGAGTTGATTTTGTTGAACACCCGCTTTGCTTTCACTGAATTGTGAAAGAAGCTAGTGTTGCCATCCCTAGCTTCTAGCCACAACTCCCTAGCCTTGGCCTTCCAAAATTCTTCAATCCTAGCCAGAACCTCCACTAATCTATCCTTCAATTCTTTTTCTTTCATGAAGTCAACTTGATTCATTCCCCATTTTATTACCTTTTTGTTCAGCGTCGCAAGTTCATCTCCAATTTCCTTTTCCTCCCTGAAGATTTCCTTGAAGTTCATCTTATTCCATTCCCTTAGCTTATTCTTCATGTGTGCCAACCTTCTACAGAAGATGAAGCTTTTGGTCCCACCCTTCTTGGGAATCTCAGTCCACCATGATTCCATCAAAGCAATTAGCTCCGAGTTGCGGAGCCACATTCTCTCAAATTTGAAGTGATAGTCCAATTGCTTACTAGGAAAAGATTATTCTATTCTTTTGTCAAAGTGAAAGGAAGCGTGTTGTACTTAGTATAAATATCTATATTGCTTGAAGTATTTGTACATAGTCCATATTAAGGAATGGGTGGATATAGTGGGGTTAAATGCTATATTGGGGATATAGCTTACATAGCTAATGTTTAAACTAGTTGAGTCTTAGAGTTACTATGATTTACTTAGTATACATTTGTTAGTTAAACATAGAGGTAATAGGTTATTCTTGGGGTTAGGACAATCCGGTGAAGGGGGTAGCCTATGCATAGATTATGAATGGTCAATACAAATTGAGCTAGGAAGGTGGGTGAAGTAAATGGCATCCACTCGAAGTAACAGGTGATGAATACTTTGGCCGAAGTAGTGTAAGTTTCTACTACTTACACTATCAATTCAATGTGATCCAAGTTTACATACTAGGTAGGGGAATGTCATATTTTTAGATTGTAGCCACTATGTGACAGATCTAGATATGTAGGAGACAACACCAAACTTAGGAAAGGTCAATTTCTATTATGAAGTTACCAAACCAATCTCTTCGTTGAAGGGTAGGGCTATCTATTAGTTTGGTAGATGTGCGGGGGACCATAGTTAGTCCATGGTTGGTGGAAAAGCGCTTGAGTGATGCTTCTCCTCATCAATAGGTGACCAATATTTTATGGAAGGCACCTGGACCATTCATACATCTATTGCCAGTAAGCTCTATGGAGCCTTGTTTGTGTATTTTGTATCCATATCTATGGAAAGATTGTAAAAGAGAAATGTTATTTGTTAACATGTACTATGTAATCATTACTTTGGAAAGTTGTAATGCAATGGAAAAGTTTGAAAATATATTTATTTCAAATGTGAATGCTATCTTTATAGTTTTGAAAAGAAAATTTGTATTGCTCATAATGGTTAGATGCTTAAACTGTTTACTTGAGGTTAAAAATTAAGAAAGTTACTGTGTAGAACAATGAGCATGTTACAGGATAAGGGAGTAGTATCAAAGGAAAACAATTCAGTGAGCAAGAAACCAAACCAAAATGTAGTAGATAAATTGGGCAAGGTACAAAAGGGAAGGATTATTTTGCAGGAGGACATGGTAGCAATACCAAGGGTTTCTTTGGTAAGTATTTTTAGTCTGGAGAAACTAATTCTTGAGCCTATGAGTTTCCATAAATATAAGAGGGCAGCAAGAAGAATACAATGAGAAACTACTTGGCACAAGAGGAAGATGAGAGTGTAGCATCACTGGAAAGTGAGGAACTAGAAGAAGGTGAATCTCATATTAAAGAGAGTGTTGGTGAAGCTAGTGAAGTGTCATAAAATTGCACCTTGTGGTAATTTCAGCTACACTTTTTCATCCACTTTAGTGTCCACTTCCTTAGTATTCATGTAGACTCATCTTAGCCCTTACATCAACCTTTTTCCCTCTCAAGATGTTCAAGACCCTTTTTCAACAACTATTTTCTTGTATCATCTTTGTGTTAAACCTTGGGTTTTCCTCATTCCTACCATTCTTGAATGTGATGTATCTGGACACTAGCACACTGTGCGGACATTCACACACCGCACTAGCGTCTCATGATATTTCAATGTTAAAACAATCATTCTTGAGAATTTTTCCACTTGTCACCGACCTTCGTCAGTGGGAATGGATCGAAATGCCTTGTAACGGCTTAGGAGCCTTCTTTTCCCTCCTATTCTCTCTTTAAAACCCATCTTTTCAATTCATTTGTTCTTCTTGATCTCTCTCTTGAAAGCTCTTTCTTTTTTTCCTCTCAAAATACCTCTTTCTATCTTTCTCTTAAGCTTACACAACTCTCTTGCTTACTACAACAGTCTTAAGCTCTCACAATGTTCTCTACAACTCTTTGGGCTCTCCCAACTATCTCTTTCTTTCTCTTTCTTTGGCTTCCTCAAGCCTTGCAGGTGATAACTATGTCTTGTCTTATGTCTCTAAGAATATTGGGATTTATCCCATCCCTTGTCTATTCATTTTTATATTTTGTCTATTTATCTTTCTATCTATTTTTCTATCTGGTTATTCACAGAGGTGGAAACACTGAAGTAGGGGTTTTACTAAGACAAGCCCCTAAACAATCCCAACATTTTCTCTCGGTCTTATGTGTGCAGGTATTGAAGACATTTATTTGTTGGAGGCTTCATTACTTCAAGGTTTTTGTGAGAACTTTCTTTCTCCTAAGTTTTATCATCTAAATTCTATTTAGTCTATATTTCATTTAATTTAATTTAATTTAGTTCTATTATTTTCTATTATCTTCCCATATTTCAAGAGATCTTAGCAATCAAAATAGAAGTATCAATTTTGTTGCTTTTTGTGACATTCTCAGTTTTTGGTCTATACGAGACGCTAGCATATCATTGAGACACAAACACACTACATTGTCATCCTTGGGCCACATTATCATCCTTGTCTAAGAGCTTGTCAGTCTGTCCAGAAGACCTCTATGACCTACTCTTTTTTTAGAACTCTCATCATTATATCCTATCACCTGAGCTTTGTTCCTTGAGGTATTTGAGGACCATTTGCTCCTTGAAGACTTTGCTTGTCTTGAGACTCAAGGGTAGAAAATTTCCTCCTCTATAGCTAGGTGGGGAAGAAGATGGACCATATCAAAGGTGTCTTTTTTGAACTATGTTCAATTTTAGAGGTAATTATTGTAAGGTCATAGTAGATAGTGGTAGTATAGATAACCTAAATTTTGAGGAAATGGTAAAAAAGATAGGTTTGAAGAGTCATAAACACCCAAGCCCATATAAGGTTTCATAGTCATAGAGGGGACATGATTTAGTAGTTAATGAGTAATTTCTTATTATTTTTTCAGGTTGGGTCCTATAGGAATGAACTGTTATGTGATATAATGTTAATGAATGTCTATCATGTGTTGTTACGAAGACCATGGTAGTTTTATAGGGAATCCATCTATGATGGTAGAAGGAATTTATACACCATCGTCAAGGTTGGGAAATTATTTATTGAGTTCTCTCAAGGAGAAGGATAAGAAAGTAAAAAAAAACTAGTCCCATAGTTTGTTGTAGTGCAAAAAGATATGTTATGAGGGAGGTTGGAGGAGTTAAGAACAACTCCATGAAACTTCCTAAGGAGAAAATTATAGATGGAAAGAGTGGAAATAATATTGGTTTTATGTAACAACAATGTAAAGACAAGGGGGACAATAGAAATGATGCAATTAATTATCAAGGAAGTGGAGGCCTAGAGAATAAATATCCCAAGGTATACTTGGGAAGTTGTAGGTTTTCTCATGAATTTCATGACTCATCCCTATAGAGCAAGACAAGTAGAGGTGATTTGTGAGTAGAGGATGGAGAGGAAGAGAAAAAGAGAAGAAATGGTAGATTTTGAGGGGACAAAAATAAGATGTGGTTCAAGGACAAGCGTTGGATTACCATCCCATATAATTTTAAATATTCTTGAGTTTCCAAATAATGGAACATTTCTCTACCCGAAGTGTCTAATGCATGAGCATTTGAGGTTTATGGGCAATCCTGTATTGCAAAAAAACAATTTTTAGATGCTTTATCTTGTTTTGAATTTTTGATGTGTTTATAGGAAGAAGATAAACAAATTTGGTGATTGAAGGTAGATGGAATTGATCGAAGTTTAAAGATATGGGTTAAATTCAAGTTTCAAGGGATTCTAAAGTTAGTTGATTTCACTAAACCTTGATAGGGATAAAGTAAATTAGGGTATCGAGCTTCCTTGTAACCTTGCGACCTTGGGAAAAAAGAATTTTTGAGGCACCTCTTCCCCCCACCAAGTCGCTTCTTGACAACATGAATGAGAATCGAGCTATCAATAATATGCATAACATGATGAAACAAAAGGAAAAGTGTATGATTTTATCCTAAAACCCTAAACCCCAACATCAATGGGGTCATAGAGCTTCTGTTAAATGTCCTATCAATCAACCAAATATTGTTAAGAAGCAAGGTTCATTGTTGAAACCCAAACCCCAATTCATAGGAAGTAATTAGGCTTTCAAGGGAAGTCATATCACCAAGAAAGGAGTGATAGAGGGTAAGGGCACCAACCAAGACCCGACACCTGACAAACAAGAAACTCATCGGGCTTTCACCATAGTGTCTACGCTCGAATCTTGTGAAAACAAAGAGGCATGGGTCACTCCTAAACTCTAACCCCTGATAATGTATAAGAGTTTGATTAGCAATAGGAAAATAATTGCATAGAGGTCATGACACATAGAAATAAATTGTTTAACTTCTATTTTATGATTGAACTACCATCAACACACATAAAAAGAGTAAAATGAGACGAAGCCAAGGAGCTAAGATTGAAACAGGTTGGTATGTGAGGAAACAAGGATAACACATGAAGAAATGAAGGTCAAGTTGGGATTTGGGTATGTATAACAAATAAAAGAGGTTTTGATAGTGTTGTTTTCTTCTTTGAGTCATTGTAATCATTTAAAGGACCATTATTTTGAATTGATACCATTATTTTGATTGTATGTGAATGGGTTTTTAAATGCAACTAAATGATTTACATGTGAGAATTAAAAAAATAGCTTGCTATTGATGTGGGGTGAAGTCACAATACTATGTCTCACTTTTTTCCCAAGATAGACATTTACATCAATATTTTTAATTGAATATCCATCTTCTAAGACCTATAATTATGCCGAGAGGCGTATTCAGTTATAGAAGGAAGAATGTTTCTCTGTAAACATTAACCCTTTTTAAAAAAAATTGACAGCCATCTGCCTGTTTTGATAGATATTAATATTAATAATAATATTCGTTATTTATATGTAACGCCTCATATAGATAAATAAATGGAAGTGATGGTAAGGAAGCATAACTGATTTTTCTGCCATGATTCCTAACGATTTTTTTTTCTTTCAAAGGAATTCTGAATGTAATTAGATAATGATTTATTATTCTGATTTTCAGATATCACTGGAAAGTAATTAGGTAACGATTTATTATTATGATTTTCAGATATCGCTGCAAGTAATATTTAATGGCTCATACAGTTGTCACTACTGCATAGTAGAGTCAGGAATCATGGCAGAAGAATCAGTTAGGAATGAAAAAAAAAATCGTCTGGAGATATAAGCGGCACTTAAAATAAATAAAATTACTCGTTAACTTCCAAATTCCTATTGATAATCAATTATGATTCAAATATACACAATTAATATTATTATTACAACTGATAATCAAAATTACTTTCATTTTTTTTTACTCTATCTAAAAATAATATTATTATTTAACGGTTCATACAGCGTCAGATATTTGCCTGTCTGATAGCGGCGTGCATGAGATATTTGCATAAAACCATTAAGGTGCATTTCCTGTAACATTTGCTAAATTTAGTGTCTGACGCATCAATCCATTTTTGTGTTTGTGTAACGGCAGATTTAATGAGTCTGAAGTTATGCGTAAGGTTTAACCATGCTCATATTCATTTATTTCTATAAAGCATTTCTATCTTCCCCCATTTCTGAGCAGCAAAAATTCGTGAGAAGCATCGGTTTTTGTTTCCAAGAGTTTCTATATCGAAAACTTTGTGGTATGTAATTCTAGGGACAGAGGCAGATGCGCTTGTAAAATACACCTCTATTTGTTTCTCACATAATTTATGTGGTATTTTATGCAGACAATTACAAATACAGAGGTGCCTTCCTTCAAGCGCAATAAGAATGATCGTTTATTGGTGGATATTGATTTAAGGCAGGATTTGAGATTTCCTAGCTCACGACACAATAACATTTCTTAGCAACAACAAATTGCATCAGGTAAGTGATTGATCTTAATTATGTTTTGATACTAAATGCAATAGATACTAAATGGTTCGTAGCATTTCAAATGTGCATGGTTAATGTTTGCAGTGTTTCTTTTATTGCTATTTAGTTTTTGTACTGTTTACCATTAAAATCTATTGCATTGGGTAAACCCGTAAGGCCGTGTCATAATGGCCTGTCTAATTTCTGTCATAATGGGTTATGAAAAAAAAAAAGAAATAGGCTAGGGTCAGGGTGAGGGAAAAATCAGAGAAAAACTGCTGCAGAAATTAGAAAAAAGAACTCTGAAAAAATTGTCATATATAACAAAAAAAAAAAAATTAGAAAAAATTGCAAAAATTGTGATAAAATTTTAAGTGCCTTTGGTGATAAAGTTGTAATGAAATCTTGATTTTTTTGGGTCAAACTTGCAATTTTTAAAATCAAAATTGTTGGCCACAAGTTTATTAAAAAAAAAAACTACAGTTTTTCACTTCCAAAATTCTTTTTTTTGAGGTGAGTTGTGATTTATTGCAATTTTTTCCCAATATTTGCAGCTATGCTCTTATTTATAACCACCATAATATGTTACCTGAATGTTGTCACCTCCTTGAGCACCACAACCCTTTTAGATTTTAATTTATATCATTATTCTTTTGTCTCATGCCCCCTTTGTAATTTGTTCCTCCTTTTATACTCTTCTTGCTTGCTCGCACTTCTCTTTTACCTCTGTGTTTCCTAATGCCACTACTGCATTATTTTCTACTTGCTTAGTTTCTTTACAGCAATCGTTGACCTTTCCTTTGCAATTTCCTTTTCACCGCATATATATAGATTTTATATTGTTTCTTATTGTGAATGTCTATAACCAAATAAAGAAAAATATTGTTTGGGTGCCCCTCAAACTACTTATAGTTCTTATAGTTCAATTAGTAAGTGGATAAGTATTTATTCAAAGCATTTATAGACAAACAAAAAATTTAAATAAATGTTGGTGTAATGTTTATTCACCTCGGGAACATCATTACATGTCCAATGCCATTGTTAAAAAAACTTCATAATTACAATGTTTCTTATTAAATTGTAGATGCAATATTTCCTATTAAATCGTAAAGAATTAAAAATAGAAATTCCATAAACAATATGATGATTTCAATATTATTTTGAAGATTTAAATTAAGAAATCAAGTAAATAATTTTATAAAAGAATTATTTGAGTTTAAATAACAAGTAAAAAAAATAAAATTGTTTTATAGTTAAGTGCTTTTATAAATTTTATATTTATATGTAAGACTAAAATTTAAGATTTCAATTAATTTTAGCTCAATCTAATGGAAATACGACTAAAATTAAAATTATTGAAGGACTATAGAAATATTGGTTTTATTTTGAAGCTTAAATTAATGGAGTTTATAAGTTTTTTTGCTAAATCATAGATGCAATATTTTATATTAATATAAAAAGTAAATAAATGAGATTTAAAGTGACCAATTAAATTGTAAATACATATATAAATAATAATAATTGTCAATAAATTTTTTATTTCTAAATACTGATTTCTAGAAGTCCAGATTTAATTCATTAGATGCATTTATCATGAGATTATTTTTCTGCATATAAATACATATATAAAAAAAAAAAAAATGAAAAAAAAGTCTAAAAGAAGAAAAAGGGAATAATAAGCCTGAGATTTTCATAAAAGTGAAACATAAAATATTATTTGGATGTAAAATTGGAAAAGTAAAAAAAAGACTCATTTTTAAAAAAGTAGTTTTGAATTAGTTATTTCTGTCAAGAAATTAGTTTTATTCACTTTATTAGTTTCAAGATATTAATAAGTAATAGTAGGGAGATCTGTTAAGTAATAGTAAATTCTAAAAACCTAATTTGATGGAGGGAGATTTCCTTTTTTATCTCTTTAGAGCTTCCTAAATTCTAGATACCTATTTTGATGGACAGAGATTTCAAATTTAAATTAATTGACAGATTAGCACTACAGGATTTATGAGATAGGCTATTCATTTGTTAAAATATGTACTCATTCAAGAAATGTATCTTTTTTTTTTCTACGGAAGGTAGTCGATTCATTTGTTAAAATGTTTTCTCATTCAGTAAATATGTACTTTATTATATATTTTTAACTTTAGTGTTTGTCAACATATTTATTTATTGAGGTTTAGTTTCTTTGTTTATAGATTCCAAATTTAAATTTGATATGAATATATTTATAATAAGCATGGATCTTTCTAATATCTTAATTTAAGTTTGATGCATATAACATTAAAAATAAACAATCTATGGATCTTTGTAATGAAAAGTTAGTTAATATTAGAGAAGATTATGGGGGAAACATATTGTAATAAGTATTATATCATTAGAGATAAATATTGAACTTCTTTTTATTCATCTTTCCTCATCTCCTCTTTAAAATTATTTAAAACAAATAAATATTTTTATTTTATGAAAAATATTTACAATTCAACAATCTTTCATTTTTTTAATTGAAACTATTTCATTTGTGTTTCATATTCCATAATAATATTTTATTGTAATATATTTTGAATCTTTCTTTTCCAATATTCTTTAATGGAAAATGTGATTTTTAAAAATAAAACTAGATTTATCATTCAAAATATATTTCATTTTTTATTGAAACTATTAGATAATAAGGGGATGGAAATTATTTATTATTTTGAATAATTATCACTATGACTATTATTTTAAAGAATTTTGAATAAATACAATTAGTAATCATATTATATATTGAATAAATTTATATGTTTATTATTTTGTATAATTATCACTATGATTATTATTTTAAAGAATTTTGAATAAAATAGTTTTAGTAATCATATTATATATTGAATTTAGTTAGAATGTATTCATTTTAAATATCTTAAACTAGATTTATCATTCAAAATATCTTTCATTTTTTTTATTGAAACTATTTCATTTGTGTTTCATATTCCATAATAATATTTTATTGTAATATATTTTGAATCTTTCTTTTCCAATATTCTTTAATGGAAAATGTGATTTTAAAAATAAAACTAGATTTACCATTCAAAATATCTTTCATTTTTTATTGAAACTATTAGATAATAGGGGAATGAAAATTACTTATTATTTTGAATAATTATCACTATGACTATTATTTTAAAGAATTTTGAATAAATACAATTAGTAATCATATTATATATTGAATAAATTTATATATTTATTATTTTGTATAATTATCACTATGATTATTATTTTAAAGAATTTTGAATAAAATAGTTTTAGTAATCATATTATATATTGAATTTAGTTAGAATGTATTCATTTTAAATATCTTACTAAAACTAGATTTATCATTCAAAATATCTTTCATTTTTTTTATTAAAACTATTTCATCTGTGTTTCATATTCCATAATAATATTTTATTGTAATATATTTTGAATCTTTCTTTTCCAATATTCTTTAATGGAAAATGTGATTTTAAAAAATAAAACTAGATTTATCATTCAAAATATCTTTCATTTTTTATTGAAACTATTAGATAATAATTCATTTTAAATATCTTACTAAAACTAGATTTATCATTCAAAATATCTTTCATTTTTTTTATTGAAACTATTTCATTTGTGTTTCATATTCCATAATAATATTTTATTGTAATATGTTTTGAATCTTTCTTTTCCAATATTCTTTAATGGAAAATGTGATTTTTAAAAATAAAACTAGATTTATCATGCAAAATATCTTTCATTTTTTATTGAAACTGTTAGATAATAAGGGGATGGAAATTACTTATTATTTTGAATAGTTATCACTATGACTATTATTTTAAAGAATTTTGAATAAATACAAATAGTAATATTATATTTTGAATAAATTTATATATAATAATTAAAATGATAAGTGAAATGAATAAAATCTAAATTTCATAATAGTAGATTCTAATCTTGATGATCAAAAGTGTTGGATAATAAGGGAATGAAAATCAATTAGTTTGTTATCTTTAAATATCTTCTAGAGTTGCTTAGTATGTTAGTTGTGTGTCTTCCCACAAATATGAAAATTCTTAACTTTAGTATGTAAACTTTAAATATCTTTTAGAGTTGTTGCTTAGCATGTCAGTGGATTTTCTTATAGGTCATGGCAAATGTTGTGGAAGAAAGTAATCAAAATGATCTACAAAGTACAAAATCAGAAGAATCAGTGTCAAGCCCTCTGATACCAAATGTGTCAGTTAAATCAAACGAATTTATTGATAACCATATTGAAAGTCTGCGAAGATCTCTTTTAGATGATTGTGAAAAAATTGTTAAGAAACTTGAATTCACAAGCATCTATGCACGAAATATCAATATATGTGATATCCTATCAATGGAAGAAACCGCTAAAAAACTTTGTGCTACTTCTCAAAAAGTATTTGCATTTTGCAGCTTCCTGAAAGAGTTGTATTATGATGAACAATATGAGGAAGGCGGTTCCTCTCTTATTCTTGAAGAATTTCAGGTGTACTTGGATAATGCGTAGATAGATAATATTGTTGTAGGTCATCAAATATGAATTTTGTATCATTTAGACACCATATTTTAAGTCTAATTAAATAATGTCTACTATTATATATTACCTATTTATTTGATCAAGAAGTAAATGAGTTTGTTAAATTATGTATTAAATTGCTTTGCATACCTTTGGATATAAGGTGCTCTTTAAAATAACACATGCAATTGTACAACTGTTCCACTATTTTAAATAGTGTGTAATCTCAATAATTATCTTTTGTCATGTACTTTTTATTATTTTAATATTTGTTTTCTCTTTTACAAATGGTTAAATTGTTTAAATTTGTGCAAATTTTATTCTCTTCCATTTTGGTGGGCATGTTCTAATTCTATTGAATAATATTTTTCCTATATTATGATGGATCAGGCATGAATCCTACCAACAATCCATATGATCACCCAATTGTTGGAAAAAATGAACCTCCTACAAGAACCATTCCTATTGCAGCACTGAATCCATACCAAAATAGATGGTCAATAAAGGCGAGAGTCACTACAAAGGGTCAGCTTCGTCATTTTAACAATGCAAAAGGAGATGGAAAAGTTTTCAGTTTTGACTTGGTTGATTCAGATGGTGGTGAAATAAGAGTAACATGTTTTAATGCTATTGCAGAACAGTTTTATGGCCGCATAGAAATTGGGAAAGTGTTTATCATCTCAAAAGGGAGACTCAAACCTGCACAAAAAAATTTCAACCATTTAAAGAATGAATGGGAAATTTTATTAGAAAGTAATTCGATAGTTGAGTTGTGTTTGGAGGATGATAGCTTTATACCAAAACAACAATTCCATTTTACACCAATAAGTGAAATTGAGAACATGAAAATAAATTCTATGGTTGATATCATTGGTGTTGTTTTGTCAATCGACACACTAAACACAATATTCAAAAAGAATGCCACACAAACTCAGAAGAGAACCCTTCAACTGAAAGACATGTCAGGTTGTATGGTGGAATTAACAATGTGGGGTGGTTTCTGCAATAAGGAAGGCCAACAACTCCAAGAAATGTGTGATTTAGGAACTTTCCCCATTCTTGCTATAAAGGCTGGACGAATTAGTGATTTTGGTGGAAAATCTATTGGAACAATTACTACAACCCAACTTCTTATAAATCCAGATCTTCCAGAGTCACAACGATTGAGAAATTGGTTTGATACAGAAGGGAAGATTCTCAATTCTCATTCTATTACAAAGGAAATCTCATCTGTAATAGAAGATAAAACGTTAAAAATTATCACACAAATTGAGGATGAGGAACTTGGTAAATCTGATAAAACTTATTGGAGGGTGATAAAAGCTACCTTAACTTTCGTAAAGGTAGACAATTTTTGTTATACAGCTTGCCCCTTGAAAATTGGAGGTAGGCAATGTAAAAAGAAGGTGAACACTGATGGAAATGGTAAATGGTATTGTGGAAGATGTGATAAAAGTTTCCCTGAATGTGATTATAAATATATACTTCAATGCAAAGTGCAAGACCATACTGCTTTCACTTGGGTTACTGCTTTTGAAGAAGCGGCAGAAGAAATTATGGGTGTTACAGCAAAAGAACTGAACATTTTGAAGCATGAAGAACAGGATGATGTTAAGTTTGGACACATTATACAAAAGGTCCTTTTCAATAAATACATATTTAAACTTCAAGTGAAAAGAGAGATTTATAATGATGAACAGCGGATTAAGTGCACTATCATAAAAACAAAGAAGTTTGATTATTCATCTGAAAGCAAAGCTTTATTAGATTCAATTGCTAAGATCTAGGTTTCATTACATTCAAATGCTTGAATGTATATTTTGCTAACAATGTATTCAAACATTTCAAATAAACTCAGTTGATATGTCTAAGTTTATTTCTTATTGGAAGGCAATGTTGCCAAATTTATATAATAGCAATTTTGCGGATGAATATATAAAAATTAATCTAAAAAGATATGTGTTATAGTTGTGCAGCTTGCTACTAGCATGGTAATTGTTAAACTTTTGTCTACCAAGTCTATTTAGTTTGATAAATTTATATTTCATGTATAGATGGTTGATTTTATTTTAATAGAAATGTATTTTTTATTCAACAGTTATCTAAAATTATCTTGTATTTTAAATATTCATTTTGCATTTTTTTTAAATGTGAAATGCAATTACTCTACAATAGGAATAGGTTTACCATTCTTCAAAAGTTAAACCTATTCCTATTGCAGAACAATTTTATGGTCACATAGAAATTGGGAAAGTTTTCATCATCTCAAAAGGGAGAATCAAACCTGCACAAAAAAATTTCAACCATTTAAAGAATGAATGGGAAATTTTATTGGAAAGTATTTCGATAGTTGAGTTGGTGTTTGGAGGAGGATAGTTTTATACCAAAAAAAAAATTCCATTTTACACCAATAATTGAAATTGAGAACATGAAATAAATTCTATGGTTGATATCATTGGTGTTATTTTGTCAATCAACACACCAAACACAATATTCAGAAATAATGCCACACAAAACTAGAAAAGAACCCTTCATTTGAAAGAAATATTAGGTTGTATGGTGGAAATAACAATGTGGGGTGGTTTCTGCAATAAGGAAGGCCAACAACTCCAAGAAATGTGTGATTTAGGAACTTTCCCCATTCTTGCTATTAAGGCTAGATGAATTAGTGATTTTGGTGGAAAATTTGTGGGAACAATTGCTACAACCCAACTTCTTATAAATCTAGATCTTTCAGAGTCACAACGATTGAGAAATTGGTTTGATACAAAAGGGAAGATTCTCAATTCTCATTCTATTACAAAGGAAATCTCATTTGTAATAGAAGATAAAATGTTAAAAAGTATCACACAAATTGAGGATGAGGAACTTGGTAAATCTGATAAACCTTATTGGATAGTGATAAAGTCTATTTAGTTTGATAGCTTTATATTTCCTGTATAGATGGTTGATTTTATTTTAATAGAAATGTATTTGTTATTCAATAGTTATCTAAAATTATCTTGTATTTTAAATATTCATTTTGCATTATTTTTAAATGTGAAATGCAATTACTCTACAATAGGAATAGGTTTACCATTCTTCCACTTTTATTTTCCAAGTCCAAGCTTCTTGTGGCTAGGACAATGCTCCAAGATTAATACAATTTCTTTCTCTCAAGTATATATAATTTTTTTTATAGTTATGGTGTGAGCAAGATTGAATTTTCAATCAGAGGAGGAAAGACGACAATATCAACTAGCACAACGAAGGGAATATCAAAGAGAATATCGAAGAAGACAACAAGAAAAAATGACAGATATTCAACAGGAAGAAGAAAGAAGAAGAAATAATGAAGCTCAAAGACAGAGATATGCTAGACGAAAGGCAGAAGTAACAGTGCAAGAATTGGAAAATCAAACTAGAGATGAAGAAAATATGGATAGCAATAGGCATCGTCGATCATCTAAACAAAAATTTCATTGTCGAAGACAAGAAAATCAACAAGTTGATACCCAATCAAGTCTACCAGAAAATGAAAATTCAACATCAATAGAAGGTGTCCAAGAAACATATCAACATGGAAGTCAAAGTGGGATCAATTTAACTTTAGAAAGAAGTCTACAAAATATACCGAACCCAAATGGTATTCTACAAGTTGATTTCAAAAGATTCCAGATGCAATTTTGACAACAATTAGATGGATTCAGAATGCCAAACGTGTGTTATGTTTGTCAAGAATGTTACCTAGGAATCAAAGTATCTCACACCTCAGAAGGACCCATATGTAACAGGTGTCGACAAGAGAAAGAAAATCATAGGTTTTCGGCTTCAAATAATATGGATCCCGGTCTACAACCAGAGGAGCTTGCAAAATTGACTCAGGTAGAAGAGATGTTGATTGCACGTGTCAACCCAATACTACTAGTCACACATGCAACAGGTGGTCAATATAAATACAAAGGACACACAATAAGTTTTCCACAAAATGTAGAACATGTTTCAAAAATTTTGCCACATACAATAGAAGATTTGCCAATCATTATTGTTCGAAGAAGGGACCAGCGTGGCACAAATTACAACTTCACAGTCAATAGAGATCGTGTGTATAAAGCGCTTAAATACAAGGTGGAGCATGACAACTTTTACTCTGATGTTACAATTGATGAAAATTCTCTCAATGATTTATCAAGAGATTCTGATGAAAATATTTTCAACAAAATAAAGACAGTGCATATGGAATTTGATTCCAATACAAATCAAATCATATTTGTGGGTCCAATGGCTGAGACAGATGAAGGTAATATAATCGAGCACACAACATCAATGGCTTCTAGACCTCCTAATGCTCAAAGAGAAATGGAATTGATCCATGCATGGATTAATAACCCTGATGCAAATACAACGACACTAATTGATTGGCCAGGAATCGGTGCATCTCCTATTAATGAGTATGTCACATCTGGATTACTTGATATGGCATTTCCTACATTGTTTCCTGATGGAAGATGTGACTGGTTAGAACCCCGCATGAGACGAGTGTATCTACATGAATTTGTGAAGCATCTGTTGCGGTATCAAGATCATCGTTTTGGTAAACATCCAAGATTCAGGTATTTTATGATGAATATGATAATGAGACACCGTGCACAAAGTTCATCTGCTGTATTTATGAAAAGAAGTTTTCAAGACATGCCGATCACCATTAATGAGTTGCGTGAGCATATGGAAAACATGCCCCACTCCCATATAGCTGATAGATTGATGCGATTTGGAACCACGTTAAGGGGTACAAGGTCGTATTGGGCTAAATGTCATGCAGAATTGACAGACATGCTTCATCAAATAGGCTCTCCTACAATATTCTTCACATTGAGTGCAGCAGATATGTATTGGCCCGATTTGCATGCATTAATGCCAGGAACACCGCCAAACACTCCACGAGAAGCTCAAAGTTGGAGAAAACAAAATGTTATAGACTATCCTCATATAGTTGCACACTACATGCACATAAGACATTCAATTTTTAGAAAAGAAATTCTAGAAAAAGGAATGAATGTTAAAGATTACTGGACTAGATATGAGTGGCAACATAGGGGGTCACCACATGTGCATGGATTCATCTGGATAAATGGAGCACCAAATATGGACAACATTGATTGGTCAAATGAGGACCAACGAAAAAATGCTGAGAGATATTTCCATTCCATTGTCCATGCATGGAATCCTAGACAAAATCCACATCAACAAAATATGCAAGTATGTTTATAAACATTTGAACATATATATCTACTATATCATGTAAACTACTTATAGTTCATGATATAATAATACATCTGTTTTTATTTCTTATTTTAGGCATTCCAAAATTTTCTTCAAAATCCATGCACAAAAAATACAAGACAACTTGCAGAGATAGATATTGAGCATGACTATGAAGAGATACTTAACTGTGTAGAACGACACACGGTGTGTAAAGAGGGTGCATGCCTAAGGAAGAAAAAAGGAAAAATGGTTTGCAGGTAACTATTTTATTAAATAAAAATATTTGTATCAAATTTACATCTAATATAGTTATAAATTAAAATATATATGATTTTTTTCATATGCCTTATAGGTATAATGCTCCTTGGCCATTGAATCTAGGGGAATCCAAATTATATGAAGACACAGAAACAGGAGAAAAAAATTTTGAACCAGCAAGAAATGATGATAGAGTGAATTCACATAATCGCCACATACTGCAACTATGGAGAGCAAATATAGATTGGCAACCTGTTCTTTCTAAGCATGCAGTGGTCAAATATATTGCAAAGTATGCAGTAAAAGCAGAGAAAAGCTCAGAAACATACCACCAGATGTTGATGCGTCTTTCACATATGGAAAACCCTAATGATTTAGCTGCACGAGCATATAGAATACTTCTTACTGAGACAGTTATAGAAAGATACATTGGAGCCCAAGAAACATGTCACATGCTGCTAGAACTTCCATTAGTAGAGAGCAGTAGAAGATTTGTTAATCTAAATGTTTCACGTGAGGTGTTCAAACCTGTAATTGTACATACAGAAGACAACAATGAAGAACAAACAAAATCTCTCATTGATGGATATAAAACAAGGCCTTCTTCTATGGAAGATGTCTCACTAATTGATGCAGTTAGATCATGGATATATAATCCTAAACGAAAAAAAGAGAACAAATGGGAGGTAAGAAAAAGTGCATCCATTGTTAGAGTTTTTCCTAGGTTTGTATCCATTCCTCCACGTCAGTCAGATAAATGGATTGACTTTTGTTTATCAGAATTATTATTGTACAAACCATTTCGTGACATAGAAAGAGATATTGGTCATGATAATGACTCCATAGTAGAAAAGTGGGATTCGTTCAATTATATTCCTTGGCATGTGGAACGAACAACGACTGTAGAAAATGTTGAAAATAATAGTGATTCTGAAAATGAAGACAATGAAGTTGTTCGTGGAAATACCATAGAGCATGAATGGGAAATTATATCTAGACTGCATCATGGTCAAAATATACAAGTCTCTGAAATAGATATGTTGGGGAGAAGAGATATTGATAGATGTTCAGATTGGTCTTATGAATATCAAGGTGAAGAGTATACAACTAGAGCAATCAATTTTATAAGCAACATGAAAGATCATGGATGTATCATACATGATGATATACCACAAAGAATCAACTACATAGACCTGAGTGGTAAACAAAAAAAGGCACTTGACATAATTATGACACACTTCCATACAAATCAAAATGGAGTTCCATTGTTCATGATAATCCAAGGAACAGCAAGAACAGGAAAGTCATATCTAATTGGTGCCATTAGTCAAGCTCTTCAAAATGCAGCTATACCATGTCGCTCTCCCCTTCTATTGCTTGCACCAATAGGAGTTGCAGCATTTAATATAGGAGCCTCTACAGTTCATTCAAAATTAAAAATCCCAATTCGAGATTTTGCTCAGCTAGAAGGAACAAGACTTACAAGTTTTCAAGAAGAAATGGCACATATCAAATATATTTTGATTGATGAAATGAGTTTCATTGGTCAAAACATGTTGGAAAATATAGATTCTCGACTCAGACAAGCATTCCCACAAAGTGCACACATAAACTTTGCAGGTATACCTTTTATTATGACTAATGAAGGCATGTATTCTATGTACGCCTTTAATATAACTCATATGTACTAAATTACTATAATATTAGTATACATTTTGAAAATAACTTTTATCGATTGTCTTTCAGGTATATCTATGATTTTGGTTGGAGATTTGGCCCAGTTGCCTCCAGTCAATGATAGACCGGTGTATGACAACAATAGACGAGCAAAGTTATTGTGGGAGGAATTCAAAACTGTAGTTACCTTAGATAAAATATTTCGACAAGATGGAGAAAGCATCCAACAACAAATATTTCGTGAACTTTTGACAAATCTAAGAGACGCAAACCCACAAATTGATGATTGGAGGTTGCTTATGATGAGAACCCCTATTAAGCTAGATGCTGCAAGCAATTATGAGTTCGATAATTCTGTCCATTTGTTCTCCACAAATGACAATGTTCATAGCCACAATAAGAAAATGTTATATTCATTGAATCATCCTGTTGCACGTAGTGTTGCAACAAAAGCAGGAAGTGGTAATACAACAGAAAATTGCTCAAATGATGAACTTGATCTAGAGTTATTGATCAGTAAAAATTCAAGGGTCATGTTGACTTCCAATCTTTGGATACAAGCAGGTCTTGTCAATGGAGCTTTAGGATACATTCGAAAGATTGTCTACAAACCAGGAACTATTCCACCTGAACCACCAACATATGTGATGGTTGAGTTTGACAATTATTCAGAAATACCATTTGAAGATCATCATCAAAATACAATTCCAATAACACCAATACAGAGGGGTAGAACACTTCAATTGCCATTGAGATTAGCATGGGCATTGACTATACATAAATCTCAAGGTTTGACTCTTTCAAAAGCAACAATTGATATAGGACTGAGAGAAAGAATAGGATTGACATTTGTGGCAATATCTCGTGTAAAATCTTTAAAGGGTTTGAGAATAATGCCACCATTCACATATGACCGTTATGAGAAAATGAAAAAGGGTAAACAACTTGCCAAGCGCAAGGCTGAAGAAAATAGACTTAAACTTTTGGAATATAATTGATGTAATATATATTTTTTGTTCAAATTTGCTTCAATAGCTTTGATATCAATGTGGTTTTCAACCATTGTAACTAATTGTTAAAATTTTATAAACCATTGTATGATTTCATGATGTCTATCGAAGAAAAGTAAAATATCACAAAATGTTACATATATGTAAGAAATACATGTTTATTTATTTTCTTCTATTTTCACTATAACTTGTATTTTAAATGTACTTAATTTAATTTTTACATGCATTTGCCTAAAAGCACCTTGTTTAACCTTGCAATATTTTTTTATATGATTACAATAGAATGAATATGTACATATGTGTGGTTACTTTCTTTTTCATGTTTAAATTATACTTTAATATTCATATCAAATAAATTTAAAAAAATATTGCACGTAACCACACATATGTACGTATTCATTCTATTGTAATCGTATAAAAAATGAATATATGTATGTATAAATTTAATATTAATATTAATATCAAATAAATTTTCAAAAATATTGCACATAACCACACATATGTACGTATTCATTCTATTGTAATCGTATAAAATATTGCACTTAATAACCTTAAAAGAAATTAGTGTCTATATATATGACTTGAATTTAATATATTTTGAGTTCCTTTGATATCATAAATTTGCTTCATGTTTACTCTCTTATATGCAATTTTCTCATTAGTTGGAAAATATTTTTTTTTCCCTATTTAATACTAATGTCAAAGCAAATAATGATTTTCCTACAGGTGAGGAAGATGTCACAAAATATGCATACATTATGGGTGTCCATTTGGTTGTCGAAGTATCATTGCCATCTTCCATTCAATGTCCTCCTTCGTATAGAGGAGTTGAGTGTCCGTTATTGGTTGAGAGAGAAGATGGTCAAAAGAATTAACAATAATGGACCAAAAACCAGTCAATTTTTTTTTGATAATTATGCTATGTACTTTAACTCTCTCTATGAATCCAAGGTGAAAATGAACTTAGATGTAAAATTTAACAATCTTCAGATTGAAATTGTAGATTTTTGTGACTGGTCAGTTTCTCTATACCATGAGGTTCGAGATCTTTACCTTGCAGGATGCATTTGGAAGGTCACTATTAAGCCAGTAGTGACCATTAAGAAAAACACTCTATGTGATGAGCTTAGTATGAAATTCATGAGATTTCTTAAGGGACAATCACAGATTAGTTATCACACGGGACCACCTGAGGAATGGTTGCTTGCTACTTTAAAGTTCAACTACTCCATCATATTCACGGTGCATCAGGTCATGCCATCATTTAGGTTGTTACATGCACACTATGGAATACCTACATTGCATGCTGTTAAATCCAATGTGACAATTAAAGTTCGAAATATTCTTCATGATAGTGATAATGGACCGTTACCAGTGCACAAATGGTTAACGAACTAGAAGTATTTTTGAAATATTATTTGACAAATGTTTGCAAAATATTTATACATTTTATCTATGACTAAATTCAATTTTGGAAATATTTTTTGAATATTGTTTAAAAGTTATGACCAATGCATAAATGTTTAATTAAGTGAAACAATGCACAAATGGTTAACTAACTAGAAGTATTTTTGAAATATTATTTGACAAATGTTTTCAAAATATTTATACATTTTATCTATGACAAAATTCAAATTTGAAAATATTTTTTTAATATTGTTTAAAAGTTATGACCAATGCATAAATGTTTAACTAAGTGAAACTATTTTTTTAAAACAAATTGAAAGTATTTGCAATCTAATTAAATGGAAATGGTTGATGTTGATGTATTCCACTAAATTTTAATGTCTAGCCTTGACAATGATAACTCTCGGCGTATTTTATATATATTAATATTTAATATATGTATGCTAGTAGATAAATCATTAAGAATTTGAAGATGATGCAAACTAGTTATTTGTGGCAATTTGTGTGTAGATTTTAAATATATATTTTTGAATTTTTTTGAAATAAATCATGAATCTTTCAAAATCTCCTTTAATAACTAGTTTTCAACAGAAAACAACATTTTTAGAAAGTTTGTGTCGTACAACATAAAAAAAATTCTATAAAGGATAAAATTCTAATTTTTGAAATATAGATTCTCAACATCAATATCTAGGGAAAGGATATTTTTTCACAATTTTTGTTACATATATTTTTTAATTAATTTTTTTTTTTTAAAGTACCAGTAATGGGGAGCAATGGCGAAGCAATGGTGGGTTTTGAGGCAATTTGTAGGAAATGATAGGATTATTGATTTTAGGCAGAATGGTAGTTAGGCTTTCTCTTAGGTTTCCATGCAGAATGGGAAGAGGGGGCAGTATAATTCCAGGGAAAAAATGACGAAGGTTACGCTTCGATTTGCAAGACCTAATTGGAACCCTGCTAGTTTGGGCAAGCATTTGGATAAGCGTAAACAACCAATCTTGGATTTATTTGAAAGAGAGTCTCATCAACCCAGTACAGGAGGAGGTCCCTTCAATCCAAATGAAATTATTGCCTCTAGGCAGATACACCAGAATCATGAATGCATAAATCTTTTTAAAGCTTTCCTTCATCAACAAAACATGTTGGTGCAATCAAGAAAGTAACATAGCATTGAAGAAAGAAGTCAGGCATGGATTGAGGAGGAAAGAAGGCGGAAAGGCGAGAATAAAAGTTATCAGAATTCAAAATTTCAATATGCAGAGAATGTGGGTTTTGTGAAGAATGGTGGGCGGTGGAGTGGGCAGAAGGGTGTTGGGATGAGGACGGACGGGCATGCTTACAAGAATAGGAATGGAAGAAGAAAGTGTCTGAAAGGCGAATTCAAATCCAAGAAGAGAGTGTTCAAGAAGGTTTGGAAAAAGAAAGAAGTGCAAGAAAGCTTCTCGAGTAGTCAAAATGATAAAATGCGAATGGAGGAACCCACAATTGGGACTACCGAGCTTTCCTCATAGTAGCAGGGAGCGGTGAAGGTTACTTTTCCTGAGCATATGCTGCAACCACAAATTGAAGATCTCAGAGACAAAGGGCTTATATGTAAGTTTTGGAATCTGGCCTTGGATGTACAAACCCTAAAGAATTTAATTCTAGATGAATGGGAAGGGTCAGTTAAGGTGTTTTATCTAGATCAAAGTAAAGGGATTTTTGTTGTTTTGTTTTCAAGCAAAATGTGTAAGGAAGTGGTGTTTAAAACTAAGTCATGATCATTTCAAGGTTCAGGTCTATATATGCAAAACTGGAGTCATAAGATTCATTCCTTTCTGGATTCAAATGCATGATTTACCATTAGAATATAGGGAATTAAATTTGTTAGAAATAATGGCAAATCAAGTAGGTATTTTCTTAAAACATGACTTGTAATTTTTCAATAATCCTTCAAAGCCTGTAAGAATGAGTTTCTTGATTGATACAACCAAGGGGTTTCCAAAGCACTTAGAGATAACATCAAAATGGGGAAAATGGCAACAAGAGGTGTTGTTTGTGACTCCTGACAATATGTGTGATCAATGTCATATGCTACGGCATTTAAAGATTGATTGTAGAGAGAAAAAGGAAGTATTTAAACAAGGTTTGGCCAATGGTGGTAAGGTGTTTGAAAAGGATGTGACACAAAATGATTCAAGACACATAGATGGTATTCAGCTCATTAAAAAAAAATTGTGTTCATTTAACAATCTTTTTAAATCAGTAAGGATGAGTAGAGTGCATGAAGCAGATAAGAGGTTTCCTGTGGTACCATCTAAATTTGGGGAGGGCCAGCAAGCATGGTTGGTTGAAATCCCTGAAAGGGTTCATGATCAATGTCAAATACTGGGGCAAGCAAAGATAGAATGTAGAAATAAAAATGGAGTTTATAAGCAAGAATTTGTTAGTTGTGATAAGGTGACAAGAAGGGCTCTGTTTCATAATGGTTTAGTTGATAAACAAATTGCTTATCGGGGGATTGGAGAGAAAATCAATCGTCACTTTTTCAAGGAATTCTGCAAGATCAACTCAGGGTTTTGGTTGGGGAGAAAAAGGGGTCACCAGAGTTTTTTATTCACAACGGTTCATCATTTGGTGGGATGGAATTAGCTAATAAGTAAGTGCAGCCAAAAATTCGCCAAGCAGCAGGACATGATCTGGGTTGGGGTCACCAGGGGTATGCGGTTCAGGCTGGGCAACGAACTCAGTATGTGGTTTCCACGGCCATCGCCAAGCATTTAGAGGTTTTGAACATGAAGCATATGAGTAACATGTTGCATTTATACTGCCCAACTTTTCAAGTGTCTGAGGATCAATTGAACTCTTTAGTTAGGAAATTAATGTTTCAAGATTCAGAATCTTTAATTATGAATGGGACAAAGGAAATTCAAGTATGTCCACCAACATACCTATCAGTTGAATCTGAATGGTTGAGAGTGCAAGGTCTTTCATTGAGTAAAGGTAAAGTTTCTGATGAGGACTTGGAATAACTAGCAAAGAAGGTCTTGTTGTCTGTAGGGTCAAATCTATTTGACAATATTGCAGGAGAAATAGAAGAGGAAGATTTGTTTGTAGAGGAAAAGTGTGTAAGTTTTGAAGCATGTAAAAGAAATGAGGAAAAAATCTCACTATGAGTAATACAAGCTACTCTGGAACAAAGATTGGTTAGTATTGAGGATGTTGCGGGGTTTGATTTTTCACAAGATTTATCGGTTGCGCAAACCCCACTCAAATTGGTAGTAAAGAAGTCTCCAGGAAAGAGAGGACGGAAGTAAAAAATGGCTAGCATATAGGAGGAAATAGAAGCAAGAATTCAAAGCACTATTTATGATTCAATGACAAAAGTGCTTCCTAAACGTCCAAGGAGAGCTTGTTTCTCTCCTTGAGCACAATGAATATTGTTTCGTGGAATGTCATGGGCATTAATGCCCCTGAAAAATGTGCTCACATCAAGTGCCAAGTGGATAGATGTGGAGTTGATATTGTAATTATGTAGGAGACAAAAACTTCAACTAAAACATACAAAGCTACAATTCAGAAATGGCATTTATGGAAGTCATTGCATTCGCCTGCTCACGGTGCTTCAGGGGGTTTAGTGGTTTTGTGGAATTCGAAGGTGGTAAATGTAGTCTCAAAGTTTAATGAATGTAATTGGCAGATGGTGGAAGTAACAAAATTTGATCTCAAATTTAGACTGTTTAATATTTACGGACCAACAACCACCCTAGATATGAAAAATTTATGAGATTGTATTTCTCACGCAATTTTAAAGTTAGGGGATGAGAAAGTAATTGTGGCAGGGGAATTCAATGCCATAGCATCATTGTACGAAAAGAAAGGGGGGATTAGTCCTCCTCCTAAAGTAATAGCAGATTTTAGTGCATTCATTAATGCAAATGCTCTGAGGGATGGTGTTCCAATTAAGGGAAATTTCACTTGGACTAATAGAAGGAAAGGGTTTTTGCAGATAGCAGTTAGGTTGGATAGATACCTTATCTCTGCAAATTGGTTTAACATGAAGCATAAGTTTGTGTCTGAGATATTGCCTTATGCAGATTCAGATCATTATGTTGTTTCTTTAGCCATTTCGAAAGATTCCTCCCTACAGTTCAAATATTCTTTTAAATTTGAAAGTATTTGGCTTCGCCACCCAAGTTTCCAGGATTTTATTCGTCAATGGTGTATGGGAGCACCTTATGAGTAGGTTACAAAGATGTTTCAGTTGTGTAGAAAGCTAGCACATATCAAGCAAGACCTGGTGAAATGGAATAAAGAAGTGTTTAAGATTTTTTTTCACCAAAAAGAGGTGGTTTGCAAGCAATTAGAGGAAGTGCATGAGCAAATCATTCAAAATAGTCTGGATGAGCCCTTGTATGTTAGGAAAAAGGAACTACAAAATGAATGGGAAGAGTTAAGTGCACGAGAAGAAGTGTATTAGCGTCAAAAAGTGAGGGAACTATGGTTGAAGGAAGGTGATTGTAATACTAAGTACTTTCATGCTTCTACACAGATTAAAAGGGCAGCTAAAATGGTTCAAGCTATTTAGGAGGTGTCTACGGGTAATTGGCTCAGGAAAGAAGAAGAGATAAGTAGGGAATGTGTAAAAAAAAATTCTGATCTTTTGTCTGCATCAAGGGATAAGGGGGAGTAGAGTGTTAGGGATGAAGTGGAACTTCTGGAAGCAATACCAAAGATTATGTTTGAAACGGATAATGAATCTCTACTTAGACCTTTTTCTTTAGATGAGGTTAAAAATGTAGTTTTTTCCTTGGCACCGGACAAAGCGCCTGGCCCAGATGGATTCACTGCCCTATTTTTTCAAAAATGTTGGGACATTTTGTGTTACGGTCTCTAGAAGAATCTAGGTGAACGAGTACATTATTGAAATAATTTAATGTAACTGTAAAGGGGGAAAAGTGTGCTAATCTAAAGTGCAAAATAAACTAGAATGCAAAAGAAGCACAAAACACCTAACACCTCAAATGATTAGCCTAGTTGGATTCAAAACAAAGCAAGATGAAAATAAACAAAATAATTATACCTTGTCTCGAATCGATCCTTTGGTTGGCCCTTGATATCACTTTGATGTGTGATCCTTGGATGATATACTTGCAATAATGGTGGTTGAAGGATTAATAGAGGTAGATGAATGCAATAATGGACTCTAGGATGCAAGTGCAAATGATAAGAGGTTGCAAGAAATGGATTGAGATCATAAGTTGGCTAAGGATGCAATGACTAGATCCTTTAATGAAGGAAGAGGGGGGTATTTATATAAAAAATTAAACTCTCTAGAGGATTCAACGGTCAAGATTGAGCCACCTTGGCCAAGATGGAGGGTTGTGGTGAGTTGAGGACTCACAAGCCCTCACATTTTGACATGTGGTGGGTGAGTTGTCCAAGGAACAAGGTGAGATGGACAAGTGTACAAATGACATGGAAGAGGCCATGTGGTCCCAAGGTACTTGCAAGTAACTTGGGATGAGAGAGAATATCCACAAAAAGTAATCCCATGTTCCCAAGTGGGGCTGAAAGTGACAAGTGATGACTTTTAGAAAGTCATCCCTTGTCAACATGGGGGATGGTGAAGGCCTTGGAGGAATAAAAATGAATTTTTAATTCATTTTTTGGAAGAGACCAAAGGATAAAATAAGATTCCTCTAAAAGAGGTCTTTGTCCTTTGGGTACGATGTGACATATGAGATGTCATGGGGAAGAGAAATGCATGGGGAGAATAAATGTGAATTTTTAATTCACATGGGGAAGAGGTCAACCCAAAAAAGGTAAGTACCAGGAAGGTTGACTTAAGGATATGTTAAAAGGGATAAGTGATTAGGATTAGGATTAGGATTGTGCAAACAAATGATTAGGCTAATTAATGATGATTAGAGGCAAGTGGCAAGTTATGGAGGATGTGACATTAATCCTAATTAAGGATATGCACACCTTAATGGAGGATTAATTAAATTAATCCAGTTTAGTGAAAGGGTTATGGAGGATGTGATAAGGAGAGAGAAAGAATGAATTAAAAATTGAAAAGGATAATTGACTAAATTAAATAAACTGATTGTATTTATTTAATTTAGAGATGAAGCGGGCTATGTATAAAGTATTTAATTGATTAAATTAAATACCTTAGGAATGTTAAGGAAAAGGGACAATATTAATTAAATGTGTCTTTTAATTAATATAGATGGATTAGATGAATAAATGATGGGATTATGACCATATGAAAGTGGTCAAATTTAGGTGTCTACAGTAACAAATATAGTAATATTGCCAAAAGTAAAGGAGCAGAAAACTTTTGCAAAATTTAGGCCAATATCTTTGTGCAACACTATATACAAGATCTTTACCAAAACAATTTACTTGCGATTACAACCTCTTATACCAAGGATTATGTCACAAGAACAAGGGGGTTTTGTTCCAAGGAGAGAAACTGTTGAGGGAGCGATAGTAACCCATGAGGCATTGCATTCAATTTCTATATCTAAAGCTCCATCTATCATTGTAAAATTGGATATGATGAAGGCATACAACAGGGTTGATTAGAACTTCTTGAAACAAGTACTTAGAAAGTTCGGCTTTAGTGCGAGATGGTGCAGATGGATAAGTGCATATCTATCAGGTGCAAAGTTTTTGGTTTTATTGAATGGTGCTCCTACTGGTTTTTTCAGTGCATCACAAGGTGTTAGGCAAGGGGATCCACTTTCACCATTTTTGTTTATAATAATGGCAAATTCTTTGAGTAGGTTCATTATCATGAATCATTTGGAGGGGCGTTGGAAAGGTATCCAACTTGGGGACACAGACTTAAAAGTGACTCACTATCTATTTGCAGATGATACTAATTTATTTGGTAAGGCTACTATTGCAGAGGCAAAGCAAATTAAAGAGGTTTTAGATAAATATGTATCAGCATCAGGACAAAAGGTAAATGCATCTAATTCAAAGGTGTACATTCTTAATACAAAGGAAGTGACAGCACAAAAAATTGTTAGTAGTCTTGGGTTTCAGAAAGCAGTTCTACCTGGCTCATATTTAGGGGTTCCTCTTTTCATGGGTGCCAATAAACCACTGTATTGGGTGAAAGTAGTGGAAAGGTTGAAGTCAATAATTTTTCTTTGGAAGGCTAGATGGTTATCATTGTCAGGAAGAATACTTCTGATAAAATTAGTTATGTCTTCAATCCCAAACTATTTTTTAGCAGTTCTTAAGGCTCCAAGATCGGTAATTTAAGAAATTGAGAAAATTATTAAAAGTTTTGTTTGGAAAGGGAATTTGGATGAAAAAAAAGGTGCCTTTGATTTTGTTAGATGAAATGGAAAAGACAAAAGGTCAGGGTCGGGCTGGGTTTCATAGTTTAGCATGTAGAAATAAAGCTTTTGGAGCAAAATTGGTATGGAAAATGTATGAGAATCCATAGACTAAATGGTGTAGTATTTTGCAAGCAAAGTATTTGGATACTTCAAATCCTTCAAGAATCATCACTATAGCTAATCCACCAAAAGGATCTGCTATGTGGAATTTCTTGGTCTCATATAGGCATTTGATTGTGACATATTTAACATGGGAGGTAAATAATGGAGAAAGTGTTAAATTTTGGAGTGACTCCTGGAATGGAAATCATCCTTTGCAAAGGTATCCTGAATTTCATCCTGTAATGGAACGGATGAAACAAGCTTTTATCTCTTTCTAGTCAGCAGTGTTTGGGTGTGCTAGAGAAATTGAATGAGTGTGTAGTTTTCCTTTCTGCAAAGCTAGATAGGTTGGTATGGGTAGCTTCCACTAATGGAAAATACATAGTAGGTAAAGGCTATAAGGCTCTTTTTCTTGAGCAACATCAAGTAGTGGTTTAGATGCCATATTCTTTTTGCTGGGATAGTGCAATTCTACCTAAGGCAGGAAGCTTTGCTTGGTTGGCATTATGGAAAAGAATTCTAACAAGTGATAGGCTAGCAAAATTAAATATAGTTGAACCCTTTAAGTTTTTGTTGTGCAGTAATGAGGAAGAAGATGTGGATCATCTTTTTTTTAATTGTCATTTTGCTCAGCAATGTTGGACATAGGTTTTGAATAAGCTTAACTTCTCTGCTCCTTTGCCAAATTCCTTATGGGAGTTGTTTCAAAGTTGGTCAATATTGTATAAAATGAGCTTGTTTTCTTGCATCTAGAAAGTGGTACCAGTGTTAGTAAGTTGGAACATATGGTGGGAGTGTAACCTACATATCTTCAAGAAAGTTGCTTCTTCGTCAGAAATAGTTTGTGGTAAAATAGAAAAGTCAGTTTCAAAATCAGTAAATTCAAGCATCCTAAAACTTAAGCATATAAACTCAATTTTTACAAGTTGGGATGATTTGGTTATGCATAATTGGAAGAGTTTGAAGATTCCATTTCCAGGCAGTCGTATACAATCACAAACAACAAAGATTGATAGGAAGCATGTCAAATGGAAGGCGCCGCATGAGGGTTATATAAAATTGAATTTTGATGGGGCTTCACGAGGTAATCCTGGGGTATCAGGAGTGGTTATATGTTTAGGAAATTCTGAGGGTATGGTTTTAGCAGTCAAGTCAGTTCATCTCCCGACAGGTACAAATAATATTGCAAAGGCAAAGGCTATTTTAATGGGACTGGAAATTGCTTTGTTGTATGGCATAAGTAACTTGCATATTGAAGGCAATTTGTTGGTAATTATTAATGCTTGTAAGGTAAAGCACACACAAAATTGGTGTTTAAAGTATGTTCTAGAAAGGTTTTGGTCTTTATTGCAGTGGTTTCAGTCTTATCAGATCACTCATACTTACAAAGAAGTGAATAAATTAGCAGATGGCTTAGCGAACATGGGGTGTGATAAGCAGGAAATTTTCATAATGTAAGACATTAGCACTTCAAAAAATTATCCTCAATTAGAGGAAATTATTTTGTAGGATGTCTTAAGTCTTCAATAAGTGTTAATCTGCATTTATAAAAGTGTGTGTATGGGAAAGATGGTGTGGCCCCCATCCAACCAGAAAGCAGGCCCATCTCTCCTTTCCACGTGGCCACGTGTCAAGCAACTGGAGCCCGAAAAAAGGAAAGAGAAGTGTCTCTAAGGGAAGCTCCGATAGGATGCCATGTGGAGACAACCAAAGAGTTGCGAGTGGTAACCCATATTGAGCTGGGTCCCACGGAATGAGTTGGGTGCGCATTGACCCAGTCAACTTGAAAGAGAGATCCAGTGGTGCAATTGGAGTTGTGTGATCTGATTTGCTTGTTGGTTGCGTGTTCCGAGGAGAGATGGTGTGGGCCCCATCTGCAAAGAAAGTAGGCCCACCTCTCCTTTCTGCGTGGCCACATGTCAAGCAATTGGAGCTTGGTAGAAGCAAAGAGAATCGTCTCGAAGGGGAGCTCCAAGAGGATGCCACGTGGAGGTGGTTAGAGAGTTGCGAGCGGTAACCCAACAAGAGTAAATTCCATTAGCAGAATCTAAGAGCTTGTTCCCCCGACACAACGATGACAAGGCAACATTTCATAGTGGAACCTAGTTATAATGACGTGGGTGACATTGACAATGAGGATGAGCAGTTGAGATTAAACGAGGTTGATCAAACAAAATACTAAGCTAGTGGAAGATGATGTATGTCATGAACTATTGGCAATAGTGAATGGTGGAGATCAAACAGAGCTTTGATTGGACATCTTTCCAGGAGCTTGGTGTGAATATTGTAGATTCCCTCCTTGATTCTCCAAAATTACACAAGCAGTGTACCTGTGCCTTGGTGGATCTCTCACCATGACAAGTGTTGACATGAATGATGATGGTGCAAACATGAGGATGACAAGGTGAGTATGAACCCCAGGTGGAGTGTGAAATCTTTATTGACATGAGTGAACATCATCGATAGGACACTTAGGGATGTCCCCCCAATACAACAATGACCTTCCTATCGAATGGAAAAAGTGACATTGCTAGGACCTTAAAGAAGGTCAGGGCCAAAGTGTCACTCAAAGTGGTGACGGCTATCATGTAAGATTAAATGTTTGTATGGGTTTTGGGTTGTAGTTCACTTTGGGTGGCCACCTAGATAAAAGGAGGGTTGTCAACTTGAAGACATTTTGTGATCGTCATGATGAAAACCTATGTAATGGGTGCCTGTTTTGGGTTGTGTTTTGAGTTCCACTAATGGAACAATTTTGTCAGTTTTGTATTTAAATATGATACAACCGGAGGTTTTCTTCCTGATTCTTTCCTCCTGGTATGCATTTTGAATCAAGTTTTGTAATATTTTATAATAATTATAATAATATAATATAATGGCAAAAAAAACTATAATTACCTTTTGTTCTGGCTACTAGGTTTTCCAAAGGATGGTGCAGGTACTTTTTCTGCAGGAGTGTTGGCTTTCTCCTCGAATCCTATTAAGGTGGATTTCACTCCTATTGAGGTGGAGTTGGGGAATGTTTGTTTCTGGTTTCCTCCATTGCAGATCCTTTTGAGGTGGATGTTTCTCCTATGGAGGTGGAGGTTGAGGTTGCTAGAGATTTCTGGCTTCGACGAAAAATGTTATGAGACTTTTTCCCCGTGGAAGAAAAAATAATAATACTAAAAGAGAATAAAAGTAAAATGAGAACTAATGTAATAGTTCAAGAAATAAAATGTAATAAAACAATAATTAGAGTTTTCACGGGAAGTTGTAATTATTTATAAAAGGGTGTGTCGGTTGAAACTACCCTTTATGTTGTATAAAAACCCGTGAAAACTAAATTATTGAGGGGGGAAAAAGAAAAAAAAGGAGAAAAACAAGTACAGCACATTGTGGGAATAGGGTTCCAAGTTAGCAGGCTGTGAGTAGAACGGAGAAGGGGCACTCCTATAGTGGGTGTCCAACCTAGGGTACAAGTGCGTGCACTCAGGATGGTCCTGGCCAGGGCATGGTTTTGTGGCACAAGTGTTGAGCATTGTTCTGGTGGAACCAACACTCGTGTAGAGCAGCAAGGTCCGCTTTCCTCCCAGACTACTCACAGACAGAAGAGGCTGAACAAGGACCATTCCAGCAATAGTTGGGGATTTCTTCAGCACATTTTAAAAGATAAGTATTCAAGTTTGATGAATTATCTAAGCAATAAATGTTTTAAATCTTTGAGTTTATTGAATTAATAATCTATTTTCGGCATGAATGAATGTATTTGAATGCAATCTATTGATCAATTTATTATATGCAATTTAATTTCAAAGTCTTTACTGAAACATTAAATATTATATTAAAATTTGTGTATAAAAGTTTTGGGAATAATATGTGAAATCATTTTAAATTGCTGCATTTTAAATTTGGGAATTAGTTTCATTTCAAAAAAGATGGTTGCATCTTCCTCTCCAATAAAGGGGAGTTCCCTCCTTTAGAGGTGGAGTGTGAGTTGGGTTCCCGGCTTGACATGCATCTTTTTTCTTCTGTGCAGTTGGAGTGTTGTTGTTTGACTGTGTCTTTACCTGGCTGATCATGGTAGCTTTTTGGGTTCAAGGTCCCTGAAAATCCTAGTTAAGGGTTTAAGGTCCCTGCAAAACCTTTGGGTTTAAGGGCCCAATTAAATCCTGATTGTAATATGTTAACGGGATTTAGGTCCTTGTATTTCTTTGTGCAGCCTATGTTGTCTCACTTTATTCTTAGTGTGGCTACTAAGGGGTTGTTGTTGGTTTATGGATTATCTTTGCTACAACTTGACTATCTTGGATAGGTTTTGGGTCCCTTCAAAATCGTGTTGTAATGGGCTTTTGGTCACATCAAAACTTGTTTAATGCTAATCAAAAACTATAATTTGGACATGCATGTGTGTTGTACAACCTAATTTGTTGTGTATATATCAAAATCTATTTTTTCTTGTTTTTAGTGAAACAAGGACATCAATACTTGGGGAAAGTGTATTTTTTGAAAAAAATTTACAATGGTTTACTATTTCTCCACCTCTATAGAACAAAGAGCTTGATGTTCAAAGAAAAACCTATGTTTAGTAAAAATTAAAAATTAAATACAGGATCAAATTAAAACATATCAAAACTATACTTGTTAGAAATCCCATTCCAAGGGCTACAATCTTGCAAATAAAAAATCTAATTTATATTTATTGTTGTGTGGCTGCTTAGTAAGGTAGTTTGACAAAACTCGCTTACCTTGACTGCACTGGAATCATTGTTGGTTTGATCTTAATTTATTTGAAAATCTTATATCCTTGTTAGTTTATTCATGTTGTGTTTGACCTTAGGTTTGAACTATTAGATGTTGCTAAGGTTTTTAATATTTGAGGTTTTAGAAGTGAGGATCTTACTTGTCACAACTTTAGCACTAAATAGTTTTGGGAAAAGGACATGGCATATGATATCATTTGTAGTTTCTCTCTATGGTCTTATATTTCTTCTTAGAGGTTTGTTTTCATATGACATTGGACTTGAGGTTTGTGTGGGGCTATTGTGATCATTGTTCTTGTGGTCATTTACTATTGTTGTACTTATTACCTTTTTAGCAACAATATGTGGGCTCTTTAATATCATATTTTGGATGTGGAGAACCTAGGATATTTTCGGAGATCAAGGGTGAGTGAGAGTAGAAAACTATGTGTGTAAGTGTGCTCTATTTTTAGTAGGTTGATTGCAATTTTTAGATCACAATGTGTGTTATTTGATATAACGTTTGATGGAATAAGCCACACCCTTTGTGTGAGTGTTGATTGGTACACTAGATGTTTCTTTGGTCCACCAGACCAAACATTGCCTATGTAGTGGTGGTCCTAGGAGGTATATGTGTCCTTGATGGACTATTTTCATTAGGTTTTAGTATTAAGGGTCTCCAATTTTATGCACATTTAGTGTTTGTCACCATGGGAGATGGTAACCTTGAGTAAGATAGTGGATTATAAAGGGATAAAAGCTACAATGTTGCTTGGATATGCAATGAGTAGAAGGTATATCAATGGTTGGGGTTAGTTGCATATGAGAAACTATATGTGGTCATTATTTTGGCTAGTTTAGAGTATGTGATGTATAAGTTAGATATTTTTTGAGGAGATTGGACTTTTAGGTTTTGTGTTTCTATAACAAATGGATGCTTGATAAATTAGTGTGTCCATGTGAAATTCAGTGTGTTATCTTGTCTTAGGTTTCTTATCTTTCATGTTTGAGAATGATGGGGTATGGGACAATTATTTGTAGGATGATGATCACTTGGAAGATTTCATAGATGATTTTGTGAAGCTTGTGAACATTTAGTGAAGGTCAATTGGGACAACCTGGTGGTAACCTTGGTCCTTCACTGATTTTTTTATTTATACCATGTGTATGCCTCTATATGATGTGTGTAATAATTTTTAAGAGCATCTAATATCATTATGACATTGTAATATGTGGGAGTTACTTATGATGTATTATGAGATGCATATAAGAACATGATTATAGGGAATTGCAGAGTGGACCAAGAACCTTGACCTTCATTATGATTTGTAAGAAATTTATGACTTTGTAAGAGGTGTATTAAATAATCTTTGATGATGTATAAGAAGTGGGTTATCTTTTTAGATTTGGGGATTTGTTATTTCATCTTCCAGTGTATTATTTTTGTCCTCTAGTGAAGTTGAATGCCCAAGTTCATGAGAAAGGTCTTGAAGCTTCTAGAGGGATGCTTGTAACTCTTAGACATGTATATCATGAGGTCTCTCTTTTTTTGAATATTTAGCTTTTTTTTTAGCTAATATTTTAAGGAAACATTTTATGGTTTATTATATTCCTTTTCCTATACATTGGAATTAGAGGATAGCGGTTTATGAGGAGAAGTAAGGAGTTTTTTGTAGGGTTATGTTGTCAAATTTTCTCTAGAGGAGCAAGATGTTCATATTTGTTAAGCATCTAAGACTATAAGTGGATTGTAACATGTTTCTTGTTTTTTAATAATACATGGTTATTGTGTTTTTTAGGGTGATTTTCTTGAAAGGGTTTTACGCATGTATATAAATGTTCTTTCTCTTTTATTTATGACTCTTATATACTTCTTCATTCTTGTTCTTAGAAGTGTTAACTCACATGTTGTTATGCTACTAAAATTTACTTAGATATGAGATTTACAGTATTACTATCATTGAAGGGTTAATGTGGGAAATAAATCTATTCCAATTCCACTTTATGGGCATACTTGTGTGCACTTGTATCACTCATTTTGTTCAATAACTATTATGATATTGGAGATACATATTAGGTATTTTTTTTACAAAAAATATACAAGAGAATACAAAAATTATAGAGGAAAATAAACTTTCCCTACATGTAACCTAGTATAATCCCATCAAATACATAAAAATAAACATAGATCAACCTAGGTTAATAAATGATTGTTGGATACTGGAATTTTGATAGGTGTACTTGAGATTTCAAGAAAGTAAATAAGAAGATAGGAAACACTTAGCTCAATGACTAGAGAATAAATGCCAAAATTAAGAAGAATTATGATTAAAATATGTATGCTCAAAAAATGATGCCTCTATGTCAATGAGGTGCCTTAGTTTCTATGTTGGACCTATTTCCTATCTAAGGACAAGTTCATAGATTTGGGACAAATTCATGGTCACAAATCTATACTATGAGCTTTGACTCGTCCCAACAATCAATAATGTTCTATTATATAATTTTTTTTGATGTATTACAATCTACTTTTCTCTTCCCAAACATCTAGGGACTTAGTTTCGTTTATAAATACATTAAGGGTAGTCAATTGGTCATAGGGAGGCAATTTCTCTAAAACTAGCCCTAAAAAAGTGAACAAGTATAAAAATTAATGGGTAAGTACCCTAAGTATGCATTTTTGTTACTCCTTTTACCATGTCAAATAAAAATGTGTCCCTATTACTTTCTCTAGTGCTTTAAGATACCAAAGAGAACATGTTTTTACTTGATTGTTATAATAAATTTATTAAATATCTTTCAATACTAGCACATAGCTTCAAATTGTACCAAATGCATGTTTAGTCAACTCAAGGTAGGAGGATGAATGGGGCCAATTGACCAAATTTGAATTTTAAATTTAAAAATTAAAAGGGACAAATTCATGTTTGCAAACTTATCCTACTATGGGTAAATGACCAAATTCAATAGTAAAAAATGAATAAAGGTAGGTGCATAGGTGAGTGTGATAATTGAGTGGGTAAGGTGAATGCTTTAGAGTATCTATATAAGAATATGATGTAGGAAAAAATGTATAGGGATGTGTGTGTGTGTGGATAATATTTTAGGGGAATGAGTCCTACTTGGCATAAGATTGTGTCATTTGTTATTATGTACATTTATTAAGACATTACCTCAAAATAGGCACAAAAATAAAAGAAATGGGTATCCAAATTTCACCATTATATGTGTGTGTGTGGGTGTGTTTCCCTATATAACTTGGGTTAAGATCCCATGGGTTTCAAAAAAATAGCACCAAAGTGTAAGATTTTGGTAACCATAGGTTGACCAAATCCTCTCAAACTAGATGATTATACATCTAAGTTGTTTCAAGAGCCACCATGCCTTGGAGAATTATTTTTACAAAATTTTGAAGATATAAGTATCGTCTAATTAATCTTCCCACATTGGTTCTCATTTTTATTTTCATCTTTGTTAAATCACTTTCATTAAGAAGAACATCACGTAGCTTTCAACCACAATTAAAACATTATTAAAAATCACCTAGTCAATATAATTTTTTACCTTTGTATGAGAAGAAGACAACTCTAAAAGAGATGAAGCTTTTTCACCTTTTACTCCATTAGTGATATCATCCATGATTGGTGTAGGGTAAAAGTACAAACCTATGTCACACTTTATAAAGGAATAAACTAACACCAAAAAATTATCAACTTCAACCACATAAAATTAGTCTTTATTCTTTGAATTTCAAAATTATGTAAACTAATGAAATGTAGAACTCTTGATGAAGTTTATTCCTATAATTTTTTAGATTTTTAAAAAATTGTTTCGATTATTTTTTATCAATTTAAGAGTAGATTTTGAAATGCTGAAAAATTCAAGAAAAAGTGACATTCAGTTGACGTCAAGAAACAAAAAGAAAAAAACTTCATTTTCCCCTATTTTTTTTCTCCAAATAGCTAACTTAAATATGCATTGCATGGATTGTTTTTTGAAATTTTGATATATATTTTTCGGTAATAATGTTCTAAAGTCAAACTTACCAAAATTTGATAGTTTTCATTTGACATCAACTATTGTCTAATTTTTTTTATCAATTTCAAAAAAATATACCCTTTTGAAGAGGATTCTCTCTTCTAATACACCATATATTTTTTAAGTTTTTTTAATGTGTTTTACTATTTATTTTTTAATTTCTAATCACCCTCTTTTTTAACTTTAACAACCTACTTTCATTATTTATTTATTTTTAAAAATTAAAACTAATCAAAATATTAAAAAATGCATATTTGGATTCATTGCTCTGAGCTCTACAAAAGGGTATTTTTCTTTTTTATAAAAATAATCATTTTGACTAAAGAAAAATTTAGTTGAAGTTGAAAGTTTCAAAAAATTCTAAAAAAGGCTGAGTTGGCTGCCAACTAGGATGCCACATAGACATTTTCAGTTGAAATGGTTTTGATTGAAACCCTTTCTATTGAAACCATACACATAAAATGAGTCACATTTCAAAGCAACAAAAGGAAAAATTCAAATTTTTTAGTTTCAAGAAAAAGGATTTTGGCCAAAACTCTATGTGTCATGTATAAGCCACGTGGTTTCAGGCAAAATTTATTCGACCAAAATTGTTTAGGTCAAAATAGTTTCACTTGAAACTATTTAGTTGGTCAAAAGAGTGACACAGGTTTTTGCTTTTACCTTGTAGTAGTCCAACATTTAACTTCATTACTTGGAGATGTCCCAAAAACCTCATGGCAATTGAAAATCTACTTTTCCTCCTTGGAAGCTTCATTATTTTGGCTTGAAAAAAATCCAAGATGTTGAGGGCTAGTCTCTTTCCACTAGGTAGGGTAAGAAGGGGCCTTCTTTTTGAAATCCATAAACAATTTTTTTTCTTTGGACACTATGATACCAAATAACCATGTTCAAAATTGTTTAGGTGGAAAATAGGGTAAACCCAAATGCATGAGCAAGAGGATGAACCACTTAATTTTCCAACACTAAATCACTACAACTATGCAATTATGAGAGGCAAAAAGATGTAAATAACAATTAAAAATGATACCTAATTGTTATAGCAACTATGAGGTAAGCTTTTAGAGCATAAAAAGTTGTGTACCTTGTCAAAAACTTATTTTTTTTAAGCTACAAAGGACTCATTCGCCTTCAGTGGCAAATGGGTCCCTATTAGGGTTTTTGAAACTGAGATCAAGGTCTATTCCTTGATTTCTGCACTCTCAAAATCTTGGTTATCAAGTTTTGGAAGTCTGTAGGCAATTTTGTAGCTTCAATTCTTTGATTTTGCACTTTGAATGACAACTTTTGCAGCTTTGCAACTTTAACAATTTTGCTCCAAACTTGCTCCACTTGTTCTTCAACCTGTAAAAATGCAATCACACACTCAAGGGAAAAAAAACTTGTTGATTGTTAGTGCATGGGGGTTTTCCTTGGTCAAACCCCTTGTAGGTAATTAAACCAAATGATGAAATGGATATGAAGCATGAAACATGAAATATGTAAATGATGTCACCTTGGAAGATGTCTTGTGAAAACAATTTGCAAACTAGCATGTAGTGGCCATGAAGAATGTAGATCTTGGATCCTTGAATGTGATTTGAACAATGGTTGCAAGTAGATCTGCAATGCTACATCCACTTCTTTAGCTCAACAACATGAATGAATGCTTCAAACCCTTGTCAAGATGATATGATATTGAATTGCTACAATAAACTCTTGAAATATACCTTGAAATGACTTATGAATGCTCTTGTGAACTCCAATTTGCTATAATTCTTGAATACTTGAAACTGCTAGGATGTCTCATAAAATTGCCAAATCTTGTTAGGATAAACAATGTGAATTAACCCCTTATTTAACTAAATTAGGAGATTAACCCTGAAATTCAAATAATTAAGGCTGACACCAGATCTGGAAAGAAACATTATTAAATTCTCACCAGAATGAAATTCAAAAAAGGGGGGTCTTATTAAGGGACAACCCATTCGCCACCTTGGGCGAATGGGTCATAGCTCAGTTTTCTAGGACCTAACCCCAGGGGATTGAAAGAAGGCTAAAAACCCATTCCAAATCAACTGAAAAATGGCAGTCTTGTTAAGAGGGGACCCATTTTCCAGGACCTAACCTTGCCCAATTAAATTTTTTATTAGTTAAATCATGAGTGTGGGATAGATCTTCAAGAGGTGTCATAATTAAGGCTTAAATTTGAATTAAAAGGGGGTTGATTACTCCAATTACCCACAATTAATTAAGAACACCTAGATAAATGTGAAAGTGCCTTATAACACTTTACAACATTTTAAAAAGGTACAAATTTAAATACATTTTTCCAAGAAGGGGTCCATTAAGGCTAATTAAGTAAATAGGTCCTAGAAAAGCGTGAAAGTGTGTTACAACACTTTACAACACCCTTGCAAAGGATCAATTAAGGCATATTTTACTCAAATAAAGGCCCTAGAATAGTGTGAATGTGTACAACACATTACAACACTACTCCAAGACATCATTAATTCAATTTTAATGTCAATTATCAAACCAAGTAAGGAAAAAGGCTTACTTTTTATGTTACTACATTTTGCCCCCACTTTAGTGAGAGGATGATCCCATGTCAAACTCACACTAAATTAGACATCCAAGACACTTAAGTATGCAACAATAACAAAGATACATGATCATACCCTGTCAAAGGCAAATAAAAATAAACAAAAACAAAGGATCAAGCACAACCATTCCAACGCAATGCAGAACAGGGATGTTTGTCCATAACATATGCTGCTCACTTTGGGGTAGTGGAACCTCAGTCTGTCCACTAGGTGAGTTGTCCCAATGAAGTGGTTTAGTGATAAAGTCATGCTAGTGTGTTGGCTTCCCACCGTATAATGAGAAATTCACGCCAATGTATCGGCTTCTCATCATACTAACCATACCAAATTTATCCTCCTGATAACTTTAATAAGACACCACAATGGAATGCTTTTGTAAATTCTTTCGAATATCATGTAAAAATATTGTGAAAGGGGATTTTCTTTGTTTGTGTAACAATCTTCCTCGCAGGGGGCATTATGCCTAATTTCTCCAAGAGAGGACAAGTCAAAAGTGTCAAATCATCACCCATGGGATGCCTCGTTTGCATCATGCCATATCAATAGATCGTACACTCTTGGACAACATCAAACCTAATGACACCACCAAGAAAATGACACATCATAAGAAAAAAGAAAAATCATTCCGTGAAATTTTCCAAAAAGATATCATCTATGTATGCCCCCACTTTAAAGCAGTTTCTACACCATCACTGTGAGCAATTGCTTTAAAGTAGCCAATGTTTTGGTCCTAAGACATGAGAGCTTTCCTCGAAAAACCATATGCTAAGTCATATATTTCCAAAGTAAGTTGCGTCATGAAATAGGAAGAAAGTGTTTCCCCCATAAATACATTAGGGATCTATGGATTTGGGGTTAGTATGTCTGTGCTACAAGGTTGTCATAGAACATGGAACTGTCATCATTCCCCAAATACTCATAGAATTGGAAGAATGACATAAAGAGAGCGAAAAAAAAGAAAAACCTTTCGGGTCAACATGGAAGAAACATGAATGTCTCGACGCCTTGCATCATCCCTAAAAGGAAAACACAAGACAAATGAAAAATATAAAGACAAAGTTTTTGGGTCAACATGGAAGAGACCTAAATATCTCGACGCCTTGCGTCATCCCCAAAAGGAAAACACAAGAAAAATGAAAAAGATAAAGACAAAGCTTTTGGGTCAACATGGAAGAGACATAAATGTCTCAACACCTTGCGTCATCTCCAAAAGGAAAACACAAGACAAATGAAAAAGATAAAGAAAAAGATTTTGGGTCAACATGGAAGAGACATAAGTGTCTCAATGCCTTGCATCATCCCCAAAAGGAAAACACAAGACAAATGAAAAATGGTTACAACATAGAGAAGAATGAAGATAAATATAGAAGAATGCTCAAAGAGAGAGACATCAAACAAAATGTCACGGGGGATCACATTACACACATGCAATCACATAAATAAAAAAGGAAAAAGACTAGTAAGGCATAGGCGAATCAACCTAAAGCAAGTTGTTTGCCTCCCAATATCGATCGGTATAAATGAAAGGTGGGAAACTAGCCAAAGGGACAACATCGAGTGCCAAACTAGGATAGGCACCAAGTTCAACACTCTTGTTAGGAGATTTGTCATTTAAGCTCATAGAAGAAGAAAACAATGTATTCAACTCATCATGCACTTGTTCGTCAATCTTTGCAATGTCAATGTCATCATCTAAGGTAATCACAACAGTATGTCCAATAACAATGTCCAGGCATTGTTCTTGTTTATGTTGTGGCAAGGGTTGAGATTCATCATGTACTGCTTCAGGTAGGTTCGGATTTTGATTTTCTATGTTATTTTTTTTCTTGAGTTTGCAATCTATGAGCAATAGCATGATGTCTACGTCTACGCTCTCTAGCACTTCAATTTCATTTCAATTTATTGTCAATTTTTTTTTGTGTAAGAGCGAGTCTATCAATCATAGGTTCATTCTCTTCCTTGGGATGATTAGAAGAAACAACAAGAGGTTGCTCAACCACTTTTTCTTTGAATTTGTAAACTTGTTTGATTCTAGGAGGGACAATGGGATTGCTTATATTATTATCTCGTGGTCTCTTGTAGGAAATTGCAGGATTTTGTTCTATAGATTGTTCTTGTATGGTCGGAAGTGTTTTGGGTTCGATCATTGTTTCATCAAGGATAGTTGGTTCGGGCATAGGTTGAGGCATGTTTCAAAGGGATAGTTCCACTATTTTATTTGCCTTGAATTTTTTATAAGATTTGAAAAATAAATCTTCACAAGGCTTGATAGGTTCCATAGGCTCAATCCAAAAGTAATCTAGTGAAAAATTCCCTTTTGTCGAGGCAGGATTAAATTGGCTATGATACTCAATGAAGATATCATTGTCAAATGGAAACTTTAGACATTTATGCATAATCGAAGGATTGAAATTCATGGAGCAAAGCCATGGATAGCCTAGATTCACATGAAATTGGTCTGATTGTGGGATGATGGAGAATGAGACTATTAATTTTTTCATTCCACCTTTAAAGGGAGATCTATCGAGCCTATCGTAGGGAAAAAAATACATTATGCATCTTGATCCATGCTTTCGGGTTATATGTTTCTTGATATAGCTCATGCACATATAAGAATTCTTCTATGATCACATTCTCTCCACGGACGAAATCAATCAATATCCCATTAATGGGCTTGTTATTGATTCGGCTAGCTATGTAAAGAGGACCATGAAGTGCACGTTTAGGTATGTCATTTTGTGAGAAAGCAATGTTAAGAGGTTGTTTAGCTGAGCCCTTATGAGGTCTAGCTTAGATAAATGCTATCACATGGTCAACAGGATGTGATTCCATATTATCATATGTGTCATCATTATTCATAGCAAGATTATTTTTGGTTTGTATGTTATCGGTGTCTTGTTTGTTCAAGTATTCATGAATGAAGCAACTAAGGCTATATATGATTTTTGTTTAGTTTTGAGTTTTAAGCACTTGTTTTAGATTTTTTATAATGAGAACCAAGCTAATATCTATGCATTCACTAAGGATATGGGCTTGTAATTTTTCTAGTTGTTCATCTAGCTTTTCAATGACATCAAGCACATTGATTGTAGGAGGTGAAGTCATGGGAAGTGAAGTATGCAAACTATGAGCCATGGAGGGTTGATTCTCAACACTATCAGAAAGAGAGTTAGGAAACGCAAGATCCACGACGAGTGAGATATCGTGGGATGACATGACCCTTGAAATTCATCTTATAATAGTATTGTGAATAGGACACCAAGTTGTAAATCTCATGCAAGTTTTACAACCCTAGTGTGCAAACCATAGAATAGCAAAGGGGCAATGCAATAGCCTAGAATGAAGTGCAATTTTCAAATTTTAAGTAATGCAATTTTACTTATTACACAATGCAATAAGCTAAAAATGAAATATTTTGATGTAATTTTGAATTTTAACAATGCACTAAAATGAAGAAATTTAAGATAAATGCAATGAAATTGATGAAATAGAAAATCAAGAAACTGAAACATAAAGGTAACAACACCAAAAAGAAGCTAAAAACTGAGATATTAATGTCTTGAAAATACAGAGTAGTAACTAACAGGGACTCATTTTCCAGTAAGGGTGAATGGGTCCTAGTTAGATGTTTCTATGGATTTCAGAGTGAATTTTGATGCTTTTTCTGTTGCCAAAAGGTTCATATTAGACCTAATCAAGGACTTATTCACCAATAAGGGTGAATGGGTCCTGGTTAGGTTTTTTAAAACTATTTTTTTAATGATTTGAAAATTCTCAATTATATTGTTCAATTCCAAGTCTGAGACAGGGAGCTTCAGTTTCAGATTTTCCAGAAATGCAATGAAAATATGCAATAGATAGATGAAATGCAAGGTATAAATTGAAATACAATTGTGTTTTGATTTTTAAATGCAATGCAAAATGACTAATTTGTTTCGGTGTTTTTCATATTTAAGAAGTGCAAAACAATGCAAATCTAAACCCTATATGGTATTCAAGATTTCAATGCCAAATAAGTAACCCTAAATGAGATCTTAGTTCAACACAAATGAATGCAATATCTAACTTAAGATGTAATGAGATTCTCCAAAAAAATTAGAAAATTGCAATGTTCAATATGTTGGGTTCACCATTAATGTTTAGGTGGAAAATAGGGTAAACGCAAATGCATGAGCAAGAGGATGAACCACTTAATTTTCCAACACTAAATCACTACAATTATGCAATTATGAGAGGCAAAAAAGATGCAAATAACAATTAAAAATGATACCTAACTATTATAGCAACTATGAGGGAAGTTTTTAGAGCATAAAAAGTTGTGTACCTTGTCAAAAACTTAGATCAGGATCTTTTTCCTTGATGTTTGCACTCTCAAAATCCCGACTATCAAGTTCTGGAAGTCTGTAGGCAATTTTGTAGCTTCAATTATTTGATTTTGCACTTTGAATGTCAACTTTTGCAACTTTGCAACTTTGACAATTTTGCTCCAAACATGCTTCACTTGTTCTTCAACCTGTAAATCTGCAATTACATACTCAAGGGAAAAAAAACTTGTTGATTGTTAGTGCATGGGGGTTTGCCTTGGTCAAACCCCTTGTAGGTAATTAAACCAAATGATGGCATGAATGAAATGAAGCATGAAACATGAAACATGTAAATGGTGTCACCTTGAAAGATGTCTTGTGAAACAAATCTACAAACTAACATGTAGTGGCCATGAAGAATTTAGATCTTGGATCCTTGAATGTGATTTGAATAATGGTCCCAAGTAAATCTTCAATGCTGCATCCACTTCTTTAGCTCAACAACATGAATGAATGCTTCAAACCCTTGTCATGATGATATGATCTTGAATTGCTACAATAAACTCTTGAAATCTGCCTAGAAATGACTTATGAATGATCTTGTGAACTCCAATTTTCTATAATGCTTGAATACTTGAAAGTGCTAGGATGTCTCATAAAGTTGCCAGATCTTGTTAGGAGAAACAATGCGAATTAATCCCTTATTTATATTAAATTAGGAGATTAACCTCGAAATTCAAATAATTAAGGCCGACACCAGACCTGGAAAAAACATTATTAAATTTCTGCCATAATGAAATTCAAAAAAGGGAGTCTCATTAAGGGAGGACCCATTCGCCACCTTGGGTGAATGGGTCTTGGCTCATTTTTCTAGGACCTAACCCCGAGGGATTGAAAGAAGGCTAAAAACCCATTCCAAATCAATTCAAAATTAGGGGTCCTGTTAAGGGGGGACCCATTCGCCACCTAGGGCGAATGGGTCCTGACACCATTTTCCAAGACCTAACCTTGCCCAATTAAATGTTTTATTAGTTAAATCATGAGTGTCGGGATAGATCTTCAAGAGGTGTCATAATTAAGGCTTAAATTTGAATTAAAATGGGGTTAATTACTCCAATTACCCACAATTAATTAAGACCACCTAGATAAATGTGAAAGTTACTTATAACACTTTACAACACTTAAACAAGGTACAAATTTAAATAGATTTTTCCAAGAAGGGGCCCATTAAGGCTAATTAAGTAAATAAGTCCTAGAAAAGCGTGAAATTATGTTACAACACTTTACAACACCCTTGCAAAGGATCAATTAAGGCATATTTTAGTCAATAAAGGTCCTAGAATAGGTGTACAACACATTACAACACTACTCCAAGACATCATTAATTCAGTTTTAATGTCAATTATCAAGCCAAGTAAGGAAAAAGGTTTACTTTTTCCATTATTACAAAAACAAAGGCATAAATGTGTGTATAGTTATGTACATATACATATGCCCTTTACATGCAAGTACATACATGTACATATGTATGTGTACACATTCATATAGACAAATGCATATTATAAATGTGCATGTGTGTGAATATTTCTACACATATATGCACATTCATAAGCATACAAACATGCATATATACATTTAAATATATACACATATAATACATATATGTGTATATATTATACATACACATGTATGTGTATATATTATACATATACATGTATGCGTGTATGGATAAATGTATATACACATGTATGTACATATTTGTATACATATTTATATACTTGTATATGTGTATGTATATATGCATACATATCTATGTATATATGTATGAATATAAGTATATATACATATGCATGTACACATACACATACATATGTATTCAAATATACATATATTGGTATATATGTGTCTACACATACATATAAAAATGTGTGTATACATGTGAATAAATATATGTACATATAAAAATGCACAAACATATACATACATATATGCACCATTATACGCATGTTGCAAGCATTCCAAAGTACTACCACATGCATGGCATGAGCATCCAAAAGTAATACTACATGTGTCACTATTATTGTTGTAAGTTTGCAATAAATCTCATATAGGAACCCAACAAGAACTACTACATGAATGCTAAGGGATTAATCCCATTTCAATAATCATCCAACCATCCTTGAATGCATGCATGCAAATATGTAACTATTCTTGATTTAGAGATCCCTTGGGATTTACAATCCAAAAAATAATCCTCCATAAAACTACATTTAATACATATTTTGGGGAAAAATGATAAACACATTTACTAAAATTAAATGCCATGCATCTACAATAAGCCACACACAACCAACATGCAAATTTGAATCTACTTATACACATCTAAAACACCAAGAATTTGTAACCACTAGTTCCACATCATGCACACACATGCAAACCCAAACCACCATGAATCCACAACATGTAAGTACATAAAGACCCAAATGACCATGAATCTACAATATTGAAGTGATTTACCCATCCAAGTAGCTCCAAAACACCATGGATCCCCAACATGCAACAACATGTAAATGTTGTACTTGGTCATACAACTCCAAAACATCATAGATCCACAATGTGTGTGTGATGTACCTATCCATGTAGCTCTAAAACACCGTGGATCCACAACGTGCAACAATAAGTGATGATTCCACTCATGCAAGCTCAAAATTCCATGGATCTATACATGCAACAACAAGTGATAAGACTACCCATGCAAGTCTAAAACACCATGGATCTATAGCATGCAAGTGATGAATCAAACTATGCAACCATATGTAGCTAATTTGTTCATCCATACAACTATATGTGACCCAAAAATCATACATGCAAGCACATACATTTTGTGGATCCATCTATATGATCCATGTATTGCATAGAAAATGCACTAAATTATATTCTCCTTTTTTTAGCCTTAGAAACTCAAAGAATAGTGACAATGATTCCACCCATGCAACCACATGCAACTAATTTATCCACCCATAAAACTTCATGCGACCCAAAAATCATACATGTAAGCACACACAACCCATGGATCAATCCACACAATCACATACAATTAGATTCTCCTTTTTTAAGCCCGAACAATTCAAATAATAATTTCATTGAATCTTAATTTCCATCTTGTTACCATTTTCTATACTTTAAAATAAGATAAACTATACAAATCTTCCACTGAAACAAGGTTCAATACCGTAAGGAAGGTGTTCCCTCATATGGCCTAAAACCAAGTTTTGATACCAAATAAAAGGAATTATTCCTACATCATTGATAGTACCAAAAAATTAAAACTTAGCTATGATACCAAATGAAAGAAAACAAAATAACTTTCCTACATTGATTTGATGAGAGAAGCAATATAATAGGTTAAAAAAAAAAAGAATAACAATAGAGAAAAATGCATGACGCAATATATACCCTAGAGAAACTCTTTTGGAAAAAACCCAAACTCTTTAGCACACTCAATATATTATTAGTAACAAATACATTTACAATATACATAATATTTGTGTTTTATTAGGAGAAAGAGGATATCTTCAACCACTTCTAGAGTTAATAAGAAAGCATAACCCTTGTAATTATAAGTGCATCCTTTGTAAGCCACCAACCCATGCATCTAATATATAGTAAAACACCCAAGCTAGAAACCACACATGGTTTCCAAAACCATGAACATATATCATGGATAAATATGATGCCCAATTCTTGTACTCAAATTACAATGCTCAAGTCTTAACAAGTCAATATTTCCAACATGGAATGTAACTCCCTATTATAACCACTCACCAAAATAGGGCACTCCATGTTGGACTCATACCTCCTTTAGGAAGATTCTCTTACATGTCATGTTGGTCAAAAGGCATCCATTAATCTTTAGTCCATTATGTCTCCCTTTTGTTGATGGTGAAAATGACACAAATAATGTAAAACAAAATATTTCTACTCTATTTCTCCTGAAAAAGAAAGACAACATATAGTAGCCTAACTCCCAAGGTCTTGGTAGTTGGTTCTCAACTTTTTGATGTCACTCAATTGGCCAATGCAACTGTAATATTCAAGGGGCCTTTGTTGGTGATAAGGAATACAAACAACAACGGATTCATCAATCTATGTTTAATGGGGGGTTTTAATAAATAGAAAAAAAAGATAGATCAAGGCATAGATCAGTAAAATATGAATAAAACTTTCTAACATCTAGACATATATTCTTAACAATGAATGATCCTTAACAGATCAAGAAAACCATAACATGATGCAATTCACAAAACAATCCATACCATTGCATACATTTATAGTGCTTAGTTTAACCATCACAATCATTCATCACAATAACCTTAAGATTTAAAAGAACAAACTCTTCATTTGTTGCCAATAACATAGATCAACAGACATGTAACAATTCCATCCATAGACAATTTAATGAAATAATCTTTGAAATATGGTTTCTCCTATTGATTCACATCAAATAAGAAACATTTATGCATAGTAAACTCACTGGCATACAAACCGATTATGGTTCATTAACCTCATCCCAGAAACTCAGTTCCAACATAACACTGTATAAAAGTGTATCTCAATTCAACTAAATTAAAACAAAGTATCTTTACTTAAAGCTACAACTTCCTATCTGCTACATCAGGTGGCTAATTCTACTTTCATCAGCCGACCTTTACAATATGGAGTTCAAAAATACATATAGGCGTGCTAAGCACAAATCCCTCTCAATCAAAATTGAGATCCACTCATCAAGGAATTCAAACCTCCTCAAAAACTTTAGACTGGTTGATCTCCAGTTCCAACGCTGATTTCCCTATGAAATGGGAGAGACAAGGGGGGGAGTCATGTGTCCAAAATAGACCATCCTGATGCCAACTCATTCCTGCGTAGTTTGCTCCAGAAGGTATTCATCATAACTGGCGAAGACTTGTTGAAGAATATCTACATCCGGCCCATCAATCTAGCTGTCCTCAAATTTAATTCTCTTCAATTCTGCAGAGGCAAACCCCTTCATGTCTTTTAATTTAGTCAATTATTTCCTCACAGCTTTCACTTCTTCCTTAACATCCATTAATCTATCTAATAATAGATCCTCTCCATCATCCTCTTTCTACATAACCTCTTGAAACCTATTATCCCATTTCTCTTTTAATTGATTCAGATGCATGCCCTCCTTAACTGGTATATCCACATTAACTAGAATAGCTATAATAGCTTCTAGTTCATCAAGTTTCTCATTCAGATCCTTACTAGCATCTTGAATTTCATTCCTATGCTTGTATATAAAATCAGATCTAAACCGGATTATGCTAGAGGCTTTTTCTAGGAAATCTGCATTGTCTTCCTCGAGGATTGATTGCTCAAGAAGAGTTGACTTTGGCAATTTATTTATATCCTTTATTTTCTAGACATACCCCCTATATTCCTCCTCTTGCTTTCCCAAAGCTTCAGTGTGGTGAATCATTTCCTCTATCAATTCCAACGCTCTCTTATGAATCTCAAAACTGCTTACTAATACCTCACCCACTTCTTGGTTAAGTTTATCTATCCACTTGTCCATCATCCCAGACTTATTCTTCATTTGCACTAGATCATCAACCTCTCTTTTGTTGAGCAAAATTGGTGTTTCCAAGGCAACAATTTATTGTGACCTAGGAGTGGAAACATCCCTTAAGAAAGTATGCAGTTGATCCAACTGAGGTTTGAACTCATCCTTTCATTGTTTGTCTTTCATCATTTTGGACTTGGTGGATGAACCTACAACATCAATCAGATTCATCTGTTGATTCCTTGTAGGCTTCCATAAATTGACAATGCCCAGTTGATAATCAGTGACCTGCATATCTCCCCTATCCTTATCCACTACTGGAATTGCACATTCTACAATAATCTCCCCTACCTCGGCGAGTCTTGTGGAATGAAGAATTCTAGCCTTCTTCTTGGATCTCTCCTTTTATATCTCCTTCATCATCTCTTCCCAATTAAGAGGTTGTGGTGGAGCTATTTGTTTCTTTTCAAGATCAATTTTCGACCAGGTAGGAGCACTAGGAGTGGCAGCCATTACTGTAGAAGAAGAGGCAACAGTTGTGGAAGATAGTGACTATAATAAATTAACTTTAGGTTGAGAATCCACCTCCTGCATATTTTGTTGTACTTTTTTGCATTCTCTTGTGTTAGTTTATCAGCCTCTTCCCTATCCTTCTGCTCTTGTAACCTTTTATCTTCTTGCTCCTTTTTCAATCATTCTTCCTCCAGCTTCTTCTCTTCAAGCAATTTGTCTCTTTCTCTTTCCAAGTCCTTGAGCTTGTCTCACACTTCCTTCTCCTTCTATTGTTGCTTAACAAGCTCTTATGAATCCTTTTCTTTCTGCAAGCGTTCTTCTTCTTCTCTTTTCTTGTAGGCCTCTTCAACCATTTTAAACTTAGCCTCAAGGGCCTCCAAAACTCTTCTCTGTTTGGCCTTCTCCTCTTCTAGCTCATGTATCTTTTGCACCATATCAAATCTATCATTTTCCTCCTTTGTTTTGAGCTCATGCTCCTTTTTTTTTTGTTGCTTGATCAATTCATCAGCTTTCTGCTTGGCCTCTAACTGTTGTTGCTGGAGTACTGCATCAACTTGTGCTTTTGTATCCATTTCCTTTTGCTTTTCCAAAGCTTCAGCATGTGCCTTGGCATCTGATGCTTTCTTAGCTTCTTCAAATAGTACCCATTGATCCTCTCCTGTCAAAACATGCTCGGTTTCATCAAGAGGCATCTCCTCTAGTGTCTCCTTATCTGACAAAGTACCCTCAGAGTCCATTTCTACATCATGAATTTCCATCTCAACCTCCTTTCCCTTTAAAGTCTTTGCTTCCATATGAAGGGTTCCCCTAGGCACTTCTCCATCTGCTTGTTATGTAGGAGGGAGTTGAGTAGGCAACTCACCCATAACCGATGCTAAGGCCAAATGTCCTATTGGGACTTCTTCTTCTTGTGCTTCAAGAAAATCTTAAGCCGGAGCTTCAAGTTCAAATTCCTCTATGTCCAGAGGGAAGAATTCCAAGGGCTCCTTTGGAGGTATTTTCCTCTTCGTTCTCCTGTACTTTTGTGTGGTACTTGCACCTTTTCTTTTCTTGGAGGTTTGGCCCCCAGGCTCCTTGGTTCTCAGTACGACCCATTGGATACTTCTATCCAATACTGGTCTTGCTATTTGCTTAATATCAATTGTCTCCTCCGCATCCCAATCTACAGTATTTAAATTCTTGGTACCTACATCCTGTGCTTCATATAAGGGATCCAAAACTACACCATCATCTGATAGTGTTTCAGGAATGTCCACTTTGACCCCACATTCCACCATGAGTGGGATAGGAAGTCTTTCATAGTTCCTCTTCCTCAAATCATATTCATCGTGAAGATCACTCTAGAAGTCCTCAAACAGATTAAAATGTTTACCAAAAACGGAAGCAAGCAAGGCATTCATCTTTTTCTTTGGATCAAAATGATTCCTAGCAGTATATAGCCCCAATTTTAAATGCATTAATTCATTTCAGACAAACTTAGCTCCCACAAGGTGTGGGTAGCTGTATTCACCCAACTGCATGGGGAACTTGTGACAACTAGTCTTATGCTTTATTCCAAATTTAGCATTTACCCCTAAGGCTTGATAAACAAATTCCATCAAAACCATCCTATTACTGCAACATCTAGGGAGTAAGTGAGGATGACCATCAAACCCAGCCAACCTGAAATAAGTAAACTTGGGGTATTGGATAAACCAATATCCCCACTCTGTAATGAATGCCATGGCCTCCTAGCTTAGTCTATACCTTGCATCTCCATTGAGTTGGTTAATAATAACATACAGAAATGCATCATTAACTCTTCTATAATGTAGTTCAGAGATCTGTAAGGATAGCTGGTCATAATAGTTCCATACTTTATTCTGTCCATCAGCTTCTCCCAACACTCCCACTCTATTTAACCCCGAAAAAATGCCTCTCCTTATTGTTGCATAAATGACATAAGAGGTCATATAAAAAATCTTGGTTTCTCTTACTCTAACCATTTGATTATGTATACTTTCAGACATAATCATGGGCCAATCAAACTGGTGCATGCCATCGAAGATTGTTTGAATGAATGGAAACATCCATTCTTTGAAGTGAAAAGCATCCCTCTTTCCAAAGACTCTAGATAACATCATTATTACGTCCCCTACCTCTTTGTAGAACTCTGGCCTTTTAGGCTGATTTGGAAGCTTGATTAGAGACTTCTTCTTAGTCCTCATCCATTTCTTATTCAAATGAGCTTTGTTGGCTTCCTTATGGTTACTATACATTTTCAAAGCCTCTGCCTCATTAAGCTTGCTAGGATTCCTTGGATTGGGGACATTGAACATAAATTGGAACATTTGGGGAGTCAAATCAATGATGACATTGCCTTGTGAATCCATGCACTGTCTAGTAGCCAAATTATAAGCTCCAACTGCTATCGTTGTTAGTTCAGGACATTGGATTGACAAAGGAAAAAACAATGATGTGAGCCAAGCTAGAATCAACTACCTTGTGGGTTCTCCCTGTCACCTCCTTAGCAAATATTTTGGAGTACAACTCCTCATAATGGAACATACCCAAGTTTGTATCAGTTATGTCTACCCAATCAGACTCCACCTTGCTAGCAGTGATGACAAGACCCCGATGATTGTACCTCAAGGTATAAGGGAGTTGTCCAGGTTTAACCTTTTTAAGCTTAGTTGTTGCTTTTGAAGTTTCTGTAGGTTGACTCCTATGAGAAGCCTCACCCGATGCTCCAGACATTCTTTAGTTTCTCCAAATGCAATCCAACAATCTGGTCCTTTGATGCGAATCCACGTGAAAATGTCTCACTTTTGATTGAATCACGCTCCCAAATGCTCCACCGCAGCTTTGGTTCGTCCTTACTCTTTAAACAATGATAATAACCATTGAATTAACCTTAATTAAGGTTAAAAACCCAACTTCATATGTGTAAGGCACATGTAATTAATGCCATAAATGTGGTAGATCAGAGTCGAAACCACGGAGGGAACAGGCACAAGACTATTGTGCGACCGAAGTAAAGTCAGACAGCAAAAGAAAGAAAGGCGGGACCAGAGACGGAATGGAAGTTGATTTAGAAACTTTGTCCAAGTTTTGAGTTTTGTTCTGGTTCTGATTTCGGTTCCGCCAACAAAGAAGAAAAGGAAAGAAAGAACCAAAAGAAAAACACCAAGACCAAAACAATAAAACCTATCACCGATCTCAAGTCCAAATGAACAAGCCAAAAGGCGGAGGTGGAGGCGAAATAGAAATAAGTTCGAGACTATATATAAATCTCGGACTTAAAATCCACTCTGTCTCTGGCTCTGGCAAAGACAAACAAAGAGACCAACGAAAAGACAAACAAGACCAGGATCATAATGGAATCCTCAAAACAAGTTTCAACCTAGATTCCATTCCGGTTCCGATTTCGGCAGAACAACAAACAAAAAGAAAAAATAAAGTGTTGGAAGAAAGAATAACTCCAAACTTTGTTGAAAAACAACCAAGGACAGAAAACACAAAAGGGGGACCCATTTTGACCAAGGCAAAAGATGGGGTGGTTATGCAAGGCACCTCGTAAGTGCTCTTATGTGATGTAGAATCTCTTATATATCTTACAATGCCATAGATTCTATTACAACACATCATATTTCATATTACAAGTATTATATAGTGACACTCCAAGTGGGACATCCATTTTTCATGTGGGCACATTAAAGTATAAAAAAATTAATAATACAAACATTACAAATTCTAAGTTGTATGAGATCTCATCCCAACAAAGGTCAATACTTTCCTATTGTGTTTAATGAGTTGATGCAAAGATGAAAAACCCCATTTATCCTCCTTTGAATCATCGAAAAATTTCATCCCTATAATTTATGCTTTCTTCTAGTAACCTATCTAGTGGCTTGACTTGGAATAACCCCAAGCAATCACACTTGCTATATTTTCATGCATACAGGCCTTGAGACTATGTTAATAATAGTAAAAGAGATAAAGAAGATGGAAAAAGAGATAAAGTGTGGCAATGGATGTCACTAAGCCAATAATTATTAACTCATTGAAGCTTGATGTAAATTGATGAGTATGTTAGTCACCAATAGACACGAGCCTTTAAGATCACTTGCCAAACCAAAAGATGCCTTCCACAAGAGAGTAACAAAACCTAAAAATATTGCTTGATCATGGGCATAATGGATTTGATTAAACCCCAATATGATTACATGGATTACATGATATGAATTGGATTGATCAATTGAATTGTACATATGATGCCTTGCTTATATAGGTAAGGTTGAGAGATAGGATAAAACAAGATTGTGACTTGGTAAGTGTCTTAATGCTATGCAATGAGACTATTAACATAAAAAAACATATTAAATGACCTAGGACACAAGAAGTAACTGAGATAACATAAAATAAGATCTCATTGACAACTATGACTTCTACAAAGATTCTTAGGACCTAAGTAAACTTAACATGTGGATAAGACCTACTAGGTGAACTAGTTAGGTAAATGTTACACTTTAGAAAACCGAAAGCGGAGGTTTAATTCCACTTAAGCCCATTGTTTGCATTCCACTCGATGCCATGTTTGTGTGTCGGTGCGAGTGTTTCTATCGAGGATGCCCACGCGATGCACAAATGTTTGCACGACGCACTTACGTCCCTAGAAAATTCCTACGGCTGGAGACTGTAGAGGCGTTACATTTTCAATTGGAAGTCGAAGAGTAACATCCCTCTTTGGCTGGCCGACCTGAATATGGCCATTTTTCATCTTCTCCTTCATATTCTTGACCATTCCATCCATTCTCAAGTTTTGTGAGATCGACTTGAGCACTCTCTCCATTTCCATTCATTCACTTTCAAGCTTTGTAGCAACACTTTTCACTCCATTGCAATAATCTACCACTCCATCACTCTGATAGTGCGAGCGCAGGACAAACACCACAACAACAGAGGCTTGAGTTCCTCTCATTCACTCCTCCACAAGCCTTGAGCACTTTGGACGGAGGTGGTAAGATCCTCTCATCTCCTCTATCGTATTCAGTTGACTAAGCACATATTGTTTTGTAGTGTTTCTTGCATACGTAGCTTGTATTTCCCTTCTTTATCGTTATTTCTATCATTGTAAACTTGGTTGCCTATGGAGGTGGAAACACCAAGACAGGGGTTTGACTGAGGCAGGCCCCTAAACAACCCCAACACTTTCCCTCTTTGTTGTGTGCAAGTTGAGAGATCTCAAAATAAGCTAGCAAGAGGATTGTTCTACAAAATCATCTTCGTCACCCTTGCGGTAATATACTTCTCTTATCACATATATATTTACCTTTCTCTTTTCTTAATCTTGTTTTTTACTTCTCAAAATTGCTAGACTAGACTGTCAGTCCTTTCTCGGGATTCCAACCTTGTTTCTCTGGTTTTTTGGTCGTACGAATGTTAGCGCACCGTGCTGTCATCCCAGCACTGCGCTTTTGTCCTCGGACATAAAGCTACTTGTGATGTAGAGTTGACTCTGGAAAGCGACTCGTCTAGTGCCCCTTCAATTCTTGGGATTGCAGAGTGATCGAAGGAAGCATAGTATTCATCATTCTCATCCTTTATATCCTAACCTTCCTTTGAACTAAGGTAAGTTAGGGCAGCCTTTCCACTCTTGGCCTTTTGTGACCTAGGGCCTTGCAGTGGTTGGTCCCCCTCTCTTACATTTTTGGTGAACCCGACGTGAACCATTTTGGTTCCATTTTGCGATTCTGAAAGCTCCTTTCTTCGTATCCTAGGAGTGTTGTAGTTGTGAGTGTTGTGAGGCTTTCACCTTGTAACCCAACCTACGACCCCTAGTAGGCGTAGTTGGAAGGTTCCCAAGTATTGCATAACGAAACCTTAATTGGGTCACTACCTTATCTCACAAACCATAGGGGGCTCTATAGAAGTATTGTTGGTGTGTACAATAGCCTCTTTCTTAAATCAACCTATTCCCTTTGTGCAAACTGTGAGTAGTGGTACAAGCATAAATTTCACCTCACAAGACTTGTCAATGGGCTTCAATAGGGAACCATCTCCTCTTTACATTCATGCAAGGATAAATGGAAATAATGTAGCAGGTGTTCTCATTGATTCGACATCGCAAGTGAATATCATAACTAAGGAGAACATGTTGATTAACTTCCTGCATAAGGATGGGTATGATGCACCTGAGAGCACCGTCCGCACACACAATGGATTTTTCATACCTCCTATAGGGAGTATCATCCCATCGGTCCTTGTTGGACCTAAATCTGTAAGCCTTAATTTTGACATCATCTCAGGGTCTGAACTCTTTAGAGTGAAGCTAGGTATCCCCTGGCTAGTAGCTATGAATGTAGTTCCCTCGGTTATACACAAGTGTCTGAAGTTTGTTCATGGAGGTTCGGCACACGTTGTCCATGACACCAGCTATAGACCACCGGTTGCACGTGGAAGCTATACCTTAGATTACTTTTGGCCTGCATCCCTTGGTCCTCTCTCACCTAGGAAGGACCTCCTACACCGCACGTATCAAAACTATAAGAAGGGGCGCACTAGGTCGAAAGTGAGATACCCTTCGTCGCCTTATGTCGTTTCGCATAGAGCTTGTCTAAAAGATGACAGTGATGTTGCTAAGGCGCATAGGAGAGAAGAGGAGAAACGGTCCTAAGACCCTCCTTCTTCCTCTCCTATTGTTCAGCCTGATGCTTCCTCTTGCCTTGTCGTGGTGTTGTCTACTTTTGTCTCGCGCTTGTGAGAGAATCCCATGGTGCCTGCTTCGTGAAAGGCCAAGCTTCCTGCATTCGAGCTTCCTATCTTACACATGGAGCCTAGGCCCGTTCGGTATGGAAGATGAAAAGCTGCCCATGTGGAGTCCTCTCCATCTCGGCCTCTACGGCCTCATACTGCTCATGCTCCTAGAATAGTGAACGGGAAGAGGCCCACCGCCAAGGCGTTAGAGTCAACTCCTCCTGCCATTTTTGAACCTGCCTCTACTTCTCTGATTCAGAAGTTTGCCCTTCTACCATAAACAATCGTGAAGGACACTCCCATGGATGAACATAATCCTTTTGTCCCTCTGCAAATCTTGACTTCTGATTCAAAGAGCCATAGAAACTGCCTTGCGCGATAGCGTAAGCGTCGAAAAAAGGCTCTCCTAGTTGAGCAAGCCTCTTACAAAAGAAGGAGGAGGAAAAGACTACACCTACTGCTACGTCCTCCTCTTTCCCTCCTTCTATCTCTGAATCTCTTTCGGCTCCCACTGTGAGTGCACATGTGCCTAGAAGGGTGCAAGTGTTCATCGCTCCTTCGACGGAGCCGCCTTTGTTGACTTCCGTCCTGGATGTCTTGCCTTTCCAAAAGCCCATGGACATAGTGAACACTTTGGTTATGTCTATTGCGATTCTTTCCTCTTCTCCCTCGACCCTCCTTGTTTCATCTGTGGGGAGTTCACCTCCTCCGATGAAGAAGAAGGTAGAGCATGGCCCCTCCAACAATGGAGGATGTAAGAAGAGCCCACCTTCTCCAAAAGGTGGCCCCATGTTGACTTGTCCTGTCCTAATAACAAAACCAGTCCTAGCCTCCCCTGAGTTTGTCACTGCTCCCGAGTCTCTCGGTGAGCCTAGCGATGAACCTTGGGTGCAAACTCCTCTGTCCACCGAGGTGAAACATGGCACTCTCGGTAAATGCATGTTTAACTCAGTGGATGAAGTTCTGACCTGATAAGTGATCTTTGCGAGGTCGTTGACCTTGGACCCACAAGAACTGAGTGACAGAGACCTTACAAGTCCCTTTTCCCTGACCCTTGTTGCAGAAGGATTGAAATCTCCTCCCCTTAACATTACACCATTACAAGCTCGTCATCCTTCCCCCTTCGATGATCTAGAGTGGGAAGCTGACGACCTCTTAGTTGACCAGTGTTAGGGGGAGACCCTCTTCTTGATCTTTAGATTAGATGTGTGTGTGTGTTGTAATGTGTTCCCCCCTGATCGTGCTATATGTTCTTGGATGACCCTCGTCATCCCTATTGGTGCTTGGATATAGGCGTGGTTTTTGTGTTGTAAACCTTCTTTTGTATGTATCTCTACTCTTCCATGTTTGTGATCGAATTTTGGCAAATTGGGGACAATGCAAAGCATCGGGAGCATTTAGGCCTCCTTCCATGTTGACGCAATTTTTTATTTTTACTTTGTCTTTCGTGCATTCTTCCTGATTTGGTTGAGGATTGATGATATTTTACCTCTTACCGCAGCTACCTAATATATATAAATAAAGGCAGATTTGACCCCACGAAACCAAATCCCCCTGTGCCCTTTATCCGCGATCTCTTTTCTTTTACATTTCCCTTTATCTTTCTCTCTTCTTTGCTTGGGTTGTCCCTCTTGTGTGTGACAACGTTACTTCTACATTACATGATATTTGGAAAATGCATTCATTGCCAAACAAATCTTTTCTTAAAGGTCCTTCATGCACTTCTTTATTAGAATTGTATTCTCAACTTGAAGCTCTAACAAAACATGTTTCCTTCATCATGGGTTCATAAAGAGAGGACCTGGAAACTCTCCTTCAAAGTGGGAATGGTCTTAGTCTTCCCCTCGCATGGGTGCATCTCCTTCCTTTCGAATTCCTTGATGAAGTGAACATCTTTCGAAAGGATTCCTTGATGATGAATCGATTCGAGAAAAAAAGACATCAGCTTTTGAATAGTACATCCCTTGAGTGGACCTCTCCTCTTCGCATTGGGTTCCCAAGGGACCCCTTCAAAAGCGTTCATTGATTTCTATGGTGTCTAGACAAGGGGTAGCTCAACTAGATTGATTTTCATCTTCGCGTCTAGCTCGGGGCAGCCCGACTAGACCAGTTTCACTTCTTCGTGTTTAGTCTAGGAGCAACCTGAATAGACCTACATCGCAATCCTTACGTCTAGCTTGGGGGTAGCCCGACTAGACTTCACTTTTCAAATAGTGTGTCCCTTGAGTGGACCCTCCTTCCTTTCGAAGGGTTTCTGAGGGAGCCCTTTGAAAGTCTTACAACTTAGCGATGGTTTGCGTGATTGCCCATTCACTGGCCTGCGCGACCACTTCCTGATGTGTTCTATCTGCAAGTAGACATGTTGCCATCTCTGACTCTGTGGAGTCCCCTTTACTCGGTCTCCCTCATGTGAGAGTTTTTGGGAGATACCTTCATTGCAGGTCTGTAAGGCGCTTCACTCGGTCTCCCTCATGTGAGAGTTCTTGGGGATACCTTCCTTATAGGTCTGCAGGGCTGTCAGGTGCTTTTCTTGGTCTCCTTCATGTGAGAGTTCTTGAAGGATACCCCCCTTGCAAAACTGTGAGCCTATGAGGCATCTTCATACTTCAGTTTTATGGTTCCACGAAACTATGAAGTCCTCTCCTACACTTCCAAGTTCGCTAGACCGTGCTTTGCTTCCTCGTTGGTTCAAGTATACATCTCTTACTTTGTTACTATCCTACTACTCTACTTTACCGAAGCACTCATTAGTACTCGTGCTCGCTAAAGTGGGGGAAAAATGTATGAGCATGAATTTGCACCCCTAACGTAAATTCCCCTTTCACCCCTTTACACTTTAGAAAATTGAAAGTGGAGGTTTAATTCCACTTAAGTCCGTTGTTTGCATTCCACTTGGCACCCTGTTTATGTGTCGGTGGGGGCATTTCTGTTGAGGATGCCCACGCGACGCACAGATGTTTGTGCGGCGCGCTAATGTCTGTGTGGCACACTTACGTCCCTGGTATATTCATGTGGCTGGAGACTGTAGAGGCATTACATTTTTTATAGGAAGTCAAAGAGTAATGTCCCTCTTCGGCTAGTCGACCCGAATATGACCGTTTTTCATCTTCTCCTTCATATTCTTAACCGTTCCATCCATTCTCAAGTTTGTCGAGATCAACTTGAGCAGTCTCTCCATTTCCATTCGTTCACTTTCAAGCTTTGTAGCAGCACTTTTCACTCCATTGTAGCAATCTACCACTCCATCACTCTGATAGTGCGAGCGTAGGACAAACACCACGACAACAGAGGCTTGAGTTCCTCTCATTCACTCCTCCACAAGCCTTGAGCGCTTTGGATAGAGGTGGTAATCTCCTCTCATCTCCTCTACCGTATTTGGTTGAGTAAGCACATACTGTTTTGTAGTGTTTCTTGCATACGTAGCTTGCATTTCCCTTCTTTATTTTTATTTCTATCATTGCAAACTTGGTTTTCCGTGGAGGTGGAAACACCAAGACAGGGGTCTGACAAAGGCAGGCCCCTAAACAACCCCAACACTTTCCCTCTTTGTTGTGTGCAGGTGGAAAGATCTCGAAACAAGCTGGCGAGATGATTGTTCTACGAAATCATCTTTGTCACCCTCGCGGTAATATAATTCTCTTATCACATCCGTATTTACCTTTCTCTTTTCTTAATCTTGTGTTTTACTTCCCGAAACTGCTATACTAGGCTGTCAGTCCTTTCTCAGGATTCCAACCTTGTTTCTCTACTTTTCTGGTTGTATGGACGCCAACACACTTGTGAGATGCTAGTGCGCCGCGTTGTCATCCCAAAACTGTTCTTTTGTCCTCGGATAGAGAGCTACATGTGATAAAGAGTTGACTCTAGAAAGCGATTCGTCTAGTCCCCTTTCAATTCTTGGGATTGCAGAGTGATCGAAGGACGCATAGTCTTCATCATTCTCATCCTTTCTATCCTAACCTTCCTTTGAACTAAGGTAAGTTAGGACAACCTTTTCGCTCTTGGCCTTTTGTGACTTGGGGCCTTGCAGTGGTTGAGCCCCCTCTCTTTTATAGTAAAATACCATAGTCACACAAACAATGATGTCCAAATGTCCATTTGGCATTTAATTTGATAATGGATGTCAATTACTTGGTTATTACTTTTTGTTGATGCCCAATACTAGCAAATGAGGATGATTGATTTTTACAAAAAAGAAAAATATTTTATGTTATTTTGATATATTATTGCATTGTGTTCTTGTGTACAAGTGTTCTAGGATGATGCTTTTACATACACAACTCTAGATGCATAATCAAATTTTTTGGTGCCCAAGGCAATAGGTAATGGTTAGATTACAAGATTGGCAACCTTCAAATATAGGAATTTGAATTTAAGAATCTATATATGCAATTACATCCATGATCTAGGCTAGAGGATAGAATCATGGTGCAAAGTCACTAATGGAAACCAAGTTAGGCATGTTCAAAAATTATATATTGCGTATTAAATTGTAGGTTGTTTTTAAGCTTAAGATCGATGAGGATGTCAAAATATCTAACTTATGAGCTAAAATTTTGCATAAAAATATCAACCCAATGCGATGTAGAGCTAATGGAAAATAGCATAAGGCTATTACCAAAAAATTACAAAAAGGAAAAAATTTCCCTGTGTAATCTAGGTTGAGCCCATTAAATGTATATAAATAAACATAAATTAGTCTAGGTTAATAAATGATTGTTGGGTGCTAGAATTTTGACAAGTATGCTTGTTATTTTAGGATAGTAAATAAGAAGATAGGTAATACTTAGTTTGATGAGTAAAGAATGAATATCAAAATAAAGAAGTATATGTGATTAGGTTGTGTATGCTCAAAAAATGGTGTCTTTATATTAGTTATGTGTCTCAATATATATGTTGGATATGTTTCCTATTTGAGGACAAGTTCATGGAATTGGGCTGAAGTTGTGGTCATGGATCTATACTAAGTTTAGACTCAACCTGACAATTAGTAATATTTAACTTTGCACCTTTGCCTAATGGACGACAACCTTCTTTACTCTTTCTAAAAATCTAAGGATTTTGTAGTATTTAGAAAAATACTTTAAGGGTTGTCAATTTTCAACAACAAAGGTGCAAGAGCTATCTCAAAGCAAGCATGATAGATCAACATGAATGGCCCATCCTTGTTCTTGAGAAGAAGTCATGATCAAAGAGAGCCACCCGATGTTGAGGAAAAAGATGGTCTTGGCATAGAAAAGAAGGGACCTACCTCTACTTATAGATGGAAGACAAAAAGAAAGGGTTTGCCTCTACTTATGGATGACATACTCATGATAATGGGACTACCGCAAGAAATTTCTCTAAAATCAACCTTCAATGCCCTAAGTAGATTTGTTATTGCTTTTATGGAGTATATTGAAATGTGTCCCTATTAATTGTTCTAATGCTCTAAGATGAGAGAGAACATGTTTGTACTTGATTATTAGAATAAATGTATTGAATATCTTTAATTTCTAGTATATACCATGAAATTGTACCAAACATGTGTTTGGTCAACTCGAGGTACAAGGATGAACGAGACTAATCAATCAAATTTGAATTTTAAATTTTAAAATGAAAAGAAATAAGTTTATGAATGCATGACTGGTATAAACAAATGGTTGAATTCAAATTACAAATAAATGAATGAATGTCAATGTATAAACGAATGCGATAAATATATAAATAAACAAAAACATATATATATATATATTTTCTCAATTAAAAAATTATAGATATAATTTAATCACATGCAAATTTATAAAATCCTAAATAAAGGATCAAAACAATATTTTAAAAGAGTCCGCAAACATTTCTTGGATGGCAAGAAACGTCACGTACACTCAAAAGAAAAAAACAAACATCTAACGAAAACCTAAAAATCCGACAAGATAAATTTGAAAACGTATAATAAAACCTCGAAGGCTTGACCCGCGCGGCCCGCGGGTAAACTTCTCATTCAATTAAAATTTAATAGGTACAAGGGAAAGTTCTTGCTGGTACATTACAAACCATTTTCCACCGCCTTAGTTATGGTAAGGAAGAGAAGGACATTAAGATTAACGTAAACACCCACCGCCATTGAGTAAAAGAAAATATATAAAAGCCCAGGAAGGCCAAAAAACCGGACAATGGTCGTGTAAATAGGTAGTTATCCATTTAATTCTTGGAGCGGCGTTTTGACAGCGTGATATAAATAGAAACTTTGTAATTAATTCCTTTGGTCTAGGTCTAGACTTATTTCCTTCTAGGTCTAGACCGTTCTGCTTCAGTGAGGTTTTCCTCTTTCGCAGGGCGCTGCTTCGAATCCAGCTCAAGCCAGCCCAAGATTCTTATATGATGGTAAGGCAGAAGCTGAAACGAATTTCGTCTTTTTTTTTGTGGAATTCAAGTATTTATATCGTTTTTTCTTCAGAAACGGCTTTGTGGGTGTCAGAATTGCGAATAGTAATAGTGTATGTGTAATTTGGGTTTGCCTTTGCATGCAGCCATGATGAGTTTTGGTTATTGAATTGAATTGAAATGCGTTTCTTTCTGTTTCTTGCATTGGGTTTGGTTGGTTTTGCATAATGATTTTGTTAATGGTTTGTCGATCCGCCGGCTTAAAACGCCGACATAGTTTAGACATGCAGAGGCCCTCATTGTTAAATTGCAATGTATTAATTATGAGGGATTTCTTTTTTTGCTTTGTATCAATCTGAAGTATTATTTGATATCTTAGTTTTTTGAGATTTTTAAGGGATTTATCTGGAACCGACTGTTTTATCTCTTTTTATTTTGGGCAGTCTGAAATAAGGATGGAGAACTTCGCGACTGCATACCCACTTGTGTACTTTGATGGAGATCAGAAATATGATAAGGGGCACGTGGGAGTCCATTCTCTGTTAGCATACAGGCGGTTTCAGGTCATTGTAGCTCAGTTGACGGGAATTCCTCCCAATCAGCAGTCTATTGTCTTCATTTGCAGACGGACAAAACGACAGAGATTGCCTGTGAATGAGAATACTAATTTTGGCATAATTTTGAACCAGCACAATCCTAACAGAGAGAAGGATTGTTATTTTTTGGTGTCTGTGAAGAAATCTAAGAAAGACAAGAAGGGAGGCAGAGGAGGAGGAGGAGGAGGATGGAAGCGTAATGGCGATGCAGAGTACCTACACGACGAATATTATGAATCTGCATCATCCAAGGGTGATGTTTCTACAGGCGATGAACGCCCTGGTGTAGAAGAGAAGGCGAAGTGGGGCAGAAGCAGGGGCAAGCCGGAGAAAACAATTTTACGGCGAGACTCTTCAGCCAACCCCAGATTTCAGGCAGCAGTGGGGATGAATATCCCAGCCGGCAAGAATGTTAATTATGAAGACTGGCCCAGCCTGTCTTCAAATTCAAAATTTTCATCAAATGACAGTTTCGAAGACACACAGGGCTGGATTTCAAAACTTCAATCCAATGATAGTTTTGAGGACTGGAGATTCCAATCTTTAAAACTCCCATCAAACCAGTTACAACAGGATGAAACCAGCTTGATGGGTCTGTATTACAATTACAATTCCAATTCTGCTAGAGGGACTGTCCCAGCGTACTATCCTCAGGATAATCCGTATTTGCCTGATTATGCGCTTAAAAATTCACTGGGGTTGTACAATAAGAATGGATTTTCTTCAGTCGTTTCGCCAGGGCTGTTCAGCAGGCTTAATCCGATGCAGAGTGGGTCCTCTCCTGGCGGAGGTTTGAATCTTCCTGAGATGCAAAGTCAATATTTGAGGCCTTATGTTGTGACAGATGTTTTCCAGGGTCGAATGGCAGGGGGTGGCTTTATTTCTGATTATAACTCCAGGGGTTGTGAGCAGTGTTGGATGACAAGGGAGAGGCCTGTTCCATTTCATTGCTGTGTAAATGATAAGGTTACGGTGGGGTTCAGAGGACCATCTCCTGCTGGTCCTATAGAGAGGCCTGTAAAAGCTTCTGCTTGAAGGCTTGCTTTTCTTCAAAAAAATTAGGCGCACAATTTGGTGGCCCTATTGGGTTTTTGTGGAAGTTGCTAAACCTTTTCTCTTTTTGGATTGACATATAGACATGTGATTATATGTATAACTATTGAATTACATCGGCCTTGGTGGAAAAAGAAAGGTTCGAATTTGGCATCGCTATCTATGCTTGGAGTAGTAAGGAGAAAAGTGGTTACAGTTTGTGGCATTTTGACAGGGTATCTTTTTATGTACAATGATATATACGACAAGCAAACACACACTCTAGTAAAAGCTCAGAGATTCTCAGATATAGGGGCTGGGATTCAACCCAGCTTTAATGTCGGAGGTTTTGAAAGTGATTTTGGTGGTAATTCTTTTTGACGAGGAAGAAACTCTGTGGTATTAGGGTTCTGTAAAACTTCCACAAGTTCATATTGTTTAAGGAGATTCTCCTGTTGATTTTTGACAGTAATAATATACAGATTTTTGACAGTAATAATTATACAGTCTACATCCTCACTTGTTTCTATTATATGGTTACTTTTTCAGCTACAAGGTTTTGTTCATATGTTATTCTTAGTACCGCATTTCATCTCTAGACGGTAGCTGAATGGATCTTAAGCTTTAGCTATTGCTAAATGGACCTCTATCAAGGATACTTGCTCTTCATGTTTGCATATGAAGTGGATTCATTATTAGATAGGTAAGTATACTGAGTTTCTGCGAAGTTTGGAACTTATGGTCCCTTGTTTTGAATTATCCGGTAGATGGCAGTTTTTCAGAGAACAGTTTTTCTTGAAAAAGACAAGCTATTGGATCACAAAGTGTTTTCATTGAATGTGATCCATTTATATTTAACAAGGATATTAGAATTTTCATGAAAAAGACTAGCTTTTGGCTCACAAATTCTGTGCATGGGCAACTTGTGTGCTTCATTTGCTGTTGATAACAATATTGGAATAGGAAACTGTTAGTCATTTGAAGCATTTGCCCACCTCATTTACTTTTTTTTAGATTAATTAGTTGGGAGAACCTATTGGTGCTGCTACTCGAGAAATTTAAGAAATAGTATGTATCAACATACAGTTTAGAAGTCATAATATATATAGTACATAATTACATGGGCAGTTAGAAACTGCCATAATCCAATAGAAGCAAAAATCAACGACCTGGCTAACTCCCATGAGCCACACAACACCTACAAACCTAATAGCAACCATGAACCATAGAGCAGTGAGTCAAAAGACTGAAAAAACCATACAAACACCAGGCAACTGACAGCACAACGAAAACCATATGAAACTAAGCAAGAAAGTAGTAGACAGACAATTACTCAACACCCAACATAGCAACTTAAACTAGAGGCCTCAATGCCTTCCTAGTCTATTTTTTTCCTCCATGCAAAAAACCATGCAACATCAAGTGCCTTGCAACACATCAAAAACCATATGAAACCAATTAAGGGACTAGTAGACAGACAATTACTCACCCTAGCAGCCTAACCTAGAGACCTCAACACCACCCTTGTCTGTTGTTTTCCTACACCAAATTGCCACAAGGCTTACCCATAGGGTCCAGGGCATTGAAGTGGACAACATGAATTACCTCGACTTTTTAAAATATTGGAATTGTGTGGTTGTTTTTAACTTCCAACCAACCTTTGTTGTACATCACTGTTAAATCAAGCATTACTTTTCTCATATCAGAGTAGTAGGCCTAAAGCTCTTGGGCCTCTTGTTGCAAAAATTACTTCTTGGACTCGACCCTTGCCACATGTATGCCATGAGTATCCATCACCTCCTCAACTTTTTCACCATTTCCAGCTCTAAAGGGGTGGATGGATAAAACCTCGATGAGGTTTGGAAGCAACACTTGCAAAAATGAAATCCTTAGGGAGGTATCAAGAACACCTTGTGCCAGCTGAGATACAAAGTCTTCCTGCACCATGGCTTTAGGACCAAGGAGAACCCTACACACCCAAGACCACTTCACCCAAGATTGTCTTCACAAAACCCTATGTTATAGGTGATTGGCAAACAAAAATAAAAGCAAGATAACTATCTATTACAACACCTTTACACCGGGATCCCCACCTATCTTTACCTTCCTGCTATGAGCAATGACAAAAGCATTGAGAAAATACAGAAGCCCCATGTTGCAGCCACCTTCCAACCAGTCAACATGAAAGCACCACCGCACCAGTGGCATCCTACTCAACTATTCTCTGCTTCAAATAAAGGATTCAAGATGCTGAATAATTGCAAATGTAGCTCCACAAACTTCATATTTAAGCATTGATGACATTATAAATAAAACACCAAATTGTATTAATGTCATCCATTGCTGAATATAAAGGGAACCATAAGGTTCCATAAAAAACAAAACTTGAACTTATTTTAGAGGGTTTTGATCTGAAGATAATGTTCTATCCTTTACGAGAAGTTTGCTATATAACATTGTGCTAGGGTCTTGATCAAACTAGTGTTAACCAGGAAATCCACCATGGACTTTGACCTCCTTTTGTAGTATTGAAATTTAACATAAGAGAATTTCAGCCCAAGAGTTGAACTCTTCCCCATAGCATATTAATCTCCAATTTGGACAAGTTCCTTTCAATAAGGTATTTATAGCTAACATCCAGTGGGGCCTTCTACAATAAGATTATCTAACCCATTGGAAGAAGCTATGGCCATCCTTGCCGCTATAACTTTCCACTTTGCCTCATTATTAGTTTTAACTCCAAGGAAGAGGGATCAACCATATACAAAATCACCTTTTAAATTGCCCGGAACAAAGCCAGCCCTTGCATTCATTGGGTTGTCACAAGATGCACTGTCAAATTTCAATTTAACATAGTTGTCCTAAATGAGCTCCCAATTTGTCTTCTGTTCACTTGATTAGCTTGCCTCTGATTACTTTTTTTACTTCCAGTATTAGCTACTCTTAACTCTTTAACAAGGGAATGCCTTGTTTATTGCAATCATAGTTATTGCAATAGCTTTTCTTGAAAAAGACAAGCTATTGGCTTACCAATTGTTTGTATTGGCATTTTGTGTGCTTCATTTATGGTTATTAAGAACATTGAAAGTTTTCCTTGTAAAAGATAAGGTTTTGGTTCAAAATTTTTTTACACTGGTATTGCGTGCTTCATTTGTTGGTAATGACAACTTTGGAATAGCAATCTGTTATTCATCTAACATTTGTGTATGTCATTTATTGTTAATAACAGCATTGGAATAGGAAGTTGCTAGTTGCAATCATAATTGTTGTGAATTCTGTACATATCCAATGCAAAGAGAGGCGCCCAGCAACACTGATTGCTTTGTCCTATGTCTTGTTCTTAATGAGTTATATCACTAATGTGTTTGGAATACACACTTTTGTTTAAGGTGAGTTATTTAGTTCTTTTCAGGAACTAATTTGCATTATTGGTTACAGTGAAAATTTCATTTGGAAGAGTTAAATGTGTAGTTCAGTAATCTGGTTATTGTGCTGGTAGCCCACTAACTGCTACATGATGTCTCGAAATTACACTTATTTTCTTTTGGCCCCTCATAAGCTTCTGAATTGTGAGTAATGATTCCACATTCTTTCTTTTGGCCAATCATCAGTGTGTGAGTTATGAGTAAGGATTCCACTTCTTTTCCTTTGGCCTGTCAGCAGCTCTCTAAGTAATGAGTAATGACTACACTTCTTTTCATTTGGTCCATCATCAGGTGGAACAGGGTTTTGAATCATCCTTATAAAAATCTGTTATCGGACATTTGTAAATCCTTAATGGGATGGTGAAGGTTTAGCATTTTCAGTGCTGTGATTGTTTTCTAATACTCAAGTTACTGAAATCAGAGTTTGGTGGGTGGGCGGTAGCCTTTGCCCATTAAATAACTTTACAGGTATTCAGGAATGGGTAGTTGACATTTTCTTGAGTAAAAATTATTTTTGTTTAATGCGAGGAAGAAAATAGAATTGCTCAAGCTTTTTGTATTGTTGGGATTAAAAAACTAGTACTGTATTGAACTATACTATTTGCACACATATTCAGTACCAACAGCATCATATGTTTATAACCCGGGGAACTATGCATCAAAAGTTATTCAGAAGTATTATAATGCCACGTTTATTCAGCTTTTTGTAGTATACAAATTTGCAGCAATCCAAGATATAGAACACTCGACTATTGTATTTGTTAGTTCTGGCATATTCTGTGCTTTATGCCAAATTAAAATCATTTTTGAACTTCCAAGATCCACTATTGCAAATTTCTCCTCTATGTTGAAGGTGGGTTCTGACTTTGTGCCAACTTACAAGGTTTCTTGTTTGGTCAATTACTTGCAAGATCGCAGTCAAGCGATAAGATGGTTTGTCTGTGACTCTGTACTGGCATGGTTGCAGTTGGCAGCTTATGATTTAGTCTGCTACATGTTGCTCTTGGTGGTTTAACCTCTTTAAGTCTTCAATCTTTATCTCTGTACGAATCATTCTTCCACTTGGTTTCATCCGCTCTCTGTAGTTTTCGTTATTTCTCAAGGTAAGAAATGATGTGAATAAAATTAGTTGCCTGTTTGCATTTTTAGTTATGATGTGTTGTTATTGTTGGTATTTCTGTTCTGAATCTCTAATTTTTTGAACAATCAGAAGAATGAAATTAATTGAAATAACTTTTTTAGAGCATTGAGTTCATCTATTAATATTATTAAAGTGCTGTTTATGGAAATTTGAAATGGCATGTTCATCATCTGAAGTCTGATTTGGTTCTTGGTTTGCAAGCTACCTGTTACCGTCTATTCAAGATAAACGGGTTTTGACACCTGTCTTGCAGAGAAAGGCTCATGTCACAAAATCTTCTTCAGTATTTATACTGTTTTCCTGGCTAAAGCTCTCTAAGGCACTAATTCTTGAAGATGTTGAGAAAGAATCTTTTGTGTATAATTTGTTTTCTTGCTATGAAGAGGTGCTGTGAATGTACAATGGTCCCATATTGAGGGAAAATTTATTAGGTTTAGGATTAGCATTCTTCGAAAGGATTGTATTGCCACTAAACAATTTGGGAAAGTAAATTCCTATCGATGTTTGAAACTGACTGTACTGTCTGCTTTTGCAGAAGACAAGTCATCCATTGACTATAGCGGGCAGTGTGATGCGGTTGTATTTGGTTGGTGAACTGAAACATTTCTGAGATTTAAAAGCATGTTACTGATGCTATATGTTGTGGGGTGTTGTGCCTTCAAATGTTACTTATTTTAAATAGAAGCTATTGTAATGATTTCTGCACAACAGAGTCAAATGGATAAGAGGGACTGTTATAGATATGAACCCACAAGTCTTAATGTTATTTTTATGACTTTGCTTAGAATATAAATAATTCTCAGATATGTGTCATTGTTTAACCATTAGGTTCTTCTATTTACCATGGGAAAGCGTTCTTGATTCTTTTTCCTGCAGAAAAGTGCTTAGTTGTAGAAAAGTCTTCTAACTGTAGAAAAGTCTATGTTTGTCTGAATAATGTATAATGTATAGTTAGTATGTTGTATGGTAAAGACAATCATGCAGGCATTGAGAATTATCAAGAAGATACAGTGTTGCATTATAAAATTAGTATTCTAGTCTGGTCCTGATGTTGTATAATGTAGTGTAGTCTAAAGATGTTAACGGTTTTAAATTTTGATCCCAAGCCTTCTCTGGAAGTATTTTTCTGGCAATTTATGACTGTGGAAGCCATAAAACTCACAATATTTAGTTTCACTTTCTGCAAATTATAATCCATTGAGATCTACATTTTATAAATTAGTATCCCAATGTGTTTCTGATGATGTACCATGTAGTGAAAGTTTTAAAATTGAATATTTGTCTCTTCTAACTTATACTCTACCACAATGTACTTAGTTCCTTCCCTTGATCTGGAGTTCTGTGCTGTGATGCTTACTCTTCATTTTCATCCAAAAATTTTAACTTTCTTTGGACCTGTTTTTGTTATCCACGTAATTACCTTTTGATTATAGATATATACCAGATGCATGGTATCCATATGGAACTTCCTTCTAGTTGGTTTGACTGTTCTTTCATTTGCAATTTTTGTAGATGGGATGTTTCGGAAATTGAAGTACATACATCTGAATTAGTTTTGACCTGCATTACTTACCAGATGTTCGGTACATCCTTGGAGTTGGTTTGACTTTTTTTTCATTTGCATGTGATGGTAGGACGTTTGGGAAATTGAAGCAAGCAAATCTGAATTAGTTTTGACTTGCATTACAGGTTGTTTATGTATTATATCAATGAAACAGAGTTTCTTGAGAAATTGGATATGGTTGTTGATTTTCAAGTTGGAGCTTTTATTAATGAGATTTTGAGGCAGCATCTACGTGAGCAATGATCCGGGGAAAGGAGGATAATCACCCTAAGAAGCTTGACTACAATAATTTTAGGGTTCATTCTCAACAACGAAGTCTTATCTTGCAAGAAAAAGTGATATTTTGGACAAAGATCTTATAATGCAAACAAATCACCGTCTTTGCTGACGTTCTTCAATTGGAGTATAGCCAACCGTGATAATTCCCAAAGCTTATATGGTACGTGGTGAAGAGTATCCTCCTTTTTCCTTGTCCTTGTTTGGAAGCCCCATAGCATGTCGAGGTGCTGAACTGGTAGCATGAACTTCCTTGGGCCAAAGCTTCATCAACAAATCAAACTAGCTAAAGGACTTGTACCTGGCTCCACCACTTTTGTGTCAACGGGCCAGTTAGATCTAGCTCACAAACAAATAGTGGAACCTGTGGTTTGGCTTGGAACTCTACTGACTCTGCTATTTAAAGGCTTGGTTCAACTTTGGAGTGCTGTTTCTGATGTACAGTTACTTAATGAAATCTAACAACTAGCAGTAAAATATCTGTTATCGAAGAGAGAAACTGTGGCTTCACGATGAATATATGAGGTTCATAACCCATTCAAGAAAGCTTTCAAACTTTTAACAAGGACTCTTTATCTTTATGATATCCACTAGCGAACCAAGGCCTTGGTCAACTTTCGAGTGCTGTTTCAGATGTGCAATTACTTCAATGAAGTTTATCAAAGTAGCAGTATAATATTTGTAATCTAAGAGGGAAACTGTGTTTTACAAATGCTTATAGTGAAGTGAAATTTATTAGGTTCATGTATTTTCAAGAATGCTTTCCAAATTTAAACTTGGAATCGAACTTTATGACTTCCTCTAGGTAAACAAGGCCTTGGTCAACTTTAGGGTGTTGTTTCAAATGTTCAATTACTTCAATGGAGTTTAACAAGTAACTAAGTAAGCAGCAGTATAATGTTTGTTACCAAAGAGGGAAATTGCATCCACAAATGTGTCTGCTCTCAAAACGAAATGTATTAGTTGCATATCTTATTTGAGATTGTTTTTCAATTCCAAACTAGGGCTTCATCCTTTGTTCATTTTATTGAGTATAATTTGGAATTCACCTACCCCTGATAAGTGGCATGTTTATTACAATCCTCACAATGTTTATTTAGTAGCAGTAGAATTATGCTTACCATCCCTTTTCCTTTGGGCTTTGGTGGCTCTTCTTGTCCTAGCATGATTGGGGGGTGGACTCTTCTTTTTGTCTTGTCCCCATATTACGAGTACGAGAATATGCTTAATATATGCCCTTAGGTTTTGAAAGCAACACGACTCTGCTTAAATGGTTATAGAGCCCATCTATTTACTTCATCCAGGTATCATTCTCTTGTATATCCTTCATCTAAATAACCATCTAGCAAATTCACATGTATAGTCTTGTACAATTTGCTCTTGTTTTGACTATAATATTGCGACCAAACAGAATTTTCCTCTTAATGAGATGAGATAAAAATAGTCTTGTACAATTTGGTCTTGTTTTGACTATAAGATTGCCACCAAACAGAATTTTCCTCTTAATGAGATGAGAAAAAAAATAAAAATTGTTAGTCTTACGACTTATCTCAAGAAAAAACTGGTGGTAACTTTCTTAATGCAAAATAATAAGCATGGATTTCAAACCAAGAGCATTTTTTGCTAGCCTTAATCTAGTTCTTCACTTGTCTTATACATATTAAAATATACCTTAAATTGGACTAACATCTACATCTCTTTCGTAAGGCAAAATCTTTATTTGACACTTATGTTTGAAAGAGTAATGGTTGGAGTGCTTTGGTTATTATGAGATGTGTTTTCTCATGGGTAAAATAATGCTCTCTTCTAAGCATTGCATTTGCAATAGAGCGCTCTAAAGATATCCCAAATCTTTCCATTGGAACATTCATAATGCTCTCAAGCTTTTGGGCATACAATGAGATATGCTTACATATTTCAATTTGAGGAATCTCTCTTCTCCACCATGAGACATAGCATTACCAATGCGTTAGGCTTCCCATTTTTATTTTTCAATCCAAGGATGTAAATGTATCTATTTCACTTTAATGCATTGACATCCTTAGGTCAACATGCAAAGTCTAAAAACATGTTGTAGATTCTACCATGCAAGCTTACCTTTTTTATTTTTCAATCCAAGGATGTAAATGTATCTATTTCACTTTAATACATTGACATCCTTAGGTCAACATGCAAAATCTAAAAACGTGTTGTAGATTCTACCATTCAAGCTTACCTTGTGCATGTCGCATGTTGTGGTAGTTTGTTTCACATTGACAACTACAGTTGCTTGTGATGTGTATTGGTGCCTTGCACATGTTGATGTTTGGTGAAGTGTTGTTGCACATCTCTATTGAATGCAAGTTCTTTTCGTGCTAAAACTTGTCATTAGTCTTCATGCAACTCTGTTGCACCTTGAGTTGTCTTGCACATGTTAGATGTTTGGTGGAGTGTCACCACACCTTTATTAAGTGCAAGCTATCTTTGTGCTAAAACTTGTCATTGTTCTTCACAAATTTGTTGCACCTCGACTTATCCCATAATGCAACTTGTTTATTGTATGCACAGTGTAGTGCAATCAAAAGTAGAATCCAGGGAGTTGTTAATTTAACCAAAATGCTTATTAAATGACAATGATTAAATATTTTGGTGTGTCAATCTTGGAGAAGGATAATGCCAATTTTGAATTATTAAGGAATGGTCGATTGCTCTTGTCTCAAAAGACATCACCTTGTTGGTCAAGCTACTTTCTGAGTGTTTATTTCAATGGCCTAGTTTTATCCTATATGGTAGCACAAGTGGCATGCACTATATAATGAGAACTTTTAATTATTCAAAAGTTGGACAATTCGTTGGTGAGAAGATTGGTTGACTCTCTAGTTTTGGGTTAATGTTGAGAGCTAAATTGATTGTAAGTGTAGAGAGTCTACACATATATGTAGCGATTGGGTAATATAGCACAATAACACCCTTTGTATCCTTAACATTTTTTAGTTTCTCTAGTCTATCTCCATTTTTTTTCCTTATTCACTTTCTGTTGTGTGTTATGTGCACCTAATCAATGGTTGTTCATTCAAACCTTGAGTTGTTGTACTAGATTGGTATCAAATATTAGTGTTATGGGTCTTAGATGTGAGTTCGTTAGAGTTTCATTAACTAAGTGTTTGTTTGAAGTGTTATCACATTACAAGTGAACTAGAGAGATTACTCATAGAGTAGGAAGAGGATGCACAAGAAATTAATAAGTGATTTTGTAGATCTAGTTGATGTGTTGAGAGCCATTCAAGATCATTTTAGGTCATTGAAACCACACAAAGAAGAGGTCTAGTGGTGATGAAAGACATCAATGATGATGAAAGATGAGATCTTGATCTAATGTGGAGGTTTCATGGATGTAGATGATGTAGAGGAGAACATCATAATAGAAAACATATTTGTTAGTATTCTTAAAGGTCGAGAGCAAGCTAAGCTTTAATCTTCAAATTGTTGAGTAAGCTTAAATCTTGAAGAATTGATTGACTAGATCAATGAGCTAGAAAGATGCTTCAAATTCAAATAAATTGAGGAATAAATAAGAGTAGTGCATTACCATGAAGTTGAAAAGGCATCTTGCCTTGTGTTGGAACTTGGTCTAGAAGAGTTATGTGTAGAAGGAGAAGCACAAGATGCCACAAAGAGATTATATGGTGACTAAACTCAAAGGGAAGTTTAAGCCAAGCAATTACATGTTGGATCTACACAAGAAGCTCCAAAATAGATGACAACAAGAGATGTTTGTGAAGGTGTACATGGAATTCTATAGACTATGCATTCATGTTGGCCATGTGGAAGATGGATTGCATATATCCATCCAAGATGAGATGTGCTTGCTTACAATACACTCCATTGAGGAGGTTTGCTAGCTTGCACTCAAGGTGGAAGATAAGTTTTTTTTTTAAGGGCAGGGGTATGAGTAAGGATAGGAAGAGAAACAAGGAATATCTTTGTTTGCACGAAAAGTGTGCAAACCAATGTCATTGTGTTGAGTGGAAAGCATATGCAGGTTTTCAATAAAAGTAGAGATAAAATATGAAGTCATGGAAGAGGCTTTGGAGGGACTTGATTTAGATGAGGGCAAGTAAGTCATTGTGTACTTGAATGTCCAAATGTCTCATAAGAGCATGGTCACATAAAGAAGCATGTGCATGTTGAACATGTTGAAGATAGAAGTTCATAAGGTATTAGAGGAAAATGCGCAAACTAGAAGGCTAGGGAGAACCTATTGATGTGTAAGGTTTTGTTGAAATCCACACATAAATATGACGACCTTTAGTTAAGGAAGAATCTATTCTAAACTAAGTCAAGTTAAGAAGATTGTCTTGCAAGTTGATCATTAAATGAGGCATCATTGGCAATGTAGTGTCCATGAAGATGGTACAAGAGTTAGGCCTAAATATAGCCATGCACCTACACCATGGAATTCTAGAAGGAACAAAATTAATGATGAAAAAGAAATGTTAATTTTCATTCTACATTGGAGAAAGCACAAGTGAGGTATGGTGTCACATGATCTTGATGGATGCCTACATCTATTATTGGGATGGCCATGGTAATATGATTGATCCGTATGGGTGCAAGAACACCTTCATCATTAGGAAGGGTGGGAAGAATTTTAAGATTTCTCATGAAGCACAAAAATGAATCCACCCAAAAGTGTAAGGTGGTGGTTTTGTGAGAAAAGGAGTATGCCAAAGAAAAGGGAGACTTGCAAGATTGATATGTGCTAGTAGACAAGTGTGTGTAGAAAGATAAAATGGAGTTGTATAGCTCCAAGGAGCCAAAATTCAATGCATTAGTTAACTATTTTGTAGATGTGATTGGTGAAGGAATGGCATATGAAGTGTCACTAATGTGCAACATTCCATACTGTATAGATCTAATCATGGGTTCTAGTTTTCCAAGCAAGGCACCACACAAAATGAGTCCTAAAATGAGGACAAAGTTGAAGTAGGTTGAAGAATTACTGGAACAAGGTCTAATAAAGGAAATCATAAGTCTTTGTGTAGTACCTATGGTACTTGTAGTTGGATGAAAAATGCAAGATGCACATAAACAACCATGTGATCAATAAGATCACTATCAAGTACATGTTTTGATTTCCATGGATAGATGCCTTGAAGGATTGTTTGGATGTGGTGTGCCTTGCACACATCCCACTTTTCTTCTGGAAAAGTGTGGACCCCCTTTTATTTTTTCTTTTGGTTCAGTCTTGTTCCCCCAGTTTCTCTAGTTTCTTCCATTGGTCTTGTAGAGTGTGATTTAAAATAAAATGACTGCAAAGTGCCACATGTTCCAATTTTAGGTCATTTGTAGGTTGTTTGGGTCATTTTCCTTGAAAAGGTTTTAAAGTTTAAATTATTTACAGAAATGTGGACCTATGAGGGACTACCGAACATTCAGACTTGATATCCTAACCTCTTGAGGTCCTTACCTTTCTTGCAAGCCTTCCCATTGGTGTAAAACTCAATGTTCAAAATTCTTGAAAGTGAAGTTTATGGAATCCTAATGCAATATTGAATATTTTTTATAGTACCCATATCATCCTGATGTTCAATCCCTCCTTGCAAAGTATTCTCACAACCAATGAAAGTGTAAAACTTTTATCAAAGTCATTTTGAAGGAACTTAAGGGATATTTGAATGTTTGTCTCCTTAAAGCAACCTCATGACCTCCTAACCTCTATCAATTCCTTATAAGGTCTTTTGGGTATGAGGTAAGTGGTCTTTACAAACTTATAGAGAACAAATGAATATCCATTTTTTTTGCTTACCTATTGATGTATCATCGTCTTCCATATTATTTACCTACAAGTTGTTAGAAGAGTAGGAAAGGTCAAAATGCAAAGTTGTAGGGACTTAATGGAGAACTAGAATTTAACTATTTGAATTCAATGTCTAGATCTCTCCTCATTGTTGGTTGTTTTTAATTCCCAACCAGATCTCACAAATAACCTATGGATTTGTCATTTCCAATGGCTAGTTATTTGGAGGGATTGGCCAATGAATAGGTGAAAGTTAAAATAACTTTTCCACTACACTTTGGGCTCTGTAAAACCTAGGAGGGTGATCCCTGATAATGTATTTAAGACCTCCTATGCCAAATTATTTGATACATTATAAGCAACAAATGTGTCCTCACTTAATTAGATTGATAAATGTAGAAATAGAAAGATTTGGCAAAATCCTTTAAGCTTTCAACAATTCAAAGCGAGAGAACATGGAACTTTACATGAAACTTCCAAAAGTAAACATAACTGAAATGAAATTTTGTAAATGTTCATTAATTGAGTGACCTTCGAGCTGCAACTTAGACACAAATTCAAGATCAATGTCTTATCCTAGGGTATGGAGTCAAAAGTAATGCAATTGGAATTATAGCAATATTTCATCTAAGCATTCTAGAGCATCACAATAATGCATTATACAATTATACTTATAATTCTTAACCAACTCTACTTATCAAATCCTTGCATACATTCACACAAACATACATCTCTATTAAATCATTTAACTAGTTCTTTGAACCAGAGCATTAACAGAAACATGCATCCAAAGGAAATACAATGGAAACAAATTTGAATGATCTTTGATCAATTTCATTCATAATAAATGTGAAAGGTATTCAATAGGAGACAACTGGATTTAGAATTACACCATTATATTCAGAAAATGCTAGTATTGTTATACAAATCCTACAAATTACAAAAACTTAGACTCAATAACCTAAAACAAGATTCAAAGCAATTCTTTGTGTTTTCAATTACAAAACTCTCAAAAAGAACCATGTAAATGGCCTTGAATTCCCTTTTATAAGACAAGGGAGCAAAAAGCCTCGGGCCAAGTACACATGTCCCATTTTCATTTGACACTCTATATTACATTTCAAAATATGACCACAACTGCTTGTGGATAGAAATTCCTAGGACAAATATAGTTATATTTACTTGTAACAATCTTTGCCCTTCCAAAAGTGTTTGATGTGGATAGTTGATGTCTTTGTCACTCCTTTCTTTATTATTTGTTGTTGAAGACCTGAGAAAGTGAATTGGTGAGTAAGACAAGGATTTTGATGCACTAGAAGACAAAACTCCCTTTTGCAGATGTTGTTGTAGAAGTTGGAAACATTAAGTAAGCATGAAAGACAAAAAGCAATTCCACATCATCTTGAAAATATTACAAGTCAAGTAGCTCATTGTATTTCTTATCCCAAGCTTTATACTCTTTCTATGATGGCCAGTTGAATGCCATAAATTCATCCAGTTTATTTATGTATGAGCCATATCTCTTTACCACCTGATTTTCCTCTTTGCTAAAATCTTCTAAAAACCTGCTAGTGAACCATAATTTATCCATGCTACTCTTCATTAAATCAATATCAACTGAATTATTTTCATAAATGATAAGAGCTTGAGTAGCAAAAGCATTCTCCATTTGAGACCTCCAATGCTCATATATTTTTACTCCTCCTTTGTTGTCTAAAATGTTCAGAAAAAGGCCAAGATCACTTTCATCAAATTCTTGGAGTAGTTCCCTTATTTTCTTTTCCATGGGGTCCACCATTCCTTTATAATTAGTTATTCCTTGCACCATTTTGTATGTTGGGATGATCTGCTCTACCTTATTTGGATCATGAGTTGATCCCTTGATCATGCATCAATTGCCACCCACAATTGCATCAATGGGATTGCCTCTGATCTATCCTTCTCAAACATGCCAATTGTTATCATCAAGGAATAGTTATTGTGTACATTGTTCACCCTTTTTTATTGTTTTTCACATTAAATGCTCTAACACATTGGTCATTATAAGTACATTGTTTTCATACTTATCTACCTCATAGAGATCCAATAGCTCTACATGTGCCTTTAATTTTTTAATCAAATCTCTTATGTTGATCCTTGCTCTTGATGGTGGGGCAGTAGAGGTACTTGCAACTAATGGTCTATCTTCATCATAAACAACCATTGTTGTAGACTAAGGTAGAGGAGGTGGTGGTGAAGAAGGGGAAGGAGTTGTTGGTTGCTCTTGTTGCATCTAAGGCTACTGATTTTGTAGCATCTCAACCATTATATCCAACTTTAGAAACCTTTTCCTATCCTTATTATACTCAATCAATAAATCATTATACTTCTTAGTTTCTTGATCATATTTTTATTGTAATGATTCAGTTTTTGCCTTGCTAAATTTGGCAACATTTATAGCCAATGTGGCTGCCTCAACTGTTGAAGTGTCAAAAACTATTTTTATTATCAAGCCTCCTCTTAGATCACTGGCAGGCTCTGCAACTATGGGCTTATTTGTGTTTGGTGTTAGTGCCCAAATAGCTAGAGTATCCCACTTAGGGCTAAAAGTTGATCTTTGTAATGCACATAAGGCCTCCTCCTTAGTGGCAAATACCTAAGCATCATGTTTTCTCACTGTATCAAGGGCTATAGCAGATGCTATATCCCACTCAAGTAATGAGAGAATGCCAGTATCCCTTACAAGTTTCCTACCCCCATCAGAGGTCATTTCCTTCTATTCAACTTTCATTTGTGCAATCAGTCTTGTTGATATTACATCCCTTGGCTACTCGGGGAATTTAGCCATTTCTTCATTCAATTTACTTTGATACTAATTACTCTTGGTTTTCCAAACAAATTCTTTGAATACATTGCTCTTAACAAATGTATCATCATCCATAATGTTTTTGCAAAACTCGTCTCTAACATCATCTGCATTATCCACTCCTGTTAATACTGCTTTTGTAAACTTGTTATCGAGAGCTAGTAAATCATTCTCCCTCTATGGAGATGGCATGTGTTGCTCAATATCATTTGTGGTTACAACCACCTCATCAACAGAATCCAAAGGGTAATCCACAATTCCAGTTGTCTCAACCCTCCTCTTTAGAGAGGAGTCCCTTGGAGGTGAATCAATATAACTTACATTTTGGGGTGGAGATAGGGGTGCCTAAGGCACAGGGGTTGATGCTCTTGACTTAGATTGTGTGGGAGTGGCCTTTATTTTCTCTTTCCTCACAATCCCCTTAGGTATTTTGGTGAATACATATGATTTCTTGGGGCGTTGGTAAGTTGGCCTCTCCCCAATCATGGGGGCTTTCCCCTTATCCCATTCGTAGTCTTTGAGCTGCCCCACAACTATCAAAGTTTTACAATATTGCCTCAATTCTTAGAAGTGGATCATCAATATCTACATAAATTTCATTGAAATTGGGATTCCTTTTCTGCTTTGCCTTTTCAAGTTTCTCGAAGGCAATCCACTTCTCTCGTGTCCTTAATTTATTTTGGGTCAAATCTGTTTTTGATTATATCTTCAGCACAATCCATTCCATGTCAATATTTTGACCTATTAATTCTTATTCTCAAAGCAACAATGAATCCTTCAGGGTCAAAATTTATAGCCTTGCAAAGCTTCATCTTGAAAGGATTGAGTAAATCTAGAATCTATTTTTATTCCTCCTTTCTCATAATAAAATTTGAAAACATAATCACCAAGGGGAAGATAGAACCTTTCTTTTGATTTGCTAAATGAAGTTCTTCATTCCATCATAATTGCCACATTACCTCAAGAAAACCGATTCTCAATGGTACAAACCTGGGCAAAACATGTGGGGCCATATTGGTCCCATAAACTCTCAAAACAGTGCAATCTGAATGAACAATCACATCAACCCAGTTGCGATCTATTCTCAAATCAGGTTTCCTTTACTTTGGTCTTAAGAAATCATGTAGCTCTTTTGGAATCCTTGGTACTTCTCTCAAATAGCATTTTACGTTTACAATAAACAAGTTTGTGAATGTCAAAAAACTTGACTGTCAACAATGTTTGTCTAAAAAATGTGTCCACTTTTGAACAGGGAGTTCAACACCTTTTTCATCCCTCATTGTTAACTACAACCCTAGACCCAAATCCTTATATCCCCAAGCTAGAAAAATGTCGCATAGAAGTGAGTACCACCAAAAGACAACTCCCCTCTCTTGATTCTTGATGGCTACCAATCCCTTGTGGATGGCATCTGACAAGTATGTGGCAAATTCATATTCTTCATTTATCGTCAAGTTCTATATATTTGTTGCTATGAACATAAAAGCTACTCGCATCTTTTGCAGAGGAACAAACCCTATAACCTGGTAAAGTGTGTAGTAGGTTTAAACAAAGTACCCCTCAAAACCATCAACTCATAACGTTTCTTGATCTACAAGGAGATTCTGACCATTTTCCTATTCTTATCTTTCACCCAGAACCTTGGTAGCAACATAACCCTACAACTGCTCTTATTTTTCTCATATTCTCTTTTCAATTCTTCAAGGTTGATGGGCTTATTGGCATTAGGGTTTAACTTAAAGATATCAATTATTGACTGTTCATCCAAATTGGTCATTTCAACCCCCTTGTGTGTCCTCATACTACAACAAAATAGTCAATTAGCGTTGACTCTAGCGCCGGATTTTAGTGTATTTGAAACCATCAATTGGAGCCATCGCACAACACAAAAGTGTTTCTTCGTTTATTTGCCGGATTTAGCGTTGTCTTTAGCATCTAGTTTAGTGTTGAATTTAACGCTAGAAATTTGGTGCCAGTTATACCGTCCTTTTTAGCACCAGACTTAATGTCGGAAATTTGGTGCCAGTTATACTGTCCTCTTTAGCACTGAAAATAGCGTCGGAAATAGCGCCTAAATTGGCGCTGAAATTGGCTTTCGGTTTTGCTTCCATGTTTGCTCGCATTTTTACTTCTAGTTTTGCTCCCACTTTTGCTTCTGATTGTGCTTCTGGTTTTGCTTCTGGTTTTGCTTTTGGTTTTTCTTCCAGGTTTGTTTCTAGTATTGCTTCCAATTCTACTTCCAATCTTTCTTCTAGTTTTGCTCCTGATTTTGCTTACACTTGTGCTTTCAATTTTGCTTCTAGTTTGGCTTCCAGGCTTGCTTCCAATTTTGCTTCCAATTTTGCTTTCGGTTTTTCTTCCAGTTTTGCTTCGAATTTTGCTTCCAGTTTTGCTTCCAGGTTTGCTTTCAATATTGCTTCTGATTTTGCTTCCAAAATTGTTTCTAGTTTTGCTTCTAATTTTTCTTCCGGTTTTGCTTCCAATTTTGCTTCTAGTTTGGATTCCATTGTTGCTTCCTTTTTTGCTTCTAAAAATGCTTCTTGTTTTGCTTCCATTTATTAATTTAATATGTTTTAATTCAATTTAATTAGTTAAATATATGATGCCTCTTAAATAACTCATATGATTATAGAGTAATTAATTTAATTATTTAACTCATATGATTAAATAACAAGATAATTATTTTATTATTTTGCTAGTTAAATTACTGCTAAGGGGCAATACCCTGTATTTCTTCACAAAAGATTTTACATGAGTTCCCGACCAAAATTTACTTGCAGGCTTTTGAAAAAATGGCCATGTGTTTCAGAAACCTTTACCCTACCTACCCATGCTGATACATTTTCAGTTACAAAATGGCCCAGTTCTAGACTCAGGCAAAGCCAACTGGGACTGACTCCTATCTGCTACTGTTTCCCCTATTACTACTATATCATATGTATACCAAAATATAACTTTTACCAGGCTAGGAATTTTTTAATCTTCATCATCATTTGTCTTTGTCCGCTTCCTGTAGGCAATGTAGTCTGCAATCACTGGGTAGTCAACACCACAATTCTGGTGGGTCGTATCTTTGGCTTTTCCCCTGGGTCCCTATCGTCATCCTTGCACCACTCTTCTCCTAAACCAAATTCCCAATCATCGTCGTCTCCTGCCACAATCTTGTCCACCAGCCCTTCATCCTCAACATACTGGATTGCCCAACCTCTTGGATGATTTGTCACCAGATTGGTTGCTCTGAGTAGGAAGAAGACGTTTCAGTCACACTTGTCCCACAACTTCTCAAAACCCTTTGGGTCGATGGTTTGAATCAAAGGGAATTTCGTGACATCCCTACCATCCATCTAGAGCATGTAGTAGTTATGGGGCATTGGTATTTGTTTATTCTCATCTACATTGTCGAGGGCTGCGTCGATATCCCCCAACCAAGCATGGACAAAGACCATCTGTGTGAGCTTCTTCCCCATCTCTTTCGACACACCCATATGCAGTAACATGGCCGGGATTTCTGAGTTCAACCTGAACCTATGATAGGCCCTCATGAATTCTGGCCCCATAATTTTCTTGGTCGCCCAGAGAATCAGTGGATGAGATGACGTTAGGAAAGCTTGTAGTCTTTTGTCTGTGATCTCACCTTTGAAAGATTGTGGTTGCTTCTCAGTGTTCAAGAATAATGGAGTCTCAATTATTCTTGCTGCTACCGCTTCCCATGCCTTTTCGCTACTCAGACTTGCACTAGTTCCTCTACCTTCGGCTCCACCACCTACTTTTTCTCACACCTACTTCTAGAATGCTCCTTTGCGTTTGTCAAAAATAACACCGGTCGATGCCTTTTATAGACAGTGACCTAATTACTTCATTTTTATGTGTTTTTCGTGCCTTTGAGGTGTGTTTTCTGGAAATAACAAGATAATTATTATAACAAGTGAGTCAAATATCTATAATTTAATTGAATTTGACAACATCCATCCTGAGCAATAAATTAAAATCATCATACGTAATAAATATCCATCCAAAATTAATCATCAACCACTTTTAATATATATAAATTGACAAGTCAATACTGATAAGATCATCATCATGTATAACTAAAACAAGTGAAAGTAAAATATTCCAGTAGATCAATAACATGTCAAAATGATACATGTCCAACAGTCGACATAAGTCAAAATGATACATGTACAAATGATATAAGTAAAAATGATAAAATTATGTAACTCAAATTGATACAAGTCAAGATGATACATGTCCAAATGATATAAGTGAAAATGATAAATTTCAATATGATACAACTCAATAATAAGGTATTGTAGGCCGTGAAAATGATACATATGATAGTACCATGAAAAGAGGCATCATAACAATATATCAACAATGATCCATGATGCAGTGTATATGATCACAAATGTCACTGGGTACTACCAACAACTGCCTCATCATCATCATAATGATATACTAGCAATGATCCATGATGCAACCTATATGATCATGAATGTTGTTGGGTACTGCCAACAACTACCTGATCATCATCATCACCATCGTGATCATCATCATCGTCGTCGTCATCGTTGTCATCATCATCATCATCATTGTCATTGGCCTCAGTGTCTTCCATATTTGCGTCATCATCATCCTCTGCCATGTGATTTTTACCAATAGAACCAATCATTTATGGATCTATATCATGATGAGGATCATCTTGATCTTCTGGAAGACTTGTGTTCTACAAAAAACACATTTAAAATGAAAAGTTATTGTTTATTTCATGCAATAATTAATTTTTTTGTTATATATCTAATATTGAAATGTATGAGATGAAACCATAATCAAATTACATCATATCAAAGTGCACATACCAGAATAAAATTTCAAACAATTTAAAGCTAATATGTGATTCCAATGATGTAAAACATGCAACAATTCTAATAAACGTTAGTAAAGATCATAAAAAAAATTGTTATACAATTTAACTATCAACTATAAATTCTACTACATAACCTTAAGTGCCAACCCTCTGCAAAAGAATGAGGAGACTGTAAGAAGATTGGCTGCAGGGGGCATTGGCACAGGAGATGGACATGGCTCTTCCAAGCCATCCACTAAGATGGCTTCATACACAAATGTGGAAGATATCCCCGTTTCTAGACAGCTCATGATTCAGGTTGATACAAAAAATGATGTTGTTTTGGTACCCATATATGGCATCATGGTTCATTTCATGTAGCCACCATCAAGAGTATTAGAAGCCAACAAGATGGAGGGAATTCTTATATAAGTATAATTTTCAATGTTCTAGGTACCTACTTTAATGCCAACTACATGCCAACATTGAAATTCCCTAGCAGTATTTATGTTAAGGAAATTTCCTTTAGATCCAAGGATTCAAAGCACATCAACCATGTGGTACAAATGATTAAATCCCACAAATGATGTAGAAATGAAAGAGTCTGAAAAGGTAGAGAGAGCTACACTGGTGACTCAGGAGAAACTTCAACTTTCAAAAACAAAGGCAATTAGGCTGGCAGACTTGTGGATCAGGCCAACATTTGGTGGAAGAGGAAGAAATATGACTGTAACTCTGGACGACCACCATAATGGATTTTGGTATTCAACCATGAGAGTAGAAGAGAGAGCTGATATCATGTATCAAAACATTAAGCATGCATTCTTCCAGCTAGCAGAGAAGGAGATGATTACTTTGCTTCACTTTCATTCGCATAACCATATCATGGCGTGGGAACCAAGAAGACCAAGGATGTCCAATTTTATATGGAGGTAATGTATGTGGTCCAAAATTTAGGAGGGGCAAGAAGTTCAATGTATGATCCTGATGAAATTGAGGAAGAACAACAAGAGAGGGACAAGAAAAATAAAATCAATGCAGAGTTTTAAGGATTTTTCAAGCGAGTAAGAGAGCTATGGGAGCAACCTCATCTAAAATATTTTGAACTAGATTTTGATATACCATTTAGAGAGATTGGTTTCAATGGAAGAGGAAGAAAGATGATTAATTTGCTTCATTTTCATTTGCATAACCATATCATGGTGTGGGAACCAAGAAGACCAAGGATGTCCAGTTTTATGTGGAGGTAATGGATGTGGTCCAAACTTTAGGAGGGGCAAGAAGGTCAATGTATGATCTTGATGAAATTGAGGAAGAACAACAAGAGAGGGACAAGAAAAATAAAATCAATGCATATTTTCAAGGATTTGTCAAGCGAGTAAGAGAGCTATGGGAGCAGCCTCATCTAAAATATTTTGAACTAGATTGATATACCATTTAGAGAGCTTGGTTTTCATGGAAGAGGGAGAAAGATGATTACTTTGCTTCATTTTCATTTGCATAACCATATCATGACATGGGAACCAAGACGACCAAGGATGTCTAGTTCTATGTGGAGGTAATGGATGTGGTCCAAACTTTAGGAGGGGAAAGAAGGTCAATGTATGATCCTGATGAAATTGAGGAAGAACAGAAAGAGAGGGATAGGAAAAATAAAATCAATGCAGATTTTCAAGGATTTGTCAAGCGAGTAAGAGAAATGGCTGAACTCCATTGACGCCATTCCTCAATCTTTGGTTGATGGCATCAAGGAATGGATGAACTCCATGGATATAAAGTATTATGAAAGCAAAATGAACTTGAATTGGAAGCCAATTTTGAAGACTATTACTAATGATCCAACCATGAATAGTTCTTTAGGACATTTTTTACTTTGATTATACTATTTTTAAGTGACCTTTTCATGTATATAATCATATCATGTTCATGTATGTTAATATAAGGCAGCTATGGAGGTAGTTCAAGGAGATGGCCCTGAACATTTTCCTCATCTTATAAAGTCTGCAGGAACAAGAGTAGGGATCGAATTTCGAGAGTCTGGTTTAAGTTTAAATTCAAGAAATGACAAAATTGTGAAGGCTGGAATGGCTTTTAATGTATCACTTGGGTTTCATAATTTGCAATTGCAGACTGGTAACCCCAAAACACGGAATTATTCATTGCTCCTTGCTAACACTATAGTTGCATAACCATATAATGGCATGGGAACCAAGAAGACCGAGGATGTCTAGTTTTATGTGGAGGTAATGGATGTGGTCCAAACTTTAGGAGGGGCAAGAAGTTTAATGTATGATCCTGATGAAATTGAGGAAGAACAACAAGAGAGGGACAAAAATAAAATCAATGCAAATTTTCAAGGATTTGTCAAGCGAGTAAGAGAGTTATGGGAGCAGCCTCATCTAAAATATTTTGAACTAGAGTTTGATATACCATTTAGAGAGCTTGGTTTTCATGGAAGAGGAAGAAAGAAGATTAATTTGCTTCATTTTCATTTGCATAACCATATCATGGCATGGGAACCAAGAAGACCAAGGATGTCCAGTTTTATGTGGAGGTAATGGATGTGGTCCAAACTTTAGGAGGGGCAAGAAGGTCAATGTATGATCCTGATGAAATTGAGGAAGAACAACAAGAGAGGGATAGGAAAAATAAAATCAATGTAAATTTTCAAGGATTTGTCAAGCGAGTAAGAGAGCTATGGGAGTAGCCTCATCTAAAATATTTTGAACTAGAGTTTAATATACCATTTAGAGAGCTTGGTTTTCATGGAAGAGGAAGAAAGATGATTACTTTGCTTCATTTTCATTTGCATAACCATATCATGGCGTGGGAACCAAGAAGACCAAGGATTTCCAGTCTTATGTGGAGGTAATGGATGTGGTCCAAACTTTAGGAGGGGCAAGAAGGTCAATGTATGATCCTGATGAAATTGAGGAAGAACAACAAGAGAGGGATAGGAAAATAAAAATCAATGCAAATCTTCAAGGATTTGTCAAGCGAGTGAGAGAGCTATGGGAGTAGCCTCATCTAAAAGATTTTGAACTAGACTTTGATATACCATTTAGAGAGCTTGGTTTTCATGGAAGAGGAATAAAGATGATTACTTTGCTTCATTTTCATTTGCATAATCATATCATGGCATAGGAACCAAGAAGACCAAGGATATCCAGTTTTATGTGGAGGTAATGGATGTGGTCCAAACTTTAGGAGGGTCAAGAAGGTCAATGTATGATCCTGATGAAATTGAGGAAGAACAACAAGAGAGGGACAAGAAAAATAAAATCAATGCAGATTTTCAAGGATTTTTCAAGCGAGTAAGAGAGCTATGGGAGAAGCCTCATCTAAAATATTTTGAACTAGAGTTTGATATACCATTTAGAGAGCTTGGTTTTCATGGAAGAGGAAAAAAGATGATGACTTTGCTTCATTTTCATTTGCATAACCATATCATGGCATGGGAACCAAGAAGACCAAGGATGTCTAGTTTTATGTGGAGGTAATGGATGTGGTCCAAACTTTAGGAGGGGCAAGAAGGTCAATGTATGATCCTGATGAAATTGAGGAAGAACAACAAGAGAGGGACAAGAAAAATAAAATCAATGCAAATTTTTAAGGATTTGTCAAGTGAGTAAGAGATCTATGGGAGAAACCTCATCTAAAAGATTTTGTACTAGAGTTTAATATACCATTTAGAGAGCTTGGTTTTCATGGAAGAGGAAGAAAGATGATTAATTTACTTCATTTTCATTTGCATAACCATATCATGGCATGGGAACCAAGAAGACCAAGGATGTCTAGTTTTATGTGGAGGTAATGGATGTGGTCCAAACTTTAGGAGGGGCAAGAAGGTCAATGTATGATCCTGATGAAATTGAGGAAGAACAACAAGAGAGTGACAAGAAAAATAAAATCAATGCAGATTTTTTAAGGATTTTTTCAAGCGAGTAAGAGAGCTATGGGAGTAGCCTCATCTAAAATATTTTGAACTAGAGTTTGATATACCATTTAGAGAGCTTGGTTTTCATGGAAGACGAAGAAAGATGATTACTTTTCTTTTTCATTTGCATAACCATATCATGGCGTGGGAACAAAGAAGACCAATGATTTCCAATTTTATGTGGAGGTAAGGGATGTGGTCCAAACTTTAGGAGGGGCAAGAAGGTCAATGTATGATCCTGATGAAATTGAGGAAGAACAACAAGAGAGTAACAAGAAAAATAAAATCAATGCAGATTTTTAAGGATTTTTTCAAGCGAGTAAGAGAGCTATGGGAGTAGCCTCATCTAAAATATTTTGAACTAGAGTTTGATATACCATTTAGAGAGCTTGGTTTTTATGGAAGAGGAAGAAAGATGATTACTTTGCTTCATTTTCATTTGCATAACCATATCATCGCGTGGGAACCAAGAAGACCAAGGATGTCCAGTTTTATAAGGAGGTAATGGATGTGGTCCAAAATTTGGGAGGGGCAAGAAGGTCAATGTATGATCCTGATGAAATTGAGGAAGAACAACAAGAGAGGGACAGGAAAAATAAAATCAATGCAAATTTTCAAGGATTTGTCAAGCGAGTAAGAGAGCTATGGGAGCAGCCTCATCTAAAATATTTTGAACTAGAGTTTGATATACCATTTAGAGAGCTTGGTCTTCATGGAAGAGGAATAAAGATGATTACTTTGCTTCATTTTCATTTGCATAACCATATCATGGCGTGGGAACCAAGAAGAACAAGGATTTCCAGTTTTATGTGGAGGTAATGGATGTGGTCCAAAATTTAGGAGGGGCAAGAAGGTCAATGTATGATCCTAATGAAATTGAGGAAGAACAACAAGAGAGGGACAGGAAAAATAAAATCAATGTAGATTTTCAAGGTTTTTTCAAGCAAGTAAGAGAGCTATGGGAGCAGCCTCATCTAAAAGATTTTGAACTAGAGTTTGATATACCATTTAGAGAGCTTGATTTTCATGGAAGAGGAAGAAAGATGATTACTTTGCTTCATTTTCATTTGCATAACCATATCATGGCGTGGGAACCAAGATGACCAAGAATGTCCAGTTTTATGTGGAGGTAATGGATGTGGTTCAAACTTTAGGAGGGGCAAGAAGGTCAATGTATGATCCTGATGAAATTGAGGAAGAACAACATGAGAGGGATAGGAAAAATAAAATCAATGCAAATTTTCAAGGATTTTTCAAGCGAGTAAGAGAGCTATGGGAGCAGCCTCATCTAAAATATTTTGAACTAGAGTTTGATATACCATTTAGAGAGCTTGGTTTTCATGGAAGGGGAAGAAAGATGATTACTTTGCTTCATTTTCATTTGCATAGACATATCATGGCGTGGGAACCAAGAAGACCAAGGATGTCTAGTTTTATGTGGAGGTAATGGATGTGGTCTAAACTTTAGGAGAGGTAAGAAGGTCAATGTATGATCTTGATGAAATTGAGGAAGAATAGCAAAAGAGGGACAGGAAAAATAAAATCAATGCATATTTCAAGGATTTTTCAAGCTAGTAAGAGAGCTATGGGAGTAGCCTCATCTAAAATATTTTGAACTAGAGTTTGATATACCATTTAGAGAGTTTGGTTTTCATGGAAGAGGAAGAAAGATGATTACTTTGCTTTATTTTCATTTGCATAACCATATCAAGGCATGGGAACTAAGAAGACCAAGGATGTCCAGTTTTATGTGGAGGTAATGGATGTGGTCCAAACTTTAGGAGGGGCAAGAAGGTCAATGTATGATCCTGATGAAATTGAGGAAGAATAAAAAGAGAGGGACAGGAAAAATAAAATCAATGCATATTTTCAAGGATTTGTCAAGCGAGTAAGAGAAATGGCTGAACTCCATTCATGCCATTCCTCAATCTTCGCTTGATGGCATCAAGGAATGGCTGAACTCCTTGGATATAAAGTATTATGAAAGTAGAATGAACTTGAATTGGTGGGAAATTTTGAAGACTATTACTGATGATCCAGAAAAATTTATTGAAGATGGTGGTTGGGAATTTTTGAATATGGAAGCTAGTGATTCTGATTCTAATAATTCAGAATATTCAGATCAAGGATATGAACCCTTTGATGTAGAAGAGGAATCAAAATCAGATGAGGAAGGTTCAAAAGATGAGTCTCTTGTGGAGTTAGATGAGGATGATGAAGAAGAAGATTATGAAGGGGAGGAAGGTAAAACATGGGATGAATTAGAAGTCGAAGCCAGAAATGCAGATAAAGAAAAAGGAGATGAGTCAGATAGTGAAGAGGAAAGACGGCGACGAAAGGTAAAAGCTATAGGGATGTCTCAGGCACCTGATATTAGATATTCAAGAGGAATGCCTACCAAGAGGCATAAATTCATATGAATTGAGTTCATCTACATCCTTCTACTATTTATTCATGCACATAAATGGTTCAGTTGTTTATGCAAATGATGCATATATGTTAACTTGATCAGTGTTGTTAGTTTGGTAGTTTGACTTCTATGACAACCAACCATTAGGCCATTCTGTGCGGGAGCATGCTTGTGTTTTTAGTTAGCTTTTTTGGATAGCTCTACTTGGTGTTAAGGACATTCCATTTATCTTTTGAATGTTAATAAATCTATTATTACATGCTTCTCTATGTTGATCAAATCAGGTTGCAAGTTTTTTACTGTTTATTTTATTTATGGAGTTTTTTTAACTTGGAAGATAGAAATTTACTACCTTTTTTTAAATTAGATGGACAAATTAAGTGGTTGGTTAGCTACGCCAAGTGATGTAGACTACAAGGATGTGTTAGATCTATAGGATGCCTACCAAGATGCATCAAAACATTCTTACATGTTAAAATAATGACAGCATCGTGAGGAAGGATGGCAAAAATGCAAATTGACATATTAACACAACAATATGCAACTAAGTTATTGAAACTAGAATTCAACTATTGATACCTCTTTCTCCATCTAGATTAAAAAATTGGCCCACTTTTTTCTTTGTAATTTTTCCTTTTCAAATTGCTTTGGATTCTGGTCATATTTCTCCTCCTGTCAAAACATGGCACATGGACTAGTTAAACTAATTGATATGCAATCATTTACTTTTTCCTAGGGAATTAAAAGAAATATCATTTAACATATTAAATATACTTACAAATTTACAGATCAAGGCTTGTAAACCTTTCTGGCCACTGTGATGCGTGGCAGGAAGTTTTTGAAGCCTAGCCTTGGAGGCCTTGTCCTGAAACATATACTAATTCAATTTAACTATGCACAAATAAAATTTAAAAATCGTTTAATAAATTTGATATAATCTTATGAGAAAATTCAAATACCTACGTACTCTCCTCACCGGACTTCCTTTATGCTTCAGACTTCTCATATGATTTTACAAGCTCTTTCCATACTTTGACACTTACATCAAGTGGCCTTTTTTTGAGCCTTAGCTCGAGAGGGATTTTTTTATCTTCTTTGTTTGGTTGCACCGAAATCTCTTGCAATTTTGAGACATTCGTAGCTTTACCTTCTTCACAGACCAACCTATGCCATATTCAGTCTCCATGTCATTGATAACTGCTTTTTGCAAGTGTATGGGTATCTTTGAGAATGGAAAATGTAGATGGTCTTTGAACCATTCAAGGCATGATTCCTTCAACCTATGAATAAACCCTTTTCTAGCAGTTGTCATTCGGATTTCCCCTGAAACCACATCGTATTCTATCTTGCTATTGAAGGTACCAATGCAAGATTGAAAACTTGTCGAGGTGGAAGAAGTTTGTGTCCCAGGAGTGGGTGGGACAGTGGAAGCCTCTACTCGCTGTTCTACATTCCTAGAGTTTACTGTTATTGATTTCCTCTTTGCTCTTTTGCTCGATCCAAGACTGCTTGGGGAATCAATTGATTCCCTTTGACACGGTTGATTTGGTTGCAATGTTTCAGGGGCTTCACTAGATCGGTTTTCTATGTATCTGGAAAGCATTTTCCAGCGCACATCATCCAATTTGTTCACTGCCTCTACCCCTAATATGGAAGCCAATGCCTCTTTATCTTTGTTAGTCACATGTCCCTATATATATAAAATAAATTTCTTCTTTTAAATTTAAAAATATAAAACTAAAAAGTAAAAAATGAAAGAAACAAGGGAAACATTTACAAATCTATAAATTGACAATGAATTATCTCATTGTAGCTAGAGTCAGCTCCCTTTTTTCTCTTCCCTCCATCACTTAACATTTATAGGCGACCTAGGGAAAATTATTTTCGTCCAGTCTATGGAGGCAAACGAAGTACACACTGTCAGGTATGAAATTTTTCGTCCAGTTTGTGGTATGAAAGTTTTACCTTGAATGACTCTCTTTCTGGATTTAAGCGCCTATGAATCAATTGCTTGTGCACCTATATAGAATATAAATATATTTGAAAGGATATAAATATATGGAAAATGAAACAAATGTATTGTAAAAAAATCAACGCTTGTGCACCTGTATAGAATGGTAATCTTTGGGGGATAAAAAGGGTGTAGAGTGTGGTTTTATTGAGAGTTAACACAGATAGGTCCCATGCTCGAGTTGTATTTGTTGATTAGAAATAAAATGAATGTGTGTGCACAATCAATTTGAAACCACAAGCTCATTGCTCTGTTAAATATTTATGGGAATGAAAAAAACAAATTGTAACCTTACCTATGGTGTCACAAACTAAATCAAATTTTTGATCTACTTGCTTGTAGCCCTCCTTCGCACCGTTTTTCCCTTTTTTGTCCTCTCTTCCTTTGCGTGGCTTTTTTCTCTTGTCATATCTTCCTTCGTGCAACTATTTTCTCTTGTCATCTCTTCCTTCTTGACGTGGGAAGTTTTAAATTTTTGTTCCTGGTTCAGTAGTCGGTGCCATAGTCAACATAGAAAAGTGTGCCTTATTTAGCACCACCTTTCAACCAAAAAAGGTAATCTATTTGGGATGCAAAAGGCGGCACAAATTGCGCCTAATTTAGTGCCTCCTTTCAGCCAAAAAATGTAATGTGCCTAATTTAGCGCTGCCTTTTAGCCAAAAAATGTAATTTGTTTGGGATGCAAAAGATGACACAAAGTGCACCTAATTTAGCACCTAGCAGTGCAAAATGATATATTTTTCTTGGAAGTTGATAAATAAATTGATCCTAAATGACTTCATCTTCATATGTTCCAAGGGAGCAATCATGGTTCCCTATTTTATCTATTCCTTATCCCATGTCAATTTTGGGTGCAAAACTAATAGAGGTTAGATTTGTGAACTCGGAAATGACCCCTATACAACTAGATGAGTCATCTAAAGTGTGAAATATATGTCTAAAGTGAGGTTTTTTGTTGGATATCATATTTGTTGAAATGATATAATTGGTGTACTAAACATTATTTACTATGTTGTGTATTATAGGGGCGAGATGAGGCAATGACAACAGATCGTGTCATGTCAAATGAGGAGTACACAACGGCTGAAGCGGGACATCAAGTACTCAAATTTTGACTTAACTTATGAAAAAATGATCTGATGGAATTTTGTGATTCATCCATTTTTTTAATAGTATTATTGAAATTTATAATGTATTATCCAATCTTGACATAAATTAATGCATGTTGTTGATTATTTTAGATGGAGATTGGAGCAAATACAGAGCCTGAGCGTTCAACTAGCAAAAGAGGAAGATATGTACGTGGACATGGACCTAAAACTATTAAATCGCGTAGACGACAGTGGGTGTTTGAGGATATGACAATGGATCTTGCAGACACAACAAATGACTGCACTGAACAAGAGGTTGGTCAGGACTATAGTACATGGGATGAATACTTTGAGAAACTATATGACTAAAGTGAGGTTTTGTGTTGGATATCATATTCGTTGAAATGATACAATTGGTGTAGTAAACATTATTTAATATGTTGTGTATTATAGGGGCGAGACAAGGCCATGGCAACAAATCATGTCATATCAAATGAGGACAGAACGAATGAAGCGGGACATCAGGTACTCAAATTTTGACTTAACTTAGGAAAAAATGATCTGATGGCATTTTGTGATACGTCCATCTTTTTCACAGTATTATTGAAATTTATAATGTATTATCCAATCTTGACATAAATTAATGCATGTTGTTGATTATTTTAGATGGAGATTGGAGCAAATGCAAAGCTTGGGTGTTCAACTAGCAAAAGAAGAAGATATGTACGCGGACGTGGACCTGAAACTATTAAATCACGTAAACGATAGTGGATGGAAGAGGATATGACAATGGATCTTCTAGACACAATAAATGATTGCACTCAACAATAGGTTGATCAGGACTATAGTACATGGGATGAATACTTTGAGAAAATTATTATTTGTGGATGTTTTGTATGTCGTGGAAAGAAACAATTCAAATGAGAAATTGTACAAAGACATTACATATATGATGAGCTTCCATTTGGTAGTATGCCTCCTACAATCGATTCAAATCCAATAGGAATTGTGGTAAGGAATTTGTTTAAACATTGTTTTATATTATTTAAATAACTAATTTTTTTCTCAATGGATACTTGTAGGATAAAGTTCTTGGTTTAAAGTTTCTTGGATCACCAACTTCCAACCTAGAGGGCAATGATAATTTATCAGATAATACATCTAACAAAAATATGTGCCAATATACCAGCTCGAAAGATGAGGAATTGATGAAAACAAGTCATAGAACAAGAACCGGTTTAAAGATGCATAATTTGCTTAAAGACAGGGGGAAGGTGGACTACATACCCTATGAGAATGAATGTGATGGAGATGATGACTTGCCCCTGAGTTTGAGATCAATTTACAAAGAGACATTTGATCGTCGACTATATTGCGCTTAGCCTAGTGATCAACAACTAACTAGATTGTATGAGGTGTTTCAATTTTGGGGATATAGCTACATGATACAACCCTCCAATATTCATGGAGCGAATCTAGGCCTCTTTATTGTCCAAAATGTACATGTGGGATCTAAACATAGAAACAATTCAGAACAAACCACTATGAGATTAATGCCATATTATGGTCCATCATATTACAGTGGTGAATGGAGAAGGCTAGCAGAATATAAGCCTAGCATGTCAGCATATGGTCTAAATTTGAATATGTATACACATTGTCTCCAATTGGAAAGTGGAAAAAAAATTAATAAAGGTCGTTTTATGTATATAGATGGACATGCGTACACACAAAAATATTGCAGGATTTATAAATAGTAGTAAGGGAAGGGACCCTAATGTAAGACCAAATTGTCAATTTGTTGAGGTTATAAATGATAAAGATGGACATATGGAAAGAGAGGTTGATAGACTGATGGTTGAGGCTATTAAGGACCTTACCATTGGGGATGAGTTATTGATTGATTACCCCTTCTTAAAATGCACTCCTACGCGAAAGAAAAGGGAAGAACAAGGTCTCCCTAAGGATGTTCCTAAGGGTAGAAAACCAAAGAATAATAAATGATTGTGGACTGATGTTTTATAAACTATGTTGTCAAAATTGTGTTTTATTTAATTTATCCAATTGTTGCCAAACATTAAATAATGCTTGCATTTTTTGATAGGTAGAATATGTTGATGAAATGCATACTAATACCCATGATCCAACTAGGTATTTAAGATTTGGACGAGATGATCCAAACCATCCTTTAAACCATACTAGGGTGAAAAGAGCAAGTCTGAAAAGATTACTACCACCTGAGAAATTTGAAGAGCTGATGAGATATGCATACACTGATGAGATGCCACCTAGCCTTAATGATGTTGATCATGATAGTGAAAATGTAGTGCATGAAGAAGGATTGAATGAAATGCTTGCAGGTTTCTTTGGGGATGGAAACAATGATGACAATAATGATCATATGGTTGACAGTAATGATGATAGCAGGGGTAATTACCACCAACATAATGTTGATGATAACAACCTGAAAGACTCCATCAAGCAAGCAGCGCAAAAACCCATGTTCAAATCGGGTGCAAGTAGAACCTCACAACTGGAATGCACATTAATATTATTAGAAATCAAGTCACTATTCGGCTGGTCAGACAAAGGATTCACTACCCTACTGAAGTGAGTTGAAATCTATTTCTTACTTTCCATTTTCAATTGGTGTACACAATTTGTAAACATTCATCGACTTCATTTATATTTCTTTAAGGGGATTTTAAAACCATATATTGTATATAAATAGTCCTAGTATAGATTGACATATCAAACATGTTCATCATAAGTCAAACATTCAATTGGTTTAATCTCTGGAAATCTTACAGGGAACTAAAAACTAAAATATTCCTTGAAGAGAATGTGTTGCCATCAACTTGCAGAGAGGCACGTCTTTTGTTGGTTGAGTTGGGGATTGACTATAAGAAAATTCATTCATGTAAAAATGATTTCATTTTATACAGAGATGAATATTAGAACAAGGTAGAATGCCCTGTATGTAAAGAGAAGAGATATCGTATAGATGTACAAGGTCCTATAGTTCCAAAGAAGGTTTTACGTCACATGCCAATTATAACTAGACTTCAACGAATGTTTCGTTGCAAGTCACTTTCACAATTGATGGACTGGCATGCAAAGAAAAAGAGTAAAGATGGATTCGTGTGAATTCTGGTTGACTCCAAAGCAATGAAACACATAGAGGAAAAATGGCCAAGAAAATTCAAAGATGAACCCCGTAGTATCAGGTTTGGTCTTGCAATTGATGGAGTGTGCCCATTCTCTTTCATGAGCTCAAATTATAGTGTTTGGCCAGTCAGATTGATAGTATACAATATTCCCCCATGGATGAGTGTTAGAAAGGAGCACCTTATGCTGACTCTCATTATTCCAAGAAAACATCAAGTTAAAAACATGGATGTTTATCTTGCACGCCTTTTATTGATGGGATGCAACTGCTATGGAAAGGCATAAGAATGTATGACATATCACATCCTCCATCAAATAGGTCCTTCATGTTGTATGGTGTGCTATGTTGGACTATTCATGATTTCCCAAGACTTGGTGTTTGTTATGGTAAGATAAAATATTTACGTATTTACACTCATAATTTATTTTCATCCCAACTTTCATACTTAGTTTTATACTATTTTTTTGATATTATTAACATTACTTGTTGAATTGCAGGGCTTCAAACAAAGGGGATATTTGCATTTCCAAGATGTGCAGAACAATTTCAAGGGCGGTATTCTAAAGATCTACATAAATTTATTTACGCAAACAACAGGGTTTTTCTACCACTAGATCATACATTTAGAAATCGCCTGAAGAATCAATTTGATGGAAAAGTTGAAAATAGAGGCCCTCCCATGATTATGGGTCCAGGTGATTGGCTTAAGAAGTATGAAGATGCTGAATTAAAAGCTTGGGAGGATTTTTTTGATCAGGGTGATTCAATTCAAGAACCAAAACAAGTTCTAGTCAATATGCTAGAAGGAATGAAAAGGAAATCCATATTTTATGAGCTCCCTTACTGGAAGGATCTATTAATATCTCACCTATTAGATCCTATGCACGTTTTCAAAAATGTCCCAAATTCTACATTTCAAAATATATCAGGCAAAGAGAAGGACACCTCGTCTTCGAGGAGAGATATTGCTCTTTCGCATACCAAAATTGATACAAAACATTTGTGGCCAAACAGGGAAAATGAAACATATGCAGAAGCTCCATGGATTTTTTGAAAAAAAAAAAGAGCTAGACCAACTAAAAAATGTCATTCGTTCAATAAGGACACCTACTGGTTATGGGTCATCATTGGCTAAAGCTTTTATAGTTGATGGACATATCACAAGATTTAAAACACATTATTTTCATAATTTTATGAAGGTATTATATATCATCATTTAACATTTACTAGTAACATTGATTAAGTACTAAATATATTTTGATATTTTGTTGTGTGAGAAAAAATTACTAATGACCTTTTCATAAATGTATTTGATATCATATCATGCCATTGGCAATTAGGGAGGATTCATGTCTTACAGTTGACTTAAGGAATGCCATACGTCGATTGTCAACATTTACAAGGTATGTGGTTATATGAAATGTTCATGTGTGAGAGACATAGAGATATTATATTGCATTTTAATTTTTGACTAAAGGATCATACTAATTTACTATTCTTATATTAGGTGGGTGACCTCCAAGGAGATCCACAAATTTGAAGTGCCAAAGTGGAAGAAGTAAATTGCAGAAATTGTATGTGTATTTGAGAAGGAGCTCCCTACAAGTTTCATGAACCTACAAGTCCATTTACTTATACACCTAGTCGATGACATTGAATTGGCGGGTATCATATCAACAAGGTGGATGTTTTTCTTTGAGAGGTATCTGAAAACTCTTAAAAGATATGTCCAACAAAAGGCACATCCAGAGGGTTGCATGACTGAAGGGTATGTATTGAATGAAGCATTTTTCTTCCTGTGTGAATTCCTTGGTAAGGATTTTGAATATGGGCCACGAATCTGTGATGAAGAATGAGCATCAGATATTATTGATGGAGAAAAATCACAATCTAATGGTGTTGAAGGACAAATTAGTAAGTAAATTCACGACAGTGTGGTTGTTTTTCTTGCAATCATTAATTTACTCTGTAATTTATTTGTCAAATTAACAGCATGACATTTGGAGTTTGAAATAAACATGTTGACATGTAATAGGTGTAGACGAAAGTTCTATGCTCGACAAGTTCATTCTGTACCACATGGACTTTATGAACAAATGGATTGATTTGTATGATAAAAAGAGAGAAGAAGTGTTAGAAGCAAGGAGACAGTTTAAGAGATCGAACCCAAGGAATACTCCACTTCCCACTGATCTGCTTGGGGAATGGGGCAAATATTGCACACTAGAATGGGTTATTGAACAAATTCAAAATCAAATAGAAGATGCAGGTATAGATTCATACAGAACAAAAGATGAAATCAACATGTCTAGAGGATGTGAAAGAAAGGTATAGTTGGAATTTTACAAAATGTTGTTTCCTTAGAGTTTTGACACTATTAGCTATTTTAATATTCGTCATTATATTTTTTTTCACTGAAATAAATGGTCTTTCACAGGTGAGGAAATATCCAACAATGTGGGCATATGGTCGACATTATCGTGTATAAAGTGTAGATGTAAAGAGATGATCCTTCGATTGTGGCATCATGGTTTACTTCAAGCAATCCAGTCGATCAAGCTCAAAAGATAAGAATATAATTGAAGGGAATCTACAATATATTGGGAAAATACAAGAAATTATTGAGTTGGATTACCGCTCTTTTAAATGTTGTATTTTTTAAGTGTAGATGGTATAAAGCATTTAAGAGGACGTGAAGACATGATACCCATAGTGGATTTTTTTCTATAGATTCCTCATGCTTCCTACCAAAGGATAGGGAGCCTTATGTTCTACCAATTCATTGTGAGCAGGTATTTCTTTAACTCAAACAAGAAGCGGTAGTGATCATTTATCTATTAATTCATAGTTTATTGTGAATATATACATGTGTTTATTAATCAGTAAAAAATTTATAGCATACGTCTAATATATATTTTTTCGTTCATGTGCAGGTATTTTTCTATGAAGATATTTTGGACCCGAAATGGATGTTTGTCATACATTATGATCCAAGATTAAGGCATGTATTTGACGATGCATTAGCTAATACTAAGCAAAACAATGATGGCCAACAAAATGAGAAGGAGGGATTAGATAACATCAAAAGAGAGAGGGATTAGATAACATCGAAGAATTTGACATCCATGATGATGTTGAAGATGGTTATGTTCAGGCACAAGAAGACAACAATCCAGAGTTAGACAATGTTATGGAAGACAACAATATGGATGGTATAGAAAATGATGATCCAAATACATCTGGTAACAATATAGATGGTCTACAGTCAAATTTCAATGATGATGAAGATGATGCAGATCAAGATGAGGATGATGATAATATTAATTACTTGAAAGAACATATGAACATTGACAATGATACACTGGATGACATTGTAGTAGACAATAATGTTAATGACCAAGACTTATAAATTTTCAGAATTATTTGCAATCCATGTTTAAAAAAGGATGATTCTTATGGCCTAAACTTTGAAATGATTCAGTAATATTATTTGTGTCAATACAAATTACCTATTGCAATATCCTTAAATTTTTCAATCTTTGGTATGAATTATTGGCAAAAAAAATTAGGATTACTTGGATGCTTCTTCCATTCATTTTGTACCAACATATGTTCATGAAGACACAAAAGTTAATAAAATATTAATGCACATAACTCACAATTATTTAAATAAGCAACTTTGTTAACTTTATTATTTTTAAATAGTTTCCATTTTTATGTTGAACATGTAACAAGGCAAAATAAGCCCAAATTTTCAAAAAAATTAGCAACTCTACCAATATCCATAATAAATGCTTTACTGTATCAGCACATTCATTCACATAAGCACAGTATTGAAGCTCAATAACTGATATTTATTTAAATATAAGAAGAAATAAGTATGGAAAACATAAGAAAAATACAGAATGATGACATAGTCATGGAGAATCTCTGATAATAAGATGTTCTCCATTATATTGGTTCAATTGATATTACAGTGCTCTTCTTTAATAATCCCAGTGTTATCCCCTCAAGTTATTGTCGAAGTATGAAAGGAATTTTAATTCTTAAGTTGATGGAAACCAATCAAAACAATTTCTCTAAAAGGACTTTTAATCCTTAATAGGAGCCAATTAAAGTAAATTATTTGAAAGGACTTTAATTCACACCTAACCAGAAACCAATCAAAGCATCCACACAGTAACAAAAAATGTGCCCTGATAAATCTTACAGACTTAAATAACTTGAAAAGATCACTTTGGAAACAACAAAGCAATAAATAAGCATGAAAATTTGACACAACAATTGAACACTAAAAATGGATTATGAATTATAATCAGTCATCTCCATTATATTGTCTTTTAAATAATATGCATTATAACAAATAGTTATGATGTTTGATGAAAAAAAGTTAATTAACATAAATGAAAACATAACACTTTAGCACATGAATGCATTGATTCGTTAATCTTCCAGTAGGTGCCTGTGACCACTGAAGATTTGTTCAAGGCTCCTACTCCATGATAATGCACCACCTGCAAAGTGTATCTTCCTTATGATGTTGGTTGGTCTTTAAGCTCCAATGGATGCCCCTATGTATTTGTTGCATCTCTGGTTTGGTTGATGAACAAGTTGATGGCGGAGAGATGACGAGTGTATTCCTCTTTAGCATAAGTGTCCATGTTGGCAATTGCGCCCTTCATATCATATTCCACATACATCATCTTTTCAAGTTGTTTATGTGTATTTTGTAACATCATCTCTTCATCGTTTATTTATTGCAATGCAGTATGTAGATACATGGTGAGCTCATCCTTCCAATCATCTTTCTCCCTAGGATTTCCAAGGCTATCATGGACTGTAGGATGCAAATTGAAATATTCAAGGTCCTCCTTGAGCCTATTGGCATACTTGTTGTGTGATTCCACCAGCTTATTGTATGTCTGCAATGTCTCACCTTTCATGGCTTTCTCATTTTGGAGCTCCTCCCTTTTGTCAATCATTCGTCTTTGCAATCTTTCATTCTCCACAAATGTTGAGTGTGTGTCTTTAAACAATTTCCAATATTCATCAGCATGATCCATCATCCTGTTGAATCTTTCTTTGATTGTCTCAAACACAACATTATATTTAGTGGTTTTTATTCCTGTTTCCAGCTCCTTGCATTTCTCTTGAGACTTTTGATGACAGTGTTTCCAATAAGCTACATCTGCTAATGCATCCAATATTATTTTGTCACTCTCTAACCATGGGGAATATAATTCTAATCTGGAAGAGGAAGATTTTTTATCTCTGTGACTAGCCACCTCCTTCCTTAATTTATCATTTTCTTTTACCAGTTTTTCAATTTGTGCCTTACTAAATTTTGCAACATTTATGTTTAGCTCAGTTGTTTCAATGGGGTTAGTGACCCCTACTCTGTGGACCAAAAGATGTCCAAACACTTGGTTTGGATTACTGATGAGAGTAGGCCTTTTATCTTGAAGATGCAATGCCCAAATTAGCAGGGTGCCTTCATCTAGGTTGTACCCTGATCTTGAGTACATTTTATCACTTGCCTCTTCCGTTAGATGCATTGTTTGGTCTCCTCTTTTCCTAAAACTATCGAACACTATTGCAGAGCTGATATCCCATCCTGGTAAGAGTAGTACCCCAGCCTCTTGAAGTAATTATTTTCCCCTTTTGGAGGTGATAGATTCTAACTCTTTGTCTATTTCTTTTCTCAACTCTTCCAAGGCGGCTACCTCCTAGTCAAGAGTGATATCCTTCATCCTCTGTCTTAGAATTTTGCCTTTATTCTCATAAACAAACGATTTAAGTTTAGAAGTCTTGAAAAAATCACTGTCAGAAATAAATTATTGCGCGACCTTGACTCTCACATCATCAGAGAGTTCATCTGATGCTTCAAATTTGAAAATGTTTGATTCTAGAGGTGGCTCATATTTTGTAACTACAGGGGTGCTTATTTGTTCAACCTCACCATCCTCCTCATCACTCTCTTCTTCATCTTCTTCACTAATGGTTGTATCTACAGAGGTTCATTTCTGGAGTGGGTTGTGAGGGTATGTAATCAAGAGGCTCTATGTCCTCAGCCTGCATTCCTGAATAAGTTGTCTGAGGTGCTTCAAAGACATCTGGGGGTACATCTTTTATTAGGTCATCCACATGAGTGATGACCTACTCAATTCTTTCCAAAGGATCATGTACTTCATTAAATTCCCTTGAATAGGATGGGACATTTCCTTTCTTCTAGGTCTCAGCAAGCACAACTTTGTTATATGAAGTCATCTTGTCTTTGTTGATGCCTCATCATAATTTATCATTACATCATCAACAGAGAATTGGTGTTCATACCTTGATATTCCTTGTGATAATTTTTCCTTGTGAATAAAACCCTTTGTATCAAAACTCTTTCTTTCATTACCCAACGGTAAATTGTATTTTTCCAGTTTTATATCAATTTCTTCATACCCTTCACTGGTGACTACTGTAAAATCTCCAAAGCACAAAGTACTAGGCATGATAGACTACTTATTGTATCTCTTAAGATATTTTGCATTAGATTTAGCCAATTGTCTCGCAATTTCCAAATAGGCTATTCTGTATGGAACTATTTTTGGCAACAAATTTGGGGATCCTTCAAACCCATAGACTCTAATCACAGTGCAATCAAGAAATGCATACTAATCCCCCGAGTTATGATTTACCTTTTTCCTGGGGTCCTTTTCCTTTGGTCTCAAGATTTTTTGTATTTCAGGGGACAGGTTATAATTACATGTATGTCCCAACAATTTTAACAATGGCTTGACAAAATATTCCTCAAAGTACAAATAGTGTAATCTACCATATCAACTATCCCATACGGAAGTCCACATTTGTACAAGTTTATAATTCCCACTTTCATCTACATCTCTTATCCTTAATTCTTCTCCCTAGAACTTTCTAACATGTCCTTCATGTAGAATAAAATGCATAAACAAAGAGTAATGTTTGAAATCATGAATGCTATCACTATTGCTTTTGATCCTTGCCAACCCCTAGTTCAGAGCATTGGCTAAATAACCAGCATAGTCAAATGGTCTGGCATCTTTTCTTTGTATGTTTCCAGCTAGGACCATTGGGGCAATTGACATGAGGGGTGGGACCTCTACTCCTAACACTTGTCTAGCTGATTAATATGTATATTGAAAATATTCTTCAAATAAATCCTCATGAAATGGAGGGTTATCATTACTAGAAAACCTTTTGAGTTGGCTACCTTCATCCCTGGGCCTATGTAGTGGTAACTTCCATCTTTTATAGCTCATTTCCATGTGACAGTACTCTATTAGAAGGTCTTTGATTGTAAATGGTAAATTTAGAGAGCATTCCAGTTGAAAAACTTTAGAAATGAGATCTTTGGAGATAATGAGAATGTCAGACCCATCGTGTGATTGAATAGCTCTTCTTTTAGGGTCATATTTGTTGGCTAGAGCTTTAACCAGCTCTATATTAACAAACACATTAGGTACCACTAATCTTCCTAGGTTCAATCTCCACGGGTTGCAAACTGGTTGAAACCTATACTGTTTCGAATAATGGTATATGAATAGGTCATATCCCCGCCGTGGTGTCCACACGTCTCCTAAACCTTTGTGCTTGTCCCATAACTTATCCATGGAAGGATTTTTTAGTGCACTCCTTTTAGGTCTTGGCCTTGACCTCGGGCATTGTTCAATTAAGTCTTGGTTTAGAAGTCTTTTCTCTTTTTTTTGTTTCTTAATTTTCGGCATTTCTGAGCTTTCTTCCATTGTTCAATTTTATTATAAGTCTTTATAGAAGCAACTTCTTAGTTAGTTTTTGTATACTTACTTGGATTCACTTTCACTGGTTCTGAGTTGTGCAGTAATGGCGAATTTCCAACCTCCTTTACTTTGTTCCCACGTCTAGCGAATCCTTTTCAAGTCTTAATGAAAATATGTGATCAAATTGAGGTATAATTCACTCAACTCTAGCTCATAAATGCTCCACTTGCTATCAATCTTGTCATCGGGTAGATCATTTATTTTAAAAATCTCAACGATATAAATGAGACGTCACATCAGTTGAAAACAATCATCATCGTTGCATCGGCAAGACCATGATTCCATTTTCACCGATAACCACCTTCTTCATCGATGAACTCCTTCCTTTCAGGGTATCAACAGGACGCCAAATAATGTCTCCTCAATGTGCCCTAGTTCCTCCGATATCCTTCCTTAACATGTACTTGATGGTTCATGGTCTTATTGGGTCATCAAGGAGACTCTTGTTAGCCTTCCACCGATAAGTGTCACTTCCTCTGATGCCTTCGGCCTTTTATTGTTGCATCGGGGAAACTAGACTTTATGTTGGCCTGATAGCCTTCTGTTCCCTCAATATACTTTCACCACGCGTTGAACTTTGTTACTGTATAATGTATCACTCCATCGGTGGGATGTTGTGTTCCCTTCCGCCGATATGTTCTAGTGTTGCCGATATTATTTATTTAATATGTTTTATTCCCTAAGATATGCACATAGGACCAATCAATCATGAATTCAACCAAAAAATAGGGCTCTACACTCGATGCCACACTCGACACTACACTTGGTGCTAAAGTACACTCCAAAGTAGGCATCTAATTAGGCATTAAATTAGGTGCTATTATCGGTGCTAGACTTGGGAGCTAAACTCGGCACAAACTCGACGCTATGATTAGCGCTAGGCTCGGTGCTAAATTTGGCACTGAACTTGGCGTTGAACCTGACGTTAAACACGGCATAAAATTTAGTGCTTGCTTGTTCTCACCAGTGCAATAAATGCCAAAAATAGTGCCGACCAGACAAATAGCACCAACTTTTTTAGAAAATTGGAGAAAAATACATTGAAACAGTGGGTGGAAGAAAAAAAGGGAGCTAATCACAAGGATTTATTGTAGTGTCATAATTTTGATGTTCTTATCATGATTGGCCACTATTTCTTTAAGCATGTCAATATCCAAGTACAAATTTGGGACTTGTCAATTTCCCCAAATCTAAATTCCAGCAATTACAGCTTGGGACCGAGGCATTCTTCTTTTTGTACTAGTACTTGAAAAGCTCCCAGCCAGAAATTTTCATCTCAGCATCCCCAACCCCATAGTACACATCAACCAAACCCTTATTAGCTCTCGGGACCTGTGACATTATCTTACTTTTGACCTTATCATTCATCAAACTAGGAAATTGGGCTAAAAGGTCATTGTGGATGGCTCTTTTTGGGGTGGAACCAAAGGATTGTGCTTTAGGAGGTGACATTTTGACAACAATTTCGAAAATACTAGGGTTTCTATGGTGGTTTTAGGGTAATGACGCAATTGCAGATGAAACTAGGGCGAACTATGAATATAGTGAATGCAAATAATACAATTCAAGCTTATGACAACCTTAGAATGCTATTTCAGTTTTTAAACTAGCAATTACATATGAATTTGTGTATAATTGAGCACATATTGAGCAGGTTGTAACTTACAGGTGTATGAATGACATAAACCCTAGTTCTTGTCGTAGAGAGCTTTGAACTTCACAGAATTTGAACTCCATATGCTTTCTGAATGCTTTGATAATTTAGAAATGAGTATTAAAACTTTTTATAGAAGAAATCATTAAATTTAGGCTCTATGGCATCTTGTCTGCCATTACTCTTTGCTCACGCAAACTAAAATGGCTCCATCTACCTATTCTTCAATTTTGAATATTGGTCGTTGATCGTTGGTTGATCTGTGCATTTGGATGGTTCAGATGGAGTCAATCAAGTTTGAAAAACTTGACCATCTTTGACTAGAGTCTCGAACCAATGAAATTCTACCATGTGGCATGTCACCTTGGGCCCTATTACCTTTGGGAATGCCAATGGAGTTGACGTTTCATCTCCCCGTGCCCCCACACTCATGCATTAGGCTGCAGATCAAGTCATGCAGAATGGCGGGGAAGGCTTCCAGATCTTGCCACATGTCCAAGATGCATGCCTTTTATTCTTCCCTTGTATTCCTTCATACTTTAGAAAAAAAAATTGGCTTGCTTTTATCCTCCATCAAACGGTTGAGATCTTGCCACTTGGCATCTTCCCACACCCCACGATTAGCCAAGGTTTTCATATATGAACCCCCATGGAATGGCAGGGAATGACTAGGATGGTGCCACATGGCACCCTTAAAGTCTTTCGATTATGGGCCCACCACCAACATTGTATAAGCCCACTACATACCACTATATAAGTTGGACACGTGGTGCTCTCCCACACCACTGCACCTACCTTTAATTGAATATTTTATTAAGTACGGGTTGGCGAGGACCAAGAAGGAATGAACACATGGTACTGTGGGACCAAGCAACACTTAACTTAAGGGATTTTAAGGATGTGATTTCATGTTGTAGAGAAGGGGGACCAACCCCTCATCGATCCTAGGTCACGGAGGATCAAGAGTTGAAGGATGCCCTAAACTACCTTAATCGTATAGACGTCTAATGGAGGGATAGAGAGTGAAGAGCACTCTCAAGTGTTGTTATCACTCTACTGATCCAGGAAGGTATGTTATGAGACCAGACAAACAGAGTTTTGGGATTCAAACTGTAACTCTACTAGCTCACTAGCAGAGGATAAAAGCATGAGAAAGGGACTACAACGCATTATGTTGGCGTCTCACTTGTGCGTTGGAATTCATACAAACAAGGAGCCGAAAGTGACAAACAAAATACTCCAGAACCTACTAAAATCCTAATCTAAAGGAAACAACTACAATGAAGTAATAGAATAAAATCAAAATAACGGAAGTAAATGATATGAAAGTGATGAAGTAGATGAGATAAGAGTGAGCTCACCAGAGGTCCAGTTCTCCAGCAAGCTCTACACAAACAATGTACCTGTACATAGCCAAGAGGGGAAAATGTTGGGGCTGTTTAGGGGTTTGCCTTAGTCAAACCCCCACTTTGGTGTTTCCACCTCCACGAACATCGAGTATAGCAACGCTATAAATATGATAAAGAAGAAGAAAGGAAGTGCAACAATGGAAATATCACCAAACACTACCAAAGGCACCATGCTACTGAATTCCAACAACAAATTAATAAAGAACAATATCACCTCTGTACAAGGGCACTCAAGGCCAATGGAGGAAACTACAAGAGCATGATCTTGGCAAGTCACACAGTCGTAGTGGTGATGAAGGATGGCCTCACTAAGCAAACAAGTCACGATCTTGAGTTGTGGATGCAAGAGATGTTGAGATGTTGGAGTTGCAACAAGAACCTTGAAGTGATGTGTGAAATGAATTCTATCATTAGCAAAAAATTGAAGAGAGCTCAAGAGAGCGTTCAAGAGAGAGTTCAAGAGAGAGAGATTGAAGGTGAAAGATAGCCATTTGAAGAGAATTTGGGGAAACGAGTAATTCAAAGGTCGGAAGAATCCCGCAGAGGCCTTACACTTCGGCCCCAATAGCGAGTGTAATGTTTCTGTGAGCTTTAGGAGCAGGAATATTGTCAAGACGTAAGCATGCCACGCAAACATCTACGCATCGTGCGGGTGTCCCCGACAAAGATTCACCCACCCGACACTAAGGACAAGTGCCAAGTGGATGGAATGTGGAAGCATGAAGCAAAAATATGTCAATGGGATTAATTCCTTCTAAGGTAGGAGATGCAAAAGGGGAATTTGCAAGGGGGTGCAAATTCACTCCTATACATTTTCCCCCACTTTAGCAAACATGAGTGCCAATGAGTGTTTGGTAAAGTAGAGTTGAAATAGTTTCTAGAAACATATACCTGAATTGTCAAGGAAGCGGATCACTATCTAGCAAGCTTGAAAGTGTAGGGCACACAAATGGGCTCCATAGGTGCTCGATCCTGAGGAGTGTCAAAACGAAGGTACATCGAAGGTCCGCAGAGAAACGGTGCAAAGGGAAACTCTGAAGGTACTCTCTCCAATAGAATTTGAACTAAAGGATCCCACCCCATTTACCCTCTTATGAGGAAGGATGCGAAGGAGGTGCCCCTTGCACTCTCTCTTGAGGAAGCCTGAAAATATCTCGCAGGATGAAAAGAGTTTCCCCGTGTACTCTCTCATGAGGAAGCCCAAAAATAAGACTCTACAGAGTGTTGTAGGCCTTGATAGGTGCTCATTCTTGCAAAGTAACATATTTCAGATGTAAAAATCCACACAGGAAAGCATACAGACAGTCAAGCAATTGAGGGAGAAGCTTTCAAAGGGTCCCTCAGGAAACCCTTCAAAACAATGGGTCCGCTCAATGGATACTCAATTTGAAAGTGTAATAATAGATTTCACAAATCGATGCAATCATCAAGGAATCCCTTTAGAAGGCTTCACTTCATCAAGGAATTTGAAAGGAAGAACGCCCCCATACGAGAGGAATTCAAGACCTATCTTGTAGGACAAGGTGCTACAACTTCTTTCTTTATGAACCCATCATGAAGGGAGACACGTCTTATGAGGGGTTCTTTAAGGAATGCAATTTTTGAAAAATAGATAGGTGATTTTCAGTGAGGGATTCGTTGGCCACCGAATACACCTTTTTGAAAATCATAGTAGATATGATGTGATATCCCCCCCTTAGGATGGTGCATGCAAAACATAAGAGCACGCGACATCCTAAGGAAAGGAAAGAATCAAGGTGATGTTGTGGCCCACAATACATGACTAGATGTGATTATGGTAATGTTGTCGCACACGTGAGAGACAAGCACATAGGCACCACAACATCACAATGCATGCAATACAAGTCACAAAAGAGAACACAAGAGATAGGGGGTCTAGTTTTTTAGGGTCAGATCTGATCATGCTTATATAAATAATAGGTAACCATAGTCCAAGGTGAAAGATCATCAATCCCCACTAGATCAAGAGGAATGCACGAAAAAGAAAGTAAAAATAAAAAAATTGGGTCAACATGGAAGAAGGCCTGAATGCCCCCAATGATTTGCATCATCCCTAATTATCAAAATTCAAGGCACAAACATGGAAGAATGATGAGACAAATAGAAGGTCATGACACAAAGCACACCTATTTTCGAGCACCAACAAGGGTGGCAAGGGTCATCTAGGCACATAAAAAGACAAGGATGGGGGAAGCACATCGCACACACACAAATATAATCTATAGATAAATAAGAGATCCCCCTAGTAATCATCGACCAAGAGGTTGTCATGCTCCCAATCTAGATCATTATATGAGGAGGGCAGATGGACTGATAAGGGCGAGATCACTAGGGGAGGATCCTCTGACTTGGTTGCAACAACAACCAAGGAATAAGGCCCCTTAAAGCCTTCTCCATCGATCTCATGTGAACCCAAGGTCATCAACCTTTCAAAGATCGATGACAAAGTCAAGATCTCAGCCACCGAATTAAACATGCACCTATCAAGAGGAGCACATCTTGGTTCGATAGGTGAGGAAAGAGGCTCACGGGATCCACCACCCACCTCTTCCAAGGCCACAGTGACATACATCGATGATGTCGGGGCTCCCTCTATCACTAAGATGGCACAAGCCAAAACTGAACTAGCTTCTGAAGAAGAAGAGATCTTATTTCAACCCCCATTGGAAGCAAGGTCGTCCTCCATCCTTAACTTCAATGGAGGATGTGGGATCCCCACAAAAGAAGTAAGAGGTGAGGAGGAAGCGGAAAGAACCGTACGGGACACCATCGAAACATTCAGCATGTCAATGGGCTCTGAGAAAGGTAGGATGTTTGGAAGGGACATCAGTAGAGGAGGCTCAACAGAGGGAGCGATGAACACTTTCACCTTTTTGGGGTGTCAGTCTTCAATGCTCGTCGAAGGAGCCAGAAGAAAAATAGAGGTGATGGGAACTGATGCAGAAACAACAAAAGAGGCAATAGGGGTAGTGGATGCCTCACTTGCTTTCTATGAGGCTTCTTGCTCAGCAGCCAAAGCCTTCCATTGATGCATGCGCTCACACGCAAGTCAATTTCTACGGCTTCGAGAACCAGAAGTATCCCCTTGAGAAGGAGTGAGAAGCTCTTGTTCTGTCATCTCTGTATCCATCACATTCATCTCTGGCAGAGGGATAGGCTCTTGAATAGAAATAGGAGGAAGCGATGTAGAAAAAAAAAAGAGAGGGGGAGAAGGAACTGACATCTCAGCGACGAGCCCTTTCCTGTTTGTTGTTGTGGAGGCAAGAACAGTAGGAGGTCGTGAAGGTTAAGATACAAAAGCACCCCCACGAGGGAACATCCCCTTGCCATACATAGCGGGTCAAGGGACCGTGGGAACGAAAAGAAGCTCAAAATCATGACAATTCAGATTTCGCCAAGAGGGTACCATCGGATTCTCCATCAAACACCTAGGAGCTGAATTCGATGGCACCATAGTGGAGCGAGAAGAAAAAGCAAAAGATGAAACAACAAAAGAGGAAGAAGCTTGATCATACTTCTTCTCTTCCTTCCTTCGGGCCAAGGTAGCATCATTATTTTCCTTCAAGCAAGCCCTACGCGAAATGGCATAAGGGGAAGGAGGATACCTCACCTTAGGCATTAAGCCCCCATTCTTGTATTTCAATAGGTCTTGTATAAGAGGTCCATTCTAGGGAGAAACATACCAATAGGGGTCATCCAGAAGTGATCCAAGGAGTGGTCCTCATGACCTACTTGCAGCCTAAAACCGGTGTCATGGACCACATGAATAGATCCCTTGTGAGAGAATTTCAAGCACGTATGCACTACCAAGGGAACTACGTTCATACCTACCAACCAAGAGATACCTAGTTTCACTCATAATACTTCAGATTTTGGTATGATTTCAAAGAGGGTGTCAACAGACCTAGGCCCAACCAAGACCAATAAGGTGATACTACCTTGGGGAGGAAGGCAAAGTCCATCATGTGTGTGAATAGTGCTTCTAGACTCATTAAATCCATTCTTATGTAGGAAGTTGATTAGTAGAATCTCCTTTGTAATGACATTCACACAACATGCAATGTCAACAAGGACACTAGTTACGGTATTCCCATTGATGTGTGCAGGAATATACAAATGAGATGGTTCTCTGTTAAATTTCATTAGCAAGTCCTGCGAGGTGAATGTTATAGTTAAAGACCCCATCATAGTTTGCACTGATGAAAGGGATGGATACAAGGAAGAATCCATCTCTAAACGCACTAGACAAAACTTTCACGGAAGGCCCCCAAGGGCTAGACAATGACCCAATAGAGGTTTCATTCAACAATGCTTGTGGAACCTCCAAGCTATGCTACTAGGGGTTGTAGGTTGGGTTGCAAGAGTAGAGGCCCTGCAACACTCACACCCACAACATTCCTAGGATATGAGGGAAGGGTCTTTCAACACTATTAAACGAAACCAAAATGGTTCACATTAGGTTCACCAAAATGTAGAGAAGGGGGACCAACCCCTCGTCGATCCCAAGTCAGGAAGGATTGAAAGTTGAAGGCTACCCTAAACTACCTCAATCATATAGACGTTTAATGGAGGGATAAAGAGTGAAGAGCACTCTGTTGATCCAAGAAGTTGTGTTATAGGACTAGACGAGCAGAGTTTCGAGATTCAGAATGTAACTCTACTAGCTCACTGGCAATGGATGAAAGCACAAGAAAGGGACTATAGCGTGCCACACTAGCGTCTCACTTGTGTGTTGGCATCCTTACAGACAGTGAGCTGAAAGTGACAGCAAGAATACTCCAGAACCTACTAATAGCCTAGTCTAAAAGAAATAACTACAATGACAATAGAATAAAAGCAGAATAATAGAAGTAAATGCTATGAAAGTGACGAAGTAGATGAGATAAGAGCGAGCTCACCAAAGGTCGATTTCTCTAGCAAGCTCCACACGAACAATGTACATGCACACAACCAAGAGGGGGAAATTTTGGGTTTGTTTAGGGGTTTGCCTTAGTCAAACCCTCGCTTTGGTGTTTCCATCTCCACAGACAACCAATATAGAAACAATAGAAATATGATAAAGAAGAAGAAAGGAAGTGCAACAATGGAAATATCACTAAACACTACCAAAGGCACTATGCTACCGAATTCCAACAACAAAGTAATAAAGAAAAATATCACCTTCGTACAAGGGTGCTCAAGGCCAATGGAGGAAACTACAAGAGCACAAGCTTGGCAAGTTGACACGGCCACATCATTGACTAAGGATGGCCTCACTAGGCAACCAAGTTGCGAGCTTGATTTTTGGATGCAAGAGATGTTGTGATGTTGGAGTTGTAGCAAGAACCTTGAAGTGATGTGTGAAATGAATGATGTCACTAGCAAGAAACTGAAGAGAGATCAAGAAAGAAAGAGAGAGCTCAAGAGAGTGTTCAAGAGAGAGATTGAAGGTGAAAGATAGCCATTTGAATAGGATTTAGGGGAAGGGAGCCACTCAAAGGTCAGAATATTCCTGCAAAGGTGTTAGACTTCGGCCCCAATAACGAGTGTAACGTTTCTACAAGCTTCAGGAGTAGGAATCTTGTTAGGACGTAAGCACGCCACACAGACATCTACGCGCCATGCAGGCATCCCTAACAAATATTTTCCCACCAACACTAAGGATAGGCACCGGGTGGATGGAATGTGGAAGGGTGAAGTGGAAATATGGCGACATGATCAATTCCTTCTAAGGTAGGAGATGCAAAAGGGGAATTTGCAAGGGCGTGCAAATTCACTCCTATACACAAGTTATGAATTAAAACAAGGCCATCCATTAGGTTGATAAAAGACTTTAGACATAAATTTTAATTCAAACCTAGGGCTTAAAACAATAGACTTTAGGCAAAATATTTTAGGATCCCATGGGAAAATATTTAACAAATATTTTGAAAGGGGAGGTGACTGAAAAGACTAGGACTTAGGGGCCGATAAAATCATGACTTCAATGACTCAAGTTGCAACTTAAAGAACCAGTAACCACCTAGTATAGGTCAAAAAGCAAATAGAAAAAGATGTTAGGGCACTGAACAGTTAAGGTTTAAAGAGGGTTTTAGCCCTATGGTGAACCCTAGACTCAATAATAGATAAACCCTAGCTTGCATATGACTAGAAAAATACTCAAAATTTTGAAATGAATGGCTAGAACCACAAAAAAAATTATAAGTCCTATCACTCATCTTATGCACAAAATCTCCACAAAAGAGATCTACACCATAAGGTTTGAATTGTAGACTTTTGGTTCAGAGGTAGAACTTTCAACCTATGGATAAACTATTAAAGTCCTTAATATCCTATCATAAGGTCAAGGAAGAACAAAATTGAAGGCAATAATAGTGAGTTTTTAAAAAACATCTCTTTGTAGGATTCTAGTGGACTAAGGGACTTTTTATTAATCATCTCAACCTCTTGAGCTCCTAAAAATTATCACAAATTGAAGCAAGGGCACAAAAGATGGATAAATTTAATTGCAAACTTTCACGTAGCTTCCAAACATTATAAGTTTAAACCTAAAGTTTGGATGTCCTCCCCAATCCTTCACTTTTCAATATATAAGCAATACATTTGTTATATGATCATTTATGAAACTTGTGGTTACTTCTAGACTTCCATACATTTCCCAAACCCTCTAAAGTCTGGACCTCCCTTAGATTTTTGCAAAATCCATTTGCGACTGTATCATTAAAACTTAGTGGTTGTGAAGTTTCCTTGGAATACCAAATATGCTTAATGGAACCTTCAAAAGTATGGAACTCCAATACATTCCCATATAAGAGGTGAAACTTGGTGAAGTCAATTTGCAAAATATTAATTCATAGAGCTGTAGGATTCTAAAGGGTTAAAGGACCTTTAATTACTTAACATACTAAGGTCTCGGCCTTTGTTTAATTCCCACAAACATTGGTATAATGGAAGAAATGTAACATACCCCATAGTTTACCCTATTGATTTCACCTAAGTTTTAACTCAAAATGTGAAAAGATCAAGTTCACAAAAATATGGAAATAGAATTTTCCCTTTCCAATAACACTTTTCACATTTAAAATAAACCCATTCCAAATTACATTACATAAATAAAATAAAATTACATAATCCCAAGTAATGAATACACCTTTCATATACATTTTCCAAATACATGCAATAGCATAATTACAAATGATATCTTACAAGAGCTTGCATAACTTTCAAGAGCTTAATTGTACAAGAGTATAATGTCCAATTTGTCTGTATTTGGAACACACGTCTTCATCTTCTTCTATTTCTCACAAGTCTCGACTGCCAACTACATGAGGTCCAAAGTATCACCCAGGTGATTTTCCACCAACCACAGACTTAATGCGCTCCCTCACACATCTTCCTAACTGGTAAGATGGCCCTACCCTTCAACAAAGAGTTTGGTATCAAAACCTTCTAATATTATGCCTACCTGAGCATGGTGTTGTGTCCTACATAACTATTGTTTCCATACATTGCATTCCTACCTAACATGCACGACACTCCCTACTAGATATACAATCTTGCCTCATAGTAAAATCGACAAAGTGTACACAGTGGCATCTACACTTACTTTGGCCAAAGATTTATCATATATAATAAATAAAAATGCTAACTAGCTTGAGCAATGTTGTATATTCACCAACCCCCTTGCTTGACTTGGAAACTCTATTGACCATAAATAGATCTTGACTAGTTTTGACCTTAATATAATTAACAAGATTTTGTTCCAAAAAATGATGTCACACTTAAATGATCTAACTAACCAAACAGGTATAACCCAACCTCTTGAAAACCCTATTACACATATGTAACATTCCTGGGATTGGCAATTGCCTCTTATTCAAGTTCTATTCTTTAATCATGGGAGTAACAACTCTCCTAGTTCATAACTAAATAATACTAATGACACCATGGAATCGACTAGACACACCTAGTCTCAATCCAAAGTACTATCACTATGCCAATATAAATTTAGAATTAATCCTATTTAAAGATTACTTCCTCATATTGGGTTTTAGACTCTTTGTTGTCATATCTAATATGGATCCATCCTTCTACGATACCATAGCCAATTTGGTTATCCTTGACATTAAATTTTATATAAAATCTCATGTTCATAGTAATGTCTAATAATAGTAAATCAACATAATAAGCTATTCAACCTCTAGTAAATTCAACTAAGAACTTTTTGACTAACCTCCAATTCTCTCATGGTTCTCTCCAAGATATCCTTTGCATCATTTATTTAATATTCCTATGTTTGTATGTTCATAAACCATCATATATCCTTTCCATCAATATGACACATATAATCACTTGTTTAAAATGGATGATAAGTCGATATCCATTTTAAAAGAAATTTTCAACTTGAGAGGAGTTGTTGCTTCTGCACCTTAAAGTTCCCTTGTATTATGACTTTGGGTTGCTAAGACGTAAATTCCCCATATTTAAGACTAGAATACCATGAATAGGTATAGACCCTAGGTCAAGTATAATATAAAATCATTTAAAAAGGTAATTGAACACTTATATCTCTAATGTGTTCTTCAACCTTATTGTTAAACATCAATATAATCATACTCAAGTATATACCATAACCCTAGGGAATAGACTATTCTCCTACTTTCAAGGAAAAACTTCACACTAAAATTTAGCTATGGTAATCGCCATATTTTCCCTTAAGTTGTCACCTCTCAAACTGCAAATAAGAACTCAAATGCAAGTCTATTACTGTGCAAGTCGATTATGCAAAGTTGGGCGCCTCATTCCCATATTACTAGCTACTAAAAGAGACAAGCATTTAACACATAAACAATTGAAATTGCATTTAGTTTCTATTCCCTGGCCAAGTAATTAAAGTCAGGTTGCACATGTTGATTTACTAAGTCAAAGCTTCTCCAAATGGTTGCTCTATTACTCACCGATTTCCTATTTTCTCACTTACTCTATTTGTGGCATTTTAACCTTTTATTCAGTTGGTTTAAGGTGCTTAAAATGGGGTGGTTATTGTTTAACAATCATATTGCAAATGCACTTCAAAACATAAACAAAAATCACTTGCTACCTTGCCAATTCATGTCAGTTTGACTTAGTCCAACACCTTATTTTTGTCTATGCATGGAACTTAATACACAACAATACTTACCATTTAAATGTGTTAGCACCACCCTTTATATGGTGCAACAATATATGCGCAATAATTCAACTTTTACTTATTAAATGAATGTGCTACCATGTATCTTATGAATATTATACTATGCATTAAACTTGAACTATTACTTTCCTTGCTTCATCACATTAATATATACGAATGGCATATTATCATAAAATTCAATAAATACACACACATATATATATATTTTATTATTTTATTATTTTTTATTAGACTGCAAGAATCAGGTAGCACGACCCCCTATAAACTGCAGTGCGCCTGGTAAACTTTTTAACGTGACCGACGGCGCTGGCGCGACACGCCCTCCGGTACCATGGGGGTGGGGGAGACTAGAGCTCGTGACCAACCTCCTACAACAGGAAAGATTTAACCAACCGAGCTAGGGCCCCAACCCCTACACACATATATATTAATATGTATGTATATATATTATAATTCTCATTATTGTAATATATATATATATATATATATATATATATATGTATTAATATATGTATTTAAAATTATTCTTTTTCCAATCTTAACATATATATATATATATATATATATCTATTTATATATATACATATATATTAATGTATGTGAATATATATCGATAAGTATATATATCCATTTGATTTACACATATGTGATGTATCCACATATGAGTATACGTAGATATTTCTACCTATGCATGCTCACACACGTATATATTCACCTATATGAGTTACCGTATATATATACATATCCATTATATATATTTAATATACAAAGTATATCTCATGATACAATCCAAGGATGACTCAAATCAACTAAACAATCAAAGAGGAACAAGACAATTACCCAAACATTCCAATTAACCCTAACTATCACCAAGGTTTACTTACTGACACTTAGCTCAAACTTGAAAGGAAAACAGAGGTGCGGAATCACTTTCCTAACGCTAATACAACAGAGGAGAAGTGCAAAGACTAGTTTTAAAACTTCTTAAAACAACTGAGATAAACAAATACAAAGTAGAAAGGATAACAAAGAACAAGCAATCACAAATAACACCAGATTTACGTGGGAAAACCCTTTCGAGAAAAAAACCCACCACACCAAGAGAAGACACTTTGTATTACAGTAAAATAAATTACATACAAATCTCACAGTCCTCACTCTCCGATAGTTAGCTCACAACAACAGACTTGAGTATTCATGCACTCACTGCTACAATACTACTTTTAGTATACAATGAATACAACTCACTTTTGTCTTACTAGTCTCTTTTACCATCACCCTTTTGTGACTTATATCAATGTAATCAACTATACAAGTCATACATCGCATTAATCATGTCAACCAATCGTAGGCCTTAATGATGCATTGTCCACCCAATCAAGCAATTTCATCTTCTAACCGATCTTCTCTACATTAGGCCGCCCAGGCATTAATTTCCCTTGCCTTAATCGGATCATGTCACCAGTCAAAACACGTCTAGAATTTACTGCTTTCACCGCTCTAGACTTCAACCAATCAAATGTTGATTACTTGCCACGTGTTGCCTCTTTACTTGTTCACCGCTTTCAGTCAAGTCAGACTGGTCAACCCAAGTGACAAATATTTCTTACTGCACTACCTCGCCGAGTCAAAGTAGCCACCGTGGTATGGCGGTAAGCCCTTGTCAACCCGTCAACTACCTTCACCGTGCCACTGCTGAGCCCTGCGAGACCTCCCGCAGTATGGCAGTCCCACCACCCAACCACAGGTCCCTTCTAACACTGTCACAATACCAAGGCAATGGCTTGTCTGCCAGCCCGTCGATAAACACTGCATCAGTGCTGAGCTCATAACGATCTTCCACGATATGGCGTTGACACCACCCAACCGCGAGGCTAACCCAAGCCTCCTGTGTCGACCATTGAGTTCCACCATGCTATTGGGTCCCGACCAAAAGACCTCCGCGGCAAGGAGGTAACCATTATATCTGACCACCACGGCTTACCACACCACCGCGACATGGCCGAAAGGCCATCGCGATGAGGTGGTAAGCGGCCTTTGCTCAATTTTCATCATTCACTATGGCCACCGCGCCACCATCGGGCACCCTCTGCGGTATCGAGGTAAGGCTTCGCACTGATTGTGCCTGTCAATCATGCTACCGCCAGCCTAGGAAGGAGACCTCGCGGTATGGTGGTAACACCACCCAACCGCGCACAGACCAACAGAGGCCTGTGGTAAAGTGGTAAAAAGCCAAACCACGCCTCTATGAAAGACTCTTAGTGGTAGAGAGGTAAAGGCTTAGAAAGATGATAATTTCACCATCTTTTCAAAGGTCCAAGCCAGAAGTTGAGGCACCTATTCCCAACAAGCTCCCACTTGACAAAGACTTCCTGGCTTCCTCTAGACTTTGAAAAATCACTGACGATCATAGGCCCCAAGGCCCATCGAGTCTATGCACCATCTGAACTTATCCGTGCTCACTGGCTTCGTTAACACATCTACAACATTCTTCAATGTGTCAACCTTTTCCAAACAGATCTTTCCATCTTCCACCTTGTCCCTCACGAAGTGATATTGCACATCAATGTGCTTTGTCTTGGCATGGAAAGTCAGGTTCTTTGCCAAACAAATGGCACTCTAATTGTCGTAGCAGATTGTAATCTTCCCTGTATAAAAACCAATATTATAGCACAATCGACTCGATCAAACTACTTATTTGCAAGCGTGTGTTGTTACCATGTATTCAGCCTTTGTAGTGGATAAAGCGACTACAGCCTATCGCTTGCTCATCCAACTGATTGCACCACCATTTAACATGAAAGTGTATCCACTGGTGGATCTTCTACTATCAACTTCCCCTGCCCAATCAAAATCCACATATCCATGAATGTTGAGTGTTCTCTATGATGCAACCAAAATCCCATGGGAACACAAAGCATATTCTGAAGTCCCCTTTAAATATCTGAACACTCTTTTTACAGCATCCCAATGTGATCTTCCTAGATTTTCCATAAAACGGCTGAGAACTCCAACTGCTTGGGCAATGTCTGGGCTTGTACAGACCATTGCATACATTAGACTGCCAACAACACTTGCATAAGCCACCCTGGTCATGTCCTCCATCTCAGTAGCAGATTTAGGACAATCTTTAGCAGATAGTTTTGTTCTCTACATAACTGGAACAACTAGTTGCTTGCAATCATCCATACCAAATCTCTCCATAACTATATTGACATACTTACTCTGACTTACCCAGAGCTTTCTGCTTGTTCTGTCCCTGGTTATCTCCATCCCCGGAATATACCTTTCTACACCCAGATCTTTCATTTTGAACTTTGCAGAGAACTGAGATTTAAGATCAGAAATCATAGACTTACTATTTCCTATGAACAACATATCATCCACATACAGGGTAATAATAAGCACACGATCATTTTCAGATTTATAATAAACACAATGATCAGATTTTGATCTCACAAATGCCATAGACAACACAAAAGTGCCAAATTTTTGGTACCACATTCTAGGAGACTGCTTCAAACCATACAGATATTTGTTTGATTTATAGACCAGACTTGGTTTATCTTTTTCAATGAAGTGCTCAGGCTAGGACATATAAATTTCTCCTTCCAGCTCTCCATGGAGAAACGTTGTCTTCACATCCATCTGCTCAATCTCTAAGTCATATGTTGCTACCAATAACAATAGAAATCTGATAGATGTCAGCTTTGCTATAGGAGAAAAAAATTCTCCATAATCAATTCCCTCTATCTGGAAAAATCCTTTTGCAACCAACCTTGCCTTATACTTTTCTACATTGCCATCTAGACTAGTCTTCTTCTTGAATACCCATTTACAGCCAACAGGCTTTTGCCCTTCAGGCAAAGGCACCAGATCCCAGGTTTCATTTTTCTTCAATGATTCCATTTCTTCATTAATGGCTTCCAACCAAGAATCTGAATCAGACATGCTAATAGCTTCTTTTACAGTCCTAGGGTCATCAGTGCTAGTAATCAAAGTATAGGCACAATTCAAATCTAACATAGACAAACCATACCTATTAGGTTGTCATTTTTCACGTGTAGACCTTCTTACTGGCTGAGTTTGTGGTTATTCATCTTCACAACTCTCAAAGCTGCTTGAACTCTCCTCACTTTCAGGTACACCATGTAGTTCATCTTTTTCTGGAGTTTGAGGAATCTGAACTACATCATTCTTCTCCTCTCTTTTATTTGTCTCTAGCTGTGGATCAGCTACTGAAGGTTTCAGCTCACGAAATATTACACTTTTGTTTACAGAACCTTCTTAGTATCAGGATTCCAAAGCTTGTATCCCTTCACACCAACGCCATAACCGTTGAAGATACATTTAACAGCCTTTTTCTCCAACTTTGATATTTTCTCATTGGGCACATATACATATGCCTCATAGCCAAAGACATGAATATGTCCAAGAGAGGGCTTCTTACCAGACCACGCTTCCAAAGGTGTCTTCTCAACAAGAGCAGAACAAGGTGAATGATTTACCAGGTAACATGTTGTAGCCACAGCCTTAGCCCAAAACTTTTGCTCCAGACCAACACTGCCCAACATACTTCTTGCTATCTCCATTAACGTTATGTTCAACCTTTTAGCAACTCCATTCTATTGTGGAGTATAAGGTGTAGTTTTATGCCTTTTAATTCCATGGTCTATGTAGTACCTTTCGAATTATACAGAACAAAACTCACCGCCATTATCCATCCTCAAGCATTTAATTTTCTTTCCAATTTGATTCTCTACCAAAGTTTTAAATTCTTTAAACTGACTGAACACTTCTGATTTACTCTTAAGAAAGTATATAAATGCCCTTCTCGAATAGTCATCAATAAAAGAAATATAATATCTAGACTTCGATAATGAAGGAACGTTAACTGGACCAAACACATTAGAATGAACATAATCTAGTACACCAGAAGATTTATGAGGACTCAAATAAAATGAAACACGGTGTTGCTTTCCATAAATATAGTGTTCAAAAAAAATGAACTCAAGGTTACAATCATCAAGCCCTTCAACAAAATTTTTATTTTTCAAGGTTTTAAAACCTTTCTCACCTATGTGAATGAGTCTATGATGCCACAGTATGGTCTTCTCTACTGGGAGTTTCACTTCTAAATAATTTGCAGCCAGAGAAGCATCTTCATCTTCCTCTACAAGAACAACTTTGCTTGACTTTACAGAGGCGTTACATTGAACAAGACATGCATCCAGCTTGTATAGAGTGTGAATACGTACACCCTTAGCCAACACCATTGCACCTCTAGCAATCTTACATCCTTTACTCAAGAAAAAAACTTCTACACCAGACAGAAAGTAAGTTACGAGCCAAACCTAGTATTTGTAGTACGCCACCAATCCCTTTGATTCTACCGTTAGGGAACTGAATTTTGACTCTTCCACGACCAACAATCTCCAATGTTAAATCACTGGCCAGGTACACCTTTCCACCATCATACTTCTCGTACTTAGTGAACCATTCTCTATGGGACGTCATGTGAAAGGATGCACCCGAGTCAACCAACCAAACATCATCTGATGCTTGAATCACCAGGGCTGCAATGAAGGCATCTGCATCACTCTTAGAAGAGTCATTGCCTAAAGTGTTACTATTCTTCTTCTCCTTGCAATCCTTTTGGATATGACCAGGCTGCCCACAGTTCCAACATTTCACCTTGGACTTTTTACCAGGAGACTTCGATCTCCCTATAGATTTAGATTTGGACTTCTTGCCTTTCTCGTTCGATCTACCTCGACCAGCAAGGGCCTCTTTGGCCATCTCTAAAGACTTCCTCTGCATCTCTTCAAATAGCAGTGAGGCAATGACATCTTCCATCTTGAAAGTAGTGGTCATACTTCCAATATCCATTACAAGATGATCCCAAGTGTCAAGTAACGAACATAATAGGAGAATGCAATGATCCTTCTCCTCAATCTTTACACCACAGATGCCAGCTATGCAACGTTCATATTAAATGACTTTAGATGGTCTACAACAGATGCACCTTCTTCCATCTTCAAGGAGTACAACTTTTTGCTCAAGAATAACTTATTTACTAGAGACTTTCCTTAATAAGTCTCACCAAGCTTCTTCCATAATGAAGCTGCAGACTTCTCCTCATGGATGTTTAGGAGTACAGAATCGAAAAGACTAAGTCTTATCAGACCTCTCATTTTCTATCTGCAAGGTCCCAATCTTCTTGCTTCATACTTTGTGGCATAGTTCTAGACACAACAACCCAGAGGTCTCTATCCACAAGCAAGTCTTCCATTTTGAGTTTCCATAACTCAAAGTTGCCACCATTGAATTTTTCAATCTCTACTCTAGTTGATGTACTTGCCATCTCAAATAGAACTAAGTTGTAACTTTACAATACACCCATTAGAATAGTATTAGCACAAAAAACTAGCCTTACTAACAAGGATAACACAACTGGCCAAGCTTTGATACTGCTTGAAAGGAAACCAAAGGTGCAGAATCGCTTTCCTAACGCTGATACAACAGAGGAGAAGTGCAAAGACCAGTTTTAAAACTACTTAAAACAATTGAGATGAACACATACAAAGTAGGAAGGATAACAGAGAACAAGCAATCACAAATAACACCAGATTTACATGGGAAAACCCTTTCGGGAAAAAAACCCACCACACCAAGAGAAGACACTTTGTATTATAGTAAAATAAATTACGTACAAAGCTCACAGTCCTCACTCTTTGATAGTTAGCTCACAACAACAAACTTGAGTATTCATGCACTCACTATTACAATACTACTTTCAGTATACAATGAATACAACTCTCTTTTGTTTTACTAGTCTCTTTTACTGTCACCCTTTTATGACTTATATCAATGTAATCAACTATACAATTCATACATCGCATTAATCATGCCAACCAATTACAGGCCTTAATGATGCATCATCCACCCAATCAAGCAATCTGATCTTCTGACCGATCTTCTCTACATCAGGCCACCCAGGCATTAATTTCCCTTGCCTTAATCGGATCCTGTCACCAATCGAAACACGTCTAGCATTTATTGCTTTCACCGCTCTAGACTTCAACTAATCAGATGTTGATTACTTGCCACATGTTGCCTCTTTACTTGTTCGTCGCTTCCAGTCAAGTTAGACCGGTCAACCCAAGTGACAAACATATCTTACTGTGCTACCTCGTCGAGTCAAAGCAGCCACCGTGGTATGGCGGTAAGCCCTTGTCAACCCGTCAGCTACCTTCCTCGTGCCACTACCGATCCCCACGAGACCTCCTGTGATATGGCGGTCCCATCGCCCAACTACAGGTCCCTTCTAACATTGACGCAGTACCGAGGCAATGGCTTGTCTTCCAGCCCGTCGATTAACACTGCATCACCGTCGAGCTCGTAACGATCTTCCATGGTATGGTGGTGCCACCACCCAACTACAAGGCTAAGAAAAGCCTCTTGCGGTCTGGCGGTAACCACTGCACCAACGTCGAGTTCCACCATGCTACTGAGCCCCGATCGCAAGACCTCCATGGCAAAGAGGTAACCGTTATATCTGACACCCATGTCTTACCGCACCACCTAGACATGGCCGAAAGGCCATCACGAGGCGGTAAGCGGCCTGCACTTAACTATCATCGTTCACTGCAGCCACTATGCCAACATCGGGCACCCTCTGTAGTATCGAGGTAAGGCTTCACACTGACTGCGCCCGTCAACCGCACTACCGCCAGCTTAGGAAGGAGACCCTGTGATATGATGGTAACACCGCCCAATCATGGACAGACCGACAGAGGCTCGCGATAAAGTGGTAAACCGCCAGATCGTGCCTCTATGAAAGAATCTTAGCGGTAGAGAGGTAAAGGCTTAGAAAGATGATAATTTTTCCAAGTCTTTTCAGAGGTCCAAGCCAGAAGTTGAGGCTTCTTTTCCCAACAAAATTGAATTGACAAAGGTTTCTAAGCTAGTTTGTGAGTGTGTGCATTAGCTCAAGTAGGTACATCAGTGGTTTCCATACCAAATTCCTCTCCTAGGTGATAGTCTCCCTCTCCTTACTAGAGGGCTCGATTCTCTCCTACATCCAACTTAGTGCATCATGAACACAGTTAGTTGATAACATGAAAATCATATTCATCATATATCATTTACACCTTTGAAGCATTTAAAATAAATTGCATCATAATGTATATTCATATATTTCATTCATTTATTGGAATTCACTCAAACATAATCATGTGTTAAAATATATTTACTCATAAAAGTAAAAGTTTGTAAATACACAATGGGATGTAACATACCCTCCCCCTTATGAATCATCATCCCTAATGATTTAAGTACCAAAACATATAGATAAAGTCAAATAAAGGTTTTACTTTTAATTTTCTAAATCATGCATGAAATAGGTAAAATTATATTAATCTTAAATCAATCTTGCCTCGTAGCATTGCCCTCTCCAATCTCATCCTTCCTGGATGTTGCATTGAGTGACCCTCCTAGCACACTGAAATAACCTACCTGCTTCAAACAAACTTTCTCTTCGGAGAACTATACATCATAATTACATTCATAATGACTTTAATATGTACATCATAAGTACAATAATGACAAAATCCTACATGACACCTATACCACAGTGACTGGAAAAATGCATTCACATTGGATAACACACAATTTCCCTTAGTGTAACCCCATATCAGTGCATTGTGCACGACATCATGGGTCACATCCTTTCTCTAGTCTTTACACCGTTGAACAATTCAGAAGTTGAGAATGTCCATCATTGACACTAATGCCCATTTCGATAATAGTACTACTCTTAGACACCTATCAACCTTGAGCATAATTATGTTGCTTATTGATTCATGATTTGTATCATCAAATATTTCCTACTTATCATTCTTCTCTACTTATTTCTTTCCTTGATCATCCTGATCTATTCTTCCATTTTTGACAACATTTTTGGATTAAGGCTAATCCTATTTCCTAGCTTATCCCATCTTATAGGAATTTGGCCCCTCCTTTCGTATAATGTTTCAAATGGATCAAATTTCATTGTAGAATGATATAAATTATTGTAATAAAAGTATTCTATAAATCCATCAAGACTTGGTTTACCTTTTTTCCTGACTATTTGTCTCAAGGTAATAAGTTCAACTTACTTTCAATTGAATTTTCAACAAGGTGATTATGGTTTACTCAAAATCTTAACATTACTTTTGTATCCCTATATGAGATAACCTTCTTAGGAACACCATGCAATCAAACACTACTTTACACAAATTTGAAGTTATGGCTGGTATTCGCCTATCAAATTTTCTAATATGAAATTGGCTACTTGATTGAGTCTGTTCATCATTATCAAATAATATTATGCCAAATACATTGACATAGAAAGATCAACACTATACCAATGAGCTATCACTTCCTCTCTAGAATTTCATGAGAATATAATAGTCTTATCAAGTGATGACATCGTATCTTCACCCCCTGGCATTCTGGATAATTTTCTACATACCTTGCAGCAACTCACTCCATTTCTTCCAGAATATAGTGGTTTTACATCAGTTAATAATTTTGTCATTCCAATTTATCTCGATTATTATATCAATTTATCACACCTCATTCCTTAACTCCTCAAAATTTGGTACGTAGGTTCTTTCTCCAATTCTTAACAGTCCACTTAGATTAAATGAAACATCTTCCTTGGAATTATATCGTGTTTGATTCCTAAAAATATAATGAATAAGTATCGTCAAGGCAATATGTCTCCTTCTAAATTGAGCATTTACGACTTGGTTTTTCTTTTCCTTTAAATAATTAATTCTAAATTCATAGTCTGATTCCAGCTCAAGCCATTTCCTCTGATGAGCATTTAAATTGGTTGAGTAACAATCCTTGTTAGATAATACTAGTTTTTCATTATCTCCCAAAAGTTATCCAAACAATTAATGTGTACATAGTTACCAAGAATGAACGATTTCCAATAGCTCAAAATTATGTGGAGTATGGTTTCATTCATAAATCTTCCATTTCCTAATTCATAGGCGACAATATTTCCTTTCTTAAATAAGCTTATAACTAAACCTTTTTCCAAAGTATAAATAATAATCACAAATTGATCTTCCAGGACAAAATTTTTTAGAATTATGTTGTAGTTATTTCACTTTTGTTTGGTCAAAGGCCTATGTCTTTTCTTGACCATTCCAAATCTTTCACTAATATTTTTTATAGTTTAGCCTTCAATTCCAACAAATTTGTTGCAGTCATTGGATATGAAACTTTAGATATAAGGGTTTTGATCTGAGTACCATGTCTATGGAGAATGCCAAAAACAATTCTCAGACTCTGAATACATCATGAAATTTTGTTGAATAGTGTAAATATATGTATCAGATCTTTTCTTGATCCATATACTCCTCTTTTCCCATCTTGGTGTTTCCAAGACATAAACATTAATCATCTTAAAAGTTTGAACTTCATGTAATCTTCTATTTCCTCTAATTATATCATAATGATTTAACATTCTTCTTATGTGGATTTCTACAATTGAATGACTGTTACTTGCCTTATCTTACCCTTACTAGGTATATCTTCTAAATACTTTATGTTCCCAATGTGGTCCAATTATTCATCTAATTTGGCAACATAGTCCCCTTCATATCCAATTTATCTCTAGAACATCTTCAAATGATCTTAAAGGAACTAACATAGTTTTTCTTTCATTTGTCCAACTTAGGAACTCAATCTAAACTTCAACCAAACACTGCTCCTCCTAAGATTTTATCTAGTTAGCTTGCTTTATTGTCCGAGTTTTTTCCTTGCAAACAAATTTTCTAAGAAATCTTCATCCAAAATTCTTGGTGATTTCATTCTCTTCATAACATTGGACATTAAGAATTATTCAGTTTCTTTTTCTCATTTTCTAGTCTCGACTCTAAATTGACCATGCCCATTCTAGTTGATGGGATCATGTTGGTTTTCATCTTTACCTTTATGAGTTACTTCTTTTTCTGACCCATTCTAGTCTCTGACCTTTACTCTAAGGTTCTAACTCTCACTCTAGATTTCAATTATTATTGTTAGATTTTTATCTTGTTTTGAATCAGGACTGTCAAAAGATTATCCTACCTCTTGGATACCTCACTAGTTGATTTCGATTTGCAATATGTTGACTTTTCCACTTCGTCTGAAGTTTTTTGTTTATGCTAACAATTAGTTTCTCCAATTTAGAATTTGCATCAATAAACATAAATCATATTTGTAGGTTCATAATATCCTTGTTTAATCCATAATCTTCCTACTAAACCCAGTTGCATATTTTCCCCAATCGAAGGGCATCTCTATATATGAGTGGTTGATTTAGGATTTTTTATCCTCTAGGGATGATTCTTTCCTAATCCCAAAGTTAGAAAAGTTTCAAGATATATGGCTTTCTTACTATTTCCCTTGTTCTTCTTTCCCCGACCATCCTAGCATAAGAACCTTTCAAATCTAACCACTGATAATGCTTACAGAAAACTTACATATTGAGCTCGTACGTCCAAGTGTTGAATCTGGTAGCTCTGATACCACATGTAACATACCCCACAGTTTACCCTATTGATTTCACCTAAGTTTTAACTCAAAATGTGAAAAGATAAAGTTCACAAATATATGGAAATAGAATTTTCCCTTTTCAATAATACTTTGCACATTTAAAAAAAACCATTCCAAATTACATTGCATAAATAAAATTAAATTACATAATCCCAAGTAATGACTACATCTTTCATAAGTACTTTTTTCCAAATAGATGCAACAACATAATTACAAATGATAGCTTACAAGAGCTTAATGTTACAAGAGTACAATTTGGTCAAGTTGTCTGCATTTGGAACACACATCTTCATCTTCTTTTATTTCTCACAAGTCTCAATTGCCAACTACATGAAGGAGAGCATCACCCAAGTGCTTTTCCGCCAACCACGGACTTAATGTGGTCCCTCGCACATCTTCCTACCCGGTAAGACTTTCCTACCCTTCAACGAAGAGTTTGGTATGGAAACCTTCTAATATTATGTCTACCTGAGCATGGTGTTGTGTCCTACATAACTAGTGTTGTCATACACTAGATTCTTGCCTAACATGCATGACACTCCCTACTAGCTATGCAATCCTAGCTCACAGTGAAACCAATAAAGTGTACGCAGTGCCATCTACACTTACTTTGGCCAAATATTTATCATATATAAGAAATAAAAATGCTCAGTACTTCGAGTGGTGTTGTATGTTCACCCACCCCCTTTCTCGACTTGGAAACTCTATTGACCATAAATAGCTCTTGGATAGGTTTGACCTTATTATAATAGTAGGTGGGAATGCATCAAGTCCTGTGATGTAAAGGTTATAGCAAGTGATCCATTCGTAGGATGTGCACAAGGAATGTGAAGATGCATGAAAGATTCCATCTTTTATGTACTCTAAAAAAGACTTCCTCAGAATACCCCAAAGTTTGACAATTATACAATAACCTATTCTAGAATTTTCTTCACAATGTTTAGGGACTCTTCTAACTACGCCGCTAGGGGTTTTAGGTTGGGTTGCAAGGCTATACACCCTGAAACACACACACCTAGAATACGAGAGAAGATTCTTTCAATACTATGAAATAAAACCAAAATAGTTCATGTCAGGTTCACCAAAAAGTAGAGGAGGGGGATTGACTGTTAAGGACCTCAGGTCATGGGAGGGTCTAAAACAATAGGTTGCCCTGACCTACCTCAAGCTAATGATTTTTTTTGGGAGAGTTTAAATTTTAGAGGCTGAAAGGAAGGGCAAACAGGTTGATGTTGTCCTATAACAAGCCCAGATGCTTCAGGGAGTCAGGTGAGCTAGTTTTTGGAATCTGGAATGCAACTCAGGTAGCTTACTACCAAGGGACTATAGTGCGGGACACAGACTCCAGTGCACCGTGTTGTCATCCCAATGGGGCGCTGAAATCTATACATATAGAAAGCATAAAGTACGATAAAAAAACCAAGGAAAACCTACTAACAACCTAACAGATACAATTTGATGGAACAATGGAAAAAAAAAGTAGCAAAACAACAGAATATCGAGAAGAGAACTAAAACAAATTCTAACTACAAAATGACAAGGGTGAGGAAAGTGCACCTTCCTACCCACGAGTTGATATCTTCAAGGTCTTCACTAGATGAACAACCTACACACACAAGAATGAGAAAATGTTGGGGCTATGTTTAGAGGACTACCTCAATCAATCCCCTGCATTGGTGCTTCCACCTCCACGGACAACCAGATAACAATGATTAAAGAAATATTATAAATAAAAGATACTGAAAGAGAATATTGAACAACAATATGCTATGATATTAAAAGGATAATGCAAAGTAGAAGGAGGATTAAGTGATATCACATTCAACCACATGCACTCAAGGAAAATGGGAGGAGTGAGCTTGCAAGATTTCAAAGACCAATTTTTTTCACAACAACAAAGAGAGTAAACCAACAAAGTATCAACTTGCAGCTTCAATGGAGGTGGTGAAGCTTGAAGGAGCTGAAAGTGAGTGAGAAAATTGAAGAGTTTCCCAAAGTGTGAAGATTCTCAAGAAACTTGTGATGAAGATGAGCTGAATGGAGAAGATAGCCATTTGAAAACAAAATGGATGCAAAGGATCCATTCAAATTTGGTTCGAAGGGAAGGAGACATTACACTTCACATCCAATGGAGGAGTGTAATGCCTCTGCAAATTCCAGAGGTAGGAACCCTGTTAGAACGAAAACGTGCCACACAAATGTTTGCATGCCATGAAGACGTCTACGTGTCATGCTAGCATCCCCGACAAAATATCCCCCACCAACACGTAAAACAACTGCCAAGTGGATAGGGGAAGGTAGCGGAAATGTGAATTGCATTATTAGGTTTCATTCTCTAAGGTAGGAGGTAGCATAAACGATAATTTGCAAGGGTGGAAATTCATACCATTATAGGTTGAAAGTTCTTATGCCAAGATGACAATAGGAAAAGAATAAAAGGAAACAAAAAGGGAAGTTAAGTCTCTTGAAAAATTGTCTAAATATAGAACTAGGAAGGAGTTGTACCTAGAGTTGAAACTCCTAAAACCATAACTTATTGAGAGACACCCTTGGATTGTAGACATACTACGAATGGATCACCCTCTCTTATGTACATTCCCACTCGTATCAACAAGAATACCATGACTGGAGTTCTCGTTGATCCTACGTGCCAAGTTAATGTTATTACAAAGGAGATTATGCTAATAAAATTTATACATAAGGATGGGTATGATGAATCTAAGAGAACAATATATACACATGATGGGATTTTCATCCCTCCCATTGGTTCCATCACCCTTTCACTCCTAGTAGGGCCTAGGACTGTGAATGCCCTTTTCGACACATCCTAGAGTCTGACTTGTTCACAATGAAGCTAGGAATCCCTTGGCTAGTTTCCATGAACATAGTCCCTTCAGTGATCTATAAATGTTTGAAATTCTCCCATGAGGGCTCAATGCATGTTGTACACAACACTGGTATAAACCCCTGGTATCAAAGTGGGGCCTATTCATTAGATCACTCTTGGTTTGCCCCTATTGATCTACTTCCTCCAAGGAAAAACCTATTATATCGCACTTACGTAAAATACAAGAATGGGAGCATAGCATCGAAAGTGACTTAGCCTCCTTCCCCTTATGCTATTTCGGTTAAGGCTTCTATGATAGCACAGTAGTAGGCTACCTCTTCCTCCTCTCAAAAGGGGAAGGGGAAGTCTGCTTGCATTCAAGAGCCTTCCTCTTCTTTTGTTGCTTCATCTGCTTCTGCCTCTCGCCTAGCTTCTACCCCATACGTCTTATGGGGAGTTCGATGGTGCCTGCTTGGCAGAAGGCCAAGCGTCAAGTGTTTGACCTTTCCATCTTGCCCATGGTGCCTCAACCCATTATTTATGGAAAGGAGAAGGGTCCACATGGAGTTGCCTCTACATCTCGACCTTTGTGGCCTCCTATTGCTCCTGCCCCTAGGGTGGTGAATGGGAAGAGGCCCACCACCAAGGTGCTTGAGTTTGATTCTTTGTTGGTTGTTATTTTTGTTAATGCATCTCTTCCTTTTGTTTCTATCTAGGAGTCACTCCCCCCACCAACAATAGTTGTGATGGACACTCCCATGGTAGAACATGAGCCTTTTGCTCCTCCTCAAGCTACAACTTCCAACTCTTGGAGCCGAAGAAACTCCCTTGCACATGAGCGTAAGCACCAGAGGAAGGCTTTGGCTATTGAGCAGGCTGCATTGCAAAAGGTGGAAGGGGAGCCGATAGCTCCTTTCTTGGTATCTCTTACTATTCCCTCCTCTTATACCCCTTATGCTTCAGTTCCTGTCACCTCGATCTTGATTCTAGCTCCCCCCGTGAGCATGGATGACCCTCACCCTAAAAGGGTGCAAGTGTTCATCACTCCCTCGATTGAGCCTCCTTTCTTGATGTCCCTTTTAGACATCCCACATTTTCCTAAGCCCATGGATATGTCGAATACTTTGGTGGTGTCCACTGCAGTTTTTTCCTCTTCTTCCTCGCGTTCTACTTCTTTTGCGGGGATCTCTCATCCCCCAATGAAGTGAAAGTTGGAGGATGACCCTGCTTCTAATGGGGGTAGAAAGAAAGGATTGTCGTCTTCAGGAGAGGGTTTTGCTTTGGCTTGTGTCGTCCTAGTGACGAAGGCTACCTCAGCGTCCCCCAAGTTTGTCGCTGCCCCTGAGTCTTTTGATGAGGTCAACAATGGATCTCGGGTGCCTCCTTCTTCACCCACCCAGTTGACATATGGAACTTCAGTCAAGTGTATGTTCAACTTGATGAATGATGTCTTGACTCTATGAGTTATTTTTACAAAATCGATGATGTTTACCTCACAGGAGTTGAGTGAAGAAGACCTCGAGGGGCCCTCTTCCTTAGCTCTTGTTGTAGGAGAGTCAAAATTTGTTCCCCTTGCTATCCTGCCCTTGTAGGATCATCTTCCCTCTCCCTATAATTATCTAGATTGGGAGAACGACGACCTCCTTGTCGATGAGGACTAGGAGGGCACCTCTTCTTTATTTGTAGATTAGATTTGTGTGTATGTTGTGTTTCCCTCATGCTTGTTTTATGTGTTCCTGGAGGACCCTTATCACCCTTTTAGGTGCTTCGATACAAGATTTTTTTGTGTTGTAAACTTATTCTATTTGTTGCATCATTCTTCTATTTGGTATGCCTTGATTTTCAACAATTGGGGACGATGCAAAGTGTTGGGGGCATTTAGACTTCCCTTCAATGACCCAATTTTTTATTTTAATTTTTTTTCACGTACCCTTCTTCATGATTTTATATAGTAGGGGATTGATGATAGTTCATAGTATATTATATTATATCTATCTATTTATATATGTGAGTAGTTTTGACCCCGAATTATCAAATCCCCCTATTTTTTGATTTCTTTGTCTTTTCTTTTCCTTTATTTTTTGTCTTTCTCTCTTCTTTGCTTGCTTTTTTATGTTGTGGTGCCTATTTGTTGTCCCTCACATGTGCAAAAAAAATTTCACATCTATATCTCATCATGTATCATGGGCCACGACATCTCTGCATGATTTTTCCTTTCCTTAGGATGTCACGTGCTCCTTTAGTTCACACACACCATCCTAAGGGGGGGCCCTACCTCTCTTATTTTTAATAAGGTGTATTTGGTGGCCAACAAATCCCTTGCTGAAAATCTTTACATTTTTTAAGAATCACATCCTTCAAAAAGGATCCCCTTGGCAAGATGTTCTTTTGAAATTGAATTTGTGACAAAAAAAAGAATTGAGATTTCGCCTCTAAGGAGGCCATTCTCCTTTTTTTTTGAATTCCTAGACAAAAGACAATATTTCAAAAGGATTCCTTGATGATAGGATCATTTTTGAGAAACATATTCTCCATTCAACTCATCTTCTTCATAGGTTTCTTAATCATATTCACACTTTGGAAACTCTCTTCACTCTTCTCACTCACTTTTAGCTCCTTCAAGCTTCACCACCTCCATTGAAGCTGCAAGTTGATACTTTGTTTATTTACTCTCTTCGTTGTTGTGGAAATGTTTGTCTTTGAAAGCTTGTGAGCTCACACCTTCTCCCATTTGTCTTGAGTGCATGTAGTTGAAGGTGATATCACTCCATCCTCCTTCTACTTTGCATTATCATTTTAATATTGTAGTATATTGTTGTTCAACGTATTGCTCGATATTATCTTCCACTATCTTTCCTTTATCATGTTTCTTCAATCATTTCTATCTGTCTATCTATGGAGGTGGAAACACCAAAGCGGGGGACTGACTAAGGCAGTCCTCTAAACACAGCCCCAACATTTTCTTGTTCTTGTGTGTGTAGGTTGTTCATCGAGTGAAGACCTTGAAGATATCAACTTGTGGGTAGGAAGGTGTGCTTTCCTCACCCTTCCTTGTCATTTTGTAGTTAGACTTGGTCTTAGTTCTCTTCTTGATATTTTGTCATTTTGTTGCTTTATGTTTTTATTATTCCATCAAATTGTGTCCATTAGGTTGTTAGTAGGTTTTCCTTGGTTTTTGACTATACTTTATGTTTTTTGTCAGTACGGATGCCAGTGCCCCACTGGGATGATAGCATGCTGCACTAGAGTCTATGTTCCACGTTGTAGTCCCTTGGAAGTAAGATGCCTGAGTTGTAGTCTAGATTCTAAAAACCAACTCACTTGACTCCCTAAAGCATCCAGACTTGTAAAAGGACAACAACAACGTGGTTGCTCTTCCTTTCAGCCTCTAAACTTTAAAAATTCTTGAAACATCTCATTAGCTCGAGGTAGATCAGAGAAGCCTATTGTTCTAGACCCTCCCGTGACCCAGGGTCCTAAGTAGTTTCCCCCTCTGTTCTACACAACCATTATATTTTGATAAGGTTTACATATTACTTACATAATGAGCTCATATATTCTAGAGTTGAAACTAGCTCTAATGCCACGTATAACATGCCCATTGTTCTACCCAGTAATTTTTCTATGTTTTAACCACAAGTGAATAGTTTATACATCTAAAATTATAAGCAATTAATTTTTTATTTTCTTTTTAATAATAAATGCACCATTTGAAACATAACCTTTCCAAAATTTTCCACTGCATAATAAAAGAACCTTTTCATCAATACAAGTGTGATTTCACTTTTCATATATTCAAGATAACATTTCACATTTACAATTTCCATATAGATGGATACACGATTACTTACATAGCTTCAGCAAGCTTATATGAACTAGAAATACAAATTGATCTTGATGTCCTAGCAATGGTGCATACATTCTAGATGTCCCCTTTCCTTGGTGCATACCTTAGACTAGTTGTCCCCAATACTGGTGCATATATCTTCAAATCTTGAACTAGAAATACCAATGGTCTAGAATGTCCTTCTCCCAAATCTTGGCCTCCAACTACATAGGGAGAAGCATCACTCAAACACTTTTACGTAAACCATGTACTTACTATGGTCCCCCACACATTTACCAAACTTGGTAAGATGGCCCTCCCTTCGACAAAGAGATTGGTTTGGTAACCTCATCCTTCTTATATCCTTTCATGAGCATAGTGATGTGTCCTACATATCTAGAGCTACCATAATGTGGGTACAACTACATATATGGTATTCCCAACCTAGAATTTAAATCGGATCATAGTGAACTGACTATGTAAACAATGGCTACTTATACTACTTTGGCCAAAGATTCATCACCCAGTACTTCGAGTGAACTCATTTATTTCACCATGATAATTGATTGATTTTTTGTACCATTAGTATTCTATTCGAAGGTTATCCCCTTCCTCATGGATTATCCTAACCCCAGGAATAACCTTCACATTAACTCATATCTAAATGACATTGCGACAAGTATCTCAAAGAAACTCTATCTTACCAATTAACCACACAGATAAGCATAACGTCACAACATTAAATGACTCTATTTCAAAATAATAATCTCAACAATAAAAGTCTCCATTCAAGAGTGTAATCTCAACAATAAATTAAACCCGTCAAAATTATAATTTCAACAATAAATGACTTCAGTCAAAGATATAATCAACAATCAAATGATCAGACATATCATATAGGTTAATCCTAACCTATTTGCTTCAATCAACAACCAAGTAAACAACCCAACCAAATAGGTTATTCTCAACCTAGGGTTTCAATCAAAATAACGTAATGACCCAGTGATTGTAAACAAATCATAAAACCTCTCTTTCAGTATACCTCAAATATTCACATGTTCACTACATTTTTATATAATCTAGAGGATATTATCATGAGAAGAGTTTGTAATTTTTCACCTTCAAGTCCTCTTCTCAATACGACTTTGGGTTGTCAGAATGCGAGTCCTCTTCTAGAATTTTGTGAATAGGAATAGACTCTAAATTAAAATAAGAAATAACATAACTAGAAAATGCATTCCTTAATCCTACCGTTGAATATATAACCTTCAAGTTTATACCCTAACCCTAGGGAAAAAACTCTCTTCCTACTTCGAAGGATTCAACCTATCAATGATGACATGGTTATCATACCACCATTCCCATTGAATTGCTAACCTCATTATCCACAAATATTTACCTAGCATTACAAGCTAACAAATCCAAGTTACCTCAAGACATCGACATATTCCACGTTTCACTTTTCATGCTACATAAGTATAGTATAAACAAACTATGTTTAGTTTAAATAAAAACACAGTCGTATAAATTCCATAAATGATAATATAGAATAATACTTTTTCAAATAAAGGAAACAAAGCAAGATTCAATCAAGAACATGCAAGCTTGCCCAAGTATTTTAAAACATATTTAAATCCATCCTATTCAATCAAGACAATCAATAATAAATAACCTTTCAAACATACATAGCAAGGGAATAGAAATCAATGTGCCTATACAAAAGCTCCAACTGATAATTCTCCCTTCCTTGCTCAATGCCACAAGCCCACCTACTTCTTCCTTTATGTTCAACCCAATTCCCACTTCTAGCCTGTTACCAAATCTCTCAACAAACACTAATGCGAAATAACGAGCAATTCACTTACTCTCAAGCTCTCAACTCACTTTGCACAGATAATGTAACATAATACCAAAAAAGTGATCAAAATGAAGAGTGTAGAAAATGGTAAAGAGCACATCTATATATACTAAAATGTGAGCAACCAAAGGCTACAAACAAGCTAATACTTCTTCCACCTTTCTATCCCCATGCAACGACATCAAACTAACTTACAGGTTTGCAACACATAACAATGCTCACCGACTTTCAAATGGATGAGTTGGCTCGTTTCAAGAGACAACAAGACTCTTTTACTGAGTCAATGAACATCACAACCTTTTAGTAAGTTCCCTACTTGGTTTGAAAGTTTACTACCCCTCTATATTGTTTCCAACTTACCATTGGTTGAGTTTATGCACATCTACAAGTTTAAGTCTTCCATTTGCACTCAAATACATATTCAACATTGAAATTTTCCCCATATAAATTGGGCGTAGCATTTCACATTTTAACAACACTTTAAATGAAGTGAATGCCTTTTAACATGGCATGGGATTTTAGAAATTAAAATAACATTGTATTAATTCTTTAACTCCTACACTTTGTATTATTGCCACCCCTGTGCTTTACTTATTGTGTAGCATTTTAGCACAACATATTCATTATATTTGTTGGATTTTATTCTTGCTAAACCTACTCTATGGGTTGCACAATACATATGCACCCCATATAATTGTGTTGATGGATTTTTTTTCACTTCTCAACATAGAGAAAACACAAGTGTAATGTCTCTCTTGAAAGGTAAAAATTTGCAACTAAGTTTTAGAAAATCACCTCAAGGTCTCTCAGATGTCAGGTCATGACTATGCATAGACAACTCAGTTGGTGATGTGTGATTTGCTGGTAATCACAAGGGGCCTTTATGGTTCACAAAACATGGAAGTCAAGTGTCTATAATAAGAGTTTCAGAACTCTAGAAAGGGTGAACAATAGTTACAAATTTATGACAATAGTCTGAAACTCATTTCATTCATCAGATTCATCATTACAGTGATGTGATTGTGTATTTAATTCTGATTTGAAAGAAAGAGTAAAAGGATTTAAGGGCTTAGAAGTTGTTCTAACTCTAAAACTATGAAGAGTAGAAATAATGAGAGATATTACAGTAGATAGAGTTTCCAAATTGAGTTTTTCTTAACCAAGAATATACTGCAGTGTCACAAAACTAGTGCAATCTTCTAAGGTTCTTTGCAGATTTTCAAACTAAAACATTCACCTATTGAGCATGAACATACAGTTGAACTTGCGTGCAGCAAGTAAACAAACTCAGACTAACTTTACATAGCAATTTATCATCATTAAATTACTAACAGTATGAACTGGAAGTGCATCAAATACCGTAACATGCAGTAACCATTAAAGTTGAACATTTACTAACAAGATGAAAATAAACTTAAATAATAAATAAAAAAGCTAAGATAACATATGGAGGTTGAATCATGCATACGCAATGAGAAAACTCAAAGAAGTACCAAACTTTGATATTTTCTTATATATTGTTGCAGAGTGTCTTTACACAAGAACTCATCTCTCCTTTGCAAATGAGGAGCAAGCCCCTATTTATAGTTTTCCAAAACCCAAATGAATGGCCAAGATTAATTTATAATGAGTGCCTTAGATATACTATAGCTTAGGGTTTATAGAATGTCCAATACAAGTGCAATATTTCTTAATATAAAATTGGCAGTTGTTTTGTCTTTTGTCTATTTTGTCTTCTAGCCAGTTTTGTCTTTTAGCTTCTTTTATCTTCTAGCTAGAAACTATAAAAAATTATCTTCTATTAAAATCATATTTCCAACTCATTAGCATAGATTCTTAGGTAAGTCCTTGGCCTTTCAATATTCAGGTAACATCCTCTTGGCGTGCATCCACAGGTAAACCTATCTTCACCTTGGCAATTCGAATTAACATCTCCCTTCTTGACACGTCTTCATATGTTGGTTCTTTTAATGAATTGATCCATTATCCCTCCAAGCATACTTAAAAGCACCTGTGTCATAAAATATCATGATTTAAATCTCCAAAAATGATAAATTTCCCTCATTTTAAATATTAAAATCTATCAATTTATAGTCCATCAAGAAATTTCACGTTTCGAAAAACTTTCCATTTTTGGAAACTTTCCTTTAAATTGTGAAGAGATTTTACTTTTGAGGGTCGGAGCAATGTGGAAGCCGGAGGGTTCGGCGTCGTTGCAATGGTATTCCGCACACAACATCCTGTGGATGGCATCCTGCACTGAGAGTTCCGCAAAGCCTTAACACCAAGCAAATTTGAATTTTATCTATTTTGGCATGTAGGGAAATGATAGTTTTGAGGCCTAGATTACAACACACCTTAAATTTTTAACAAATGATCATGCAAAAAAATGAAATACGAAAGCCGCAAAGTGGGAAGCTAGACAAGTTTGCACCATAAAAATGATGTTGGAGGAGACCTCGACATCCGCATGAAAAGTTTTGTAAAGCCAAAACTCTTAGCAATTTTGGGTTTTATCAATTTAAGCACATGGAAAGATGCAATTAGAAGATTGCCTAGACCTACTTCATGATGATTTGGCCCCCTTTGAAAAATGCGGAAGCCAAAGAATTCAATTTCGTTTGCAATGACATTTCACAAATGACATCCCACAGACGACTTCCCATAGTGAAATCTCCTCAATGTCTAAACACTTAGTGAATTTGACTAAAACCTTTTGGGCATGTGGAAACATTCATTTTATAGGCACTAGATGTCGCAAACTTAAAGTTTGTTTCCCTCTTTTGAAATGCGGAAGCCAAAGGGTTCGACGCCATTTGCAACAACATTCTATGGATGGACTTCTGAGGATAGAAATCCATTGATGAAAACCCACAGACGAAAACCCATAGACGAAAACAAGAAAAAGAAAACCTGCAGATGGAAACAAGCAATGAAATTTCTGCAACTTCTCCAAAATTAACGAAACCTTGGAAGTTCATTTAGGCATCATGGAAACATCCCAAATCCAAAGGCAAAATATCCCCAAAGTCAAAAAACAAAGGCAAAAGCAAAAGAGAGGGGGTCCCTGTTTTCAGTGGGGCATGTGTGCAAAAAACACAAAACAAATTATTGTTGGGATATAGTGTTGTACACCATTGCATAAAATGATTTAAATTATAATGTAATTAAATACTTATTTAGTTGTAATGCACCTTGGTGCTGTGGATAATAACACTAGATAATTATTTGATGTCCACTTGATGTTGCATTGTAACATTGTATTATTATTTAATGTGTGGGAGACATGTGATAATAATTTAATATTGGGGAATATTAAATAAAGTGATGTCTTAGTACCCAATATTAAATAAGGGGTTAGTGGTTTTACGGTACATGGTTTTACCTTACCACTAGTTGTATTTTGTGTGCGTTTGTGTCTATAAAAGCAAACACGTGTGTAGTGGGTTGGTTGTCATTATTGAGTCTTCTTGTGGAGTGCATTTGTGAATCATGGCATGGGATGTGTGGATTCATGCTTGGACACATGGGAATGCATTGGAGGGCTTGATGCTTCAAAGGTATTCATTGTAACTCTTGAATTACTTTATTGTTGAATAATATGATAGAGTATGGATGCTTTTGGAGGCTAGGTTTTTCCCTCTTGAGGGTTTTCCCAGGGTATATTTTGTGTTATCTTGTGGCTTGTCTATTTGATCTATGCATTTTGGCAACTTGTATGCATGTTTATCTCTCATGGGTTATGTGGGAAATGAATAATATTGTGGGTTAAATGTATTTATTTCTTAACAATTGCAAGCATTTTTAAATGCATTAACATTTACACACACACATATATATAATATTTGTCATTATAATATATATATATATATATATATATTAATATATATTTACATTAACATAATTAACTATTTGATATTAAATATTTATTTATATATACAAATTGATGATTATATATACGTATATATATTAATACAAACATTTATTTAATATATATTAATATATATATATATATATCTATCTTCATATCCTCACTAAAACATATATATACATATTTATAGATGAATATATATATATACAAAGTATATATATATTCATGTATATTGAATGTGTTTATGATATGTATATATATGTATATACATGTAAATACATGCGTTATCATTAATATAATGACCTTTACAAATACATGGGTGCATATATTATATTAAATACATACATATGTATACATATCGATCGATCACACGTGTATATTGTATTTATGTGTAGGTTATCAACTGTATGCATACATGTATATTCAATACACACATATATATGTACCTAAATTATACTTATTCATAACCTTTGAGTATCTCAAACTATCAAAGACATTCAACTTCAAATGTCAAGATGAACAAAATAAAACATAAGCAATTAACCCAAAACTTCCTATGAATCAAAAAGATCAACCATGTGGTTTAACACATGCCAACATTAATTCGCCTTAAAAATTAGGTCAAATTTTTACTTACCAAAAGCTCATACTAACTCAACTCAACTTGACCAAACTAGAATGTGAGTGTGTGATAGCTCAAATAGACATATTAAGGGTTACCAAACCAAGCTCCTCTCTTGAGTGATACTTCCCCTCTCTTTCGAAGGTTTGAACTTGTTCCTACATTCAACTTAGTACATCATAACAATAGTTAGTCATTCACATGAAATATATTTGCATCATGTAGAGGGGGACCAACCACACCAAGGCTCTAGGTCACAAAGAGCTGAGAGTGAAAGTTTTCCCTAGTCTACCTCAGGTTGGAAAAATGTTTTAGGTCAAGGATAGAGAATTAAGAGCACTCTCAAGTGCTTTTGTCACTCTACTAACTCAAGAGTTTGAATGGGGCTAAACAAGCAGGCTTCTAGAACCTGAACTGTACCTCAGACAACTCTCTACCAAAGGACATCAGTGTAGATCAGGGATGACAGCTCGGTGCGCTACCATCTCACTAGGGCGTTGGCATCCGTACAACCAAAAAGTAAAAAAGTACAGTACATAGCACAAAAACCTACTAAAAACTTAGCAGTTGAGGTTTAAAGTACTAACTGAAATGATAACTACCAATATGAACAAAATAACTAGAAATATGATGTAGAATTGACATAAAGCAAAGGTGATGAAGATTAACTCATGAGGATTCCAGTTCGCCAACAAGCTCCATGCGAACGCATACCGACACACAACCAAGAGAGGAAAAATGTTGGGACTGTATAGGGGTTTGTCATAGTCAAACCCCCGTTTTGGTGTTTCCACCTCCACGGACAACCAGATAGATCGAGAGATAGAAATATGCTAAAGGAAATAATGCTAAAATGGAAATGGAACCAAATACTACAAGAGATACAAAGCTACACAAATCCAAAAAAAAGTGTTACCACCCTCGACCAAAGGCACTCAAGGCCAATGAGAGAGGAATACAAGCCCACAACAATGGTAGAGTCGATGCAGTCATAACAACGTCGAAAGTAGCCTCATTAGGCAACAAGCTGCAATTTTTAGGGTAAAAAGTGTGGGATGTTGTGATGTTGGAGTTGTGATGCCAATAGTGCAACAAGTAGCAAAAGTATGGAGTGAGAGTGAAATCGTGTGTAGAAGATCAAGAACCATGAAGAATATGAAGTGTTGCAAAAGAGATGAAGTGGAAATGAAATATAGCCATTTGAAGGTGAAAAGGAAGGGAAAGAGTCATTCAAAGGTTGATAAGAAGGCACAGAGGCGTTATGTTTCATCTCCAATGGAGAATGTAATGCCTCTACAGATTCCAGAGGTAGGAATCCTATCAGGATGGCAGCATGTCGCGCAGACGTCCGTGCATCGTGCGTGCATCCTCGACAAAAACTCCCCCATCAACACTAAAAATAAGTGCCAAGTGGATGGGGTATGGAATGAGAATATGGAATTAATTGGTCGGATTTTATTTTTCTAATGTGGAGGATATAGAAGGACAATTTGTGAGAGGGGTGAAAAATCTATCCTATACATTTTTCCCCCACTTTAGTGAGCATGAGTGTCAATGAGTGTTTGGTAAAGTAGATCGAAAGAGTTTAGAAATGTATACTTGAACTATCAAGGAAGCAGACCGCAATCTGGTGAACTCAAAAGTGCAGGGTGAACAAATAACTCCATAGGTACTCTCTCTTAAGGAGGTTCAAACAAAGTACACCAAAGGCTCGTAGACCAACGATGGAAAAATCCTGCAAGATGCAAGCGCTTCACAAGTCTTCAAAACCACAAAGAAGGCACCTCTAGGTACTCTCTCCTAAGGGAAACCCAATGTGAGGGACTCCGCAGAGTCGAATTAGAAACCAGCTTCACAGGCGCACTTGCAAAGCAACATGGTAATCCGCAAACAAAACATGTTAGAAAACACAAAATAGCCACGCAGGAAGACAAGCAAACAACCACATAGACAATCAAAAATTGAAGGAAGAGATTTCAAAGGGTTCCCTCAGGAACCCTTCAAAAGAAAAGGGGTCCACTCAAGGGACACTCAATTTGAAAGTGCAAGAGTATTTTTTGCAAATCAATTCAGCATCAAGGAATCCTTTTGAAAGATGTTCACTTCATCAAGAAATTAGAAAGGAAGAAAGTCCCCTCGCAAGGGGAAGGTTAGAACTTCGCTCATAGGAGAAGGTGTTCCCTCCTTGGAGGAAAGTTTTTCAAATTCTTTCTTTATGAACCCATGATGAAGGAAAAATATTCTACTAGGGTTCCTTGTTGAGGAATGCGATTTTTGAAAAAATATTTTGGAAGGATTTTCAAGAAAAGATTCGTTGGCCACCGAATGCATTTTTTGAAAATCAAGGCAACATGATAGCCCCCCTTAGGATGGTGTGTGTTGAACACAAAGGCACGTAACATCCTAAGGAGAGAAAAGAGAGAATGAAAAAGTGATGTTGTAGCTTGTGGAACATAACGAGATGTAACTGTGGTAATTTTGTCACACACATGAGGGATAACACATGAGCACCACAACATCACGAAACAAGCATGAAAGATAAGAGAGAAAAAATGAAAGAAGAGACAATAACATTACCAACAATGGATACAGGGGCAGTCTAATATTTCAGGGTCAGAGTTGCTCATAAATATAGATAAATAAGTATAATAATATATAAATGATTTGTCATCAACCCCCTACTATATTAGACCATATGAAGAAAGGCATGTGAAGACAAAATAAAAAATAAAAAATTGGGTCAACATGGAAGGGAACCCTAAATGCCCTCAACACTTTGCATCATCCCCAATTGTCAAAAATCAATGCAAAACAGAGGAAGAATGATGTAACAAATAGAGGAATTTTTATGACACATAAACACTCTTGTATCCAAGCACCTACAAGGGTGGAAAGGGTCATCCATGAACACATAACCCAAGCACGGGGGAACACCAACACACACACACAATCTATTCTATAGATAAAGAAGAGGCACTCCCCTAGTCCTCATTAACTAAGAGGTCATCATTCTCCTAGTCTAGATCATCATAAGGGGATGGAAGATGAGACTGCAAGGTCAGAATATCAAGGGGGAACCCTCTGAACCTCCCAAAATAAGAGCCAAGTAATAAGGCCCCTCAAGGTCTTCTCTTCTCAGTTCCTATGGGGTGAAAGTCAGCGACTTCGCAATCATTGATAGGGTCGGGACCTCGTCCACAGAATTAAACATGCACTTCACAAGACTTATGTGTGTTAACTCAATAGGTGAGGGAGGCGGCACCCAAGATTCACTGCTAGGCTCATTGAATGACTCAAGAGTGGTGACAAACTCCAGGGATGTCAGGGCTTTCCCCAACACTAGGATGACACAAGCTAATGCAAAACCACCTTTTGAAGAAGGTGAGCCCTTCTTTTGACTATCATTGCTAGCATGGTTGTCCTTCGTCTTTCTCTTTATCGAGAGATGTGAGATCCCCATAGATGAAGCAGAAGGCACAAAGGAAGAGGAGAAAACCATGACAGACACCACCGAGGTATTCGACATGTCCATGGTTTTTTAGAATGATGGGATGTTTGGAAGGGACATCGGAAAGGGCGGATTGACTAAAGGAGCAATAAACACTTGCACCCTCTTCAAGTGAGGGTCGTTTATGCTCATGGTGGGAGCTGAAAGAAGACAAAATTTGAAGGAACTGAAGTAGAGGGGATGGGAGAGGAGGATACAGTAGTAGATGCCAAGGCAGGATTTGCCAAATGCCCTTCCTTCCTCTATAGGGTGGCCTGTTCAATAGCCAGATCCTTTCTTTGATGCTTGCACTCATGTGCAAGGCAGTTCCTATGACTCTGAGAGCTAGAGGTCAGAGGTTGAGACAAAATGGAAAGACTCTGAAGTAGAGGGGATGGGAGAGGAGGATACAGTAGAAGATGCCAAGGCAGGATTTGCCAAATCCCCTTCCTTCCTCTATAGGGTGGCCTGTTCAATAGCCAGATCCTTTCTTTGATGCTTGCACTCATGTGCAAGGCAGTTCCTATGACTCTGAGAGCTAGAGGTCAAAGGTCGACTATTGGAGTATCCATCGTAGTCATTTTCGACGAAGGGAGAGACTTCTAGACGAGAATAAGAGGGAGAGGTTGAGAGGACGAAGGAACAACAACAAAAGGAGATGAATCTAATGCATCAGCGGTGGTCCTCTTCCCATTCACTACTTTGAAGGTAGGAGTAGTAAGAGGCCTAGGAGGCCGAGACATAGAGGACTCCCCGTAGGGACCCTTCCCCTTACCATATTGAACAGACCGAGGCACCACGAGTAAGATGGGGGGCTCGAATACCCAAATCTTGGCTTTTCGCCAAGTGGGCACCATCAGGGTCCTTAAGTTCCTCTTCAGGGAGGGAGGTAGAGGCAGTGTCCTGAGCATGGACAAGATTCTCCTTTCCCTTCCGACAAGAAGAGGCAGCTTGTTGTTGCATTATAGGGTGAGTCACTTTCAACCATCCTTTGCCCCCAGTTTTGTACTTTACATGGTTTTGATAAAGTAGGTAATTCCTAGGAGGGAGTGGACCAACCGGGGCGAGCTAAAAATGATCCAAAGAATAACCCCCATGAGATACCAATGGTTGATATCAAGTGTCATGCACAACATGCATGAAACTTTCGTGAGAGAACTTTAAACATTATGAATAACAAAAGTGATTCCATTCATGGAAGCTAGCATGGAATTATCAGGCAAGGAACATTACCACGTGAGTGTTGTATCCTTGAGAGATCGAGGGAAAAATTTTTCCATCAGGGCATCGTGGTGAAAGAAATATGTGCACATGGTGTTAAAATTTGATACATGTGTATGTGGATCCCCTTACCACCATACTTTTTGAACTCGTGAATCTCCATTCCAGCAGGAAAGGACTACTCAAAATTGTTACCAATAACGAACTATGTTGGGAGAAGGGTTGGAAGATAGGCTGGGAGGAGGCTTGAGACAATTTCACCAACTAGCTTTGTATTTTTCCCATGTTTTGAAGAAGACCATTCAGGTTAGGGTCTAAAGATGGCAAATTTCTAGTGGAACCTCTCCAGAACCACCACTAGGATCACCTCCAGAGCCACTTTCGTGACCACCGCTAGAGCCACCACCAATGTGACCTCTGCCAGGGTCACCACCATGATCTCCGCCAGAGCCACCACTGCCAACACTTTCATTGCTACCAAATCCACCACCACTCATCCCACTAGAGCCCCACCACCAAGAGTGGTAGGAGGGGTGAAGCTGAAACCAAGGGGTATCCTACTCGCCTTGACAATGTGAGGTTTCTCATAAGTAGAGTAAATTTTGATTGAGGGACTTGTTTTGACCATGCATACAGACATGGTAGGCATCGAGACACCTATTTCTCTCTCGTAGGCATCAAGCAACTCCCCTCGAGTAGTACCTAATCTAGTGTTATACGAGGGGATGTATGCTTCGATTAGATCAGTGAGGTCGTGCAAGAAATCCATGTCTATCTGATCCTTCTCTAACATGTATCTCACCTTATTAACAATTCTAGCAACTCTTCCCATACTTAGTGTTTTCTCTAGATGATTACCGAGGTCTAACAACCTCCTATCTAATGCCAAAAGGTTTTCTGCAGGAATATGCATAGTGTCATCCTCATCCACGAATGAGGTCATAGGGGACGCTAGAGGAGTGGGTGCACGAGTGGTATCATCTATGAAACCCATCTCATCTGAAAATCCTATAGAAAAACCAATAGTAAAGTTGGAAGTGACCTTCATCGTTTCCATTGGTAAGTGTCGCACACTTCTTCTAACCACATACCGAGAGGTTGTAGACTGGGTTGTGTTTCTCACAAAACCTCACAACACCCGAGCTTACAACAATCGCCAAGTGAGGGAAAAATATCTTAGACACCAATAAACAGATAGACATTCCAGTCAGGTTCACCAAAATGTAAAGGGGGACCAACCACACCAAGGTTCCAAGTCACTAAGAGCTGAGAGCGAAAGGCTTCCCTAGTCTACCTTAAGTTGGACAAATGTTTTAGGTAAAGGATAGAGAATTAAGAGAACTCTCAAGTGATTCTATCACTCTACTAACCCGAGAGTTTGAATGGGGCTAAACGAGTAGGCTTTTGGAACCCGAACTGTACCTCAAACAACTCTCTACCAAAGGACAATAGCGCGGGTCAAGGACGATAGCGCGACGTGCTGGCATCTCATTGGGGCGCTGGCCTCTATATGGCCAGAAAGTACAAAAGTATAGTATAAGGCACAAAAACCTACTAACGACTTAGTGGTTGAGGTTTAAAGTACTAACTGGAGTGATAACTAATAGTATGAATAAAATAACTAGAAAGATGATGTAGAATTGACAAAAAGAAAAGGTGATGAAGATTAACTCATGAGGAGTCCGGTTCACCAGTAAGCTCCACACAAATGTGTACCTACACACAGCCAAGAGAGGAAAAATGTTGGGGTTGTATGGGGTTTTCCACAATCAAACCCCCATTTTGGTTTTTTCACCTCCATGGACAGCCAGATAGATCGAGAGATATAAATATGCTAAAGGAAATAATGCTAGAATGGAAATGGAACCAAATATTACAAGAGACACAAAGCTACATAAATCCAGCAAAATAAATAAAAGTGTTACCACCCTCGACCAAAGGCACTCAAGGCCAATGAGAGAGGAATGCAAGCCCACAACAATGGTAGAGTTGACACAACTACAACAACATCGAAAGTAGCCTCACTAAGCACCAAGTTGCAACTTCTATGGTAAAAAGTGTGGGATATTGTGATGTTAGAGTTGTGATGCCAATAGTGCAACAAGTAGCAAAAGTTTGGAATGAGAGCAAAATCGTATGTAGAAGATCAAGAAATATCAAGAAGATGAAGATTTGCTAAAGAGATGAAGTGGAAATGAAAGATATCCATTTGAAGGTGAAAAGGGAGAGAAAGAGTCATTTAAAGGTTGATAGGAAGGCATAGGGGCATTACATTTCATCGCCAATGGAGAATGTAACACCTCTGCAGATGCTAGAGGACTTTTTTTTGTCAAGATGGTAGCACGCCACATAGATGTTTGAGCGTCGCATGCATGTCCTCGATAAAAATTCCCCCACCAACACTAAAAACAAGTGCCAAGTGGATGGGGTATGGAATGAGGACATGGAATTACTTGGTCGGATTTTATTTTTCTAAGGTGGAGTGAAATGTACCCCTTAGATTTTTTCTTAAATTTTTTAGCACAAAAACCAGCACAACACTAAAGATTAGTGTTAGCTCCCAAAAGATATCCAACTTGAAGGTAACCTTCACCAAGATCCTTTGAAAGGCGAGGTGATAGCATATGGTGATGGGATCGTTAACAACAATTGAATTGAATTAAAAACTGGAAATGAAAGTAGGCAAAGAACCATCCATGAAGACTCCACACTATCACTTATTCAGTGGGGGAAAGATATTACAATGAAGAACAATTCATCCGCTTTTCAATAGGCGTCCACATAGCAGTGGGGATTCTCCACTTAAATAGTGGGTAAAATATGAAAGATACAATATTAATTCCTCCACACTGGTGGTAAACCATCTAGGGGTTACAATGTTTGAATTAAGACATAAAGTAAATCCAAAAATAAGAATGACTAGAACAGTACTACTGTTACCAGCATTTACAATGAGCTTATTACAATGAATTTCATTAGAATCCTATTCCAAATCAACTACAAAGATTATACTATATCTTTAGTTACAAATGTGAGTAGAAAATCAAAGGAAACATAGCATAAGGAGAGAATAAATAAGTCTGATTTACATAAACAACAAACCAATGTTCAGATCAACAAGTAAAATCACTCCCAAATCACTCAAAAACACCAACCGCACTTCACCAACTTATTAGAAACTAAAAACACGCCTTCTCAATTGCTAGGTGACCAAGTAACTCTAAGTATCAAAGCACCAACAACCCCAAATATTCCTAGCACAAAATCCAAAGCAGCAAGGACATGGTACGACCAAGAAAAGGGTTGACCTTGCTTTTAAAAATTCAACTCCTCAATAATAAAATCTGCAATTTAGCATCAAGAGGCGCCTACGCCATAGGATCATTTAGAACAAACACCCAAAATGATATTCAATATGCCAAAAAACTTATAAATAGAAATCACTCCCAGCCATGTCCAAACTAGCAAACACAAGAATTGATAAAATCACCAAATTCTCCAACAATGAAGCTCAATATGCACTTCTGAATGAAGCATACTCCCAATTGACCATCTAGGGAACCATAGTTTCATGCCCGAAGAATGGTGTAAATACTAAGCTCCCCCTTAGTCGAGTTCTGAAATCCATTCAACAGCATAACTTTACAATATTTTCCAAAGATGATAACGAATGAGCAAGGCATCAATAAATAGGCTCTTCAGCTGGAAAATGAATCAACTTGAAACTCCCATAAGAAACTCTTCAGCTTCCTCCAAGGGACGCCCATCTCCATAAGCACTTTATAAAATATTTAAAATATTTTAATGTTCTTCTCCAAGTCATCCCAACTTAGAGGAATATTAGAACATTAATAAAACATTAAAAAAATTAATGAAGCACCCACTTCATGGCCCCATCTTAAAAACAACTTGAAGTCATTTCCTAGGCACAAGGTACAAACTCAAATTATAAAATTGACTAAGTGTTGAAACTTAGTCCAAAGGAGAGATAGAAGCCAAAGCCAAAACCAACACCCAAATTGACTCTGCCAAAAATAGAATGATGACTTGAGCTGAACTGCTAATAATGCCACTACCAAAATAGAATTACTAAAAATAGTCAATGCCAAAAATAGTAATTTAACTTCAAATCCATCAGAAAGCCAAACTGATCAACCACACTAAACTACAAATGATTGAGTTGTTGCTAGAATGATACTACTAAAAGATAGACTTACCAAAAATATCAAACTACTATAAATAGTAAGTTTGCAAAACTTCCTCTGAACACCAACTAAGCAGGAGCATGACTTGCTATAAATAGTAAGTATTTCCAAATATCTTTTGAGCACAAACCCAACAGTCATCATGACTTACTATAAATAGTGAGTGCCCAGAAAGGTTGTAAAATTCAAATGCATGTCACAACACCTTGGAGGTATTTGAAAACCAAAAAAAACCCAGAAACCTATCCTTCATGCAAGGTATTAGTCAAAATTGCATGTCATTATCTTAACATGCATGTTACCTCATCCTAAAGCTCTCCAAAAACCCATAAATCTCCACCAAACATGTGTTAGAAACTCCTACATGCAAACCTTCAAAATTGCATCTAAAAGTGGAAACCCTAATTTTACCACAGACAAGCCTACAAGCTTTCGAAAACAGGCTATTAGTCACAGAAGAGCATATGCCTGAAATGGGGACATTACACAAAGGATGTAAAAGGGGAATTTATGAGAGGGGTGCAAATTCACTCATATACACATCATAAATCATTTACATCATCCAAGAATTAAAGTAATCATATCGCAATACATATACATTCATCGCATTTTCCATGAATATAAAACATAAGTTCCATTCCTTCAAAAGAAATAACATCATAATACATAATTCAGTATTTCATTCACCTATTGAACATATTAAAGTTTTGATTAATATTTATCATCATATTTACTTACAAGGTAAAAGTAACCCAATAACTGTAATGATCTAAAATATTCCTGCAAGATCAAATCAATTGATTAGTTGTACCTGCAAGTTAATATAAATCAAACAATAGAATGCAAAGGAATATAAATAAGTGAAAGAAAACTAAGAAAGATCTCACCCATCTAGTATTCCATGGCTGACTTCCATTGCACCTTCTCCAGTTTTGGAATGATGGATGCCCTCAGTTTTAGTGTGTGAGCAACTCTATAAGCCTAGCCTCAACAAAGCTTTTGAAGGATTTGAAAATGTAAACTAGTACAATCTAGAATATTACTTCTATTATGCAAATAGTTAAATAAGTAAAAGCCTAAAATGTGAGAGTGAAATGCCTATAGTAATAATAACTTAAGCAATGATCGGATCCCAAAATGAGATCAAGATTGTCATTTTATAGAAAATGCAATCTTGAACGGACGGACAAGATGAGAGTTCTAAGGAATGCCCTAGAATCAAAGGTCAAGATTCAATAAGGCAACTCTCAATTAGGGTTAGGGAAAAATACCCATATGTGTGAATAAGATTTAATTAAATGAATTAAATCAAGACTGAATGTGATAGTTGAGATGAAATTAGTAAAAATCAAAAGACAAGAGGATGGGATTTTATAAAATCAGTAATTTTAGAAATTACTTGATTTATAGAAGAATATTTCCCTTTTTGAATTAAATTAATTCAAAATACAGATTTTGTGAGGTAATTAGTAATTGATTTTTGAAATTAATTACTAAATGAAAAATCAGTTAAGTATGTGAGATATTTTTAAATGATTTGTTTTATTTAAAAATATAAAAGTGTCACATGCCATAATTAAATAATTAAAATAATTATTTAATTTAGAAGAAGTAGTTAATTAACTAAATAAATTAATGAATTTATTTAATTAAGAGAGGATTTAGGAATTAGTGACATATAAAATAGATATATTAAAATATATTAATTTAATAATCAGGAGGACATTAATGATAAGGATTAATTAAATAAATAAGATTTTATTTAATTAAGAGAAGACTTTGATAATTAGTGACATATTAAATAGATAAATAAGATTTATTTATTTAATAATCATGAGGAACGAGAGATTATGAATTATTTAATTAATAGTTGAATGTGGGTTAAGAACATAATTAAAATGTCATAATTATGTTAGGACGAAAAGTGGTAAAGTAGTGTTCGCAGGCCTTGGTCATTTTTATGTGTCTACATTTACCCCTCTTTGTCATAATGTAGCTTGTCGCATTGTGGCAAAGAAAACAAGTCCAGAATATGCCCCAGCGGAGGTACAGAGTGCCTATGCCCCCTCGAGAAAATTTTTGAATTTTGACCCAGGGTCAGAAAAATTTGGAAAATATCCCGAATAGTCAAATTAATGACAAGAAAAGTGATGGCGCGATCCAATTTAGAATTGGAGAACGTTAAGGTAGCCAAAATACCGGTCAAAGGTGGTCAAATGAGCCTCCAATAGGACCTACTAGGTCAAAACCCTAATTTTCAGCCTATAAATAGGTTGAAAAGGCCAATCCAAATGTCATTTTCTCATTTGCATATAGAATATTTCAGAAACCAGAGCTTTGAGAGACGATGGTGATCCCTACGACTACACACCGTGGATATCGCGTGTGCACATTCTGACGACCCGAGGGCGCAGGGGCACCGGTAAGTACCCTATCCAACTGTCAAATATCAATTTTTATGCATTTATGAGGGTTAAATGGGGGGAAAACAATTGCAGTGCGACGCAAACGCTATCGTGAAAGCTGCAAACGCCTTCGCGTTCGCCGCATTTGATTGTGTTGTGACGCAAGTGCAATGGGTAGCATAGGTTATTTGTGCGATTGCGCATCCGCTCGGGTGAACAACGCAATCGCCTTTTTACGACGTAATTGACAGATTTGCAATGCAATTGAGAAATTTGCGACACATTTGTTAAAGTTGTGACGCATGTGAAAAATCGCGACGCAATTGGCAAGCCTAATGACGCATTCATTGTTAGATTGCACATTTGCTATTTATAATGGTGCATTTGACATATTGCAATGCATTTGCTATGTGCCGAGTCGCAATTGACTAGTTGTGACGCATTGGTGGTCAACGCGACGCAATTGTCGTTGACTAGAGTTGACTTTTGTTGACTTGTGTCAAGATTAACTTTTATGTACCCTTGACTTGCCCGTAGTAGTAAACTTTCCATATTGCTTCTCAATATGTTCTAATCCTTGGCCTTTCCTTGTGTAGAGTCAGCTTGTGCCCATCTATACCCAGGAGTTTCGGCCAGCTACTTATGCTTTCTGAGATCGTCTTAGCGATAGACAGAGGCAGCGGCTAATGGCCCTAGGCCTATACCATGTTACGTATATGCCTGTTATTCGGGCAAATAGAGGTTTGCTTACTGCTCTTTGCGAGAGGTGGCATTCTAAGACCTGCTCGTTCCACCTACCTACTGGAGAGGCGATTGTGACTTTGGAGGATGTTTACCGCATTCTCCACATTTTGATTAGCGGAGAGAGGGTGGTTTATGATCCACAACGAGGGCGACAGGTTTTGACAAAGAGGTACGAGGGTACTGATGGTGCGTAGTTGGCTCTAGACGGTTACGAGATCGATTGGGACATTGTATCCGACCGATTTCCTCGATTCGATGCCATACTCATGACCCTGATCGCCAGATTGCTGATCCCAGATCGTCGTGGCCATGCATTTCCCATTGGATGGGGGGATATTCTTGTTCGCATGAGGTCACAAAGGACTATTTTTGCTTGGGGGTCATGTTTGTTGGCCATGTTATACCACCAGTTGCACGAGGTAGTCTATCTCCAAGGGCACAGTATCAGCTGCGGGACCACCCTACTCATGATTTGGGTATGGGAGTGTATTCCCGTCTTTCGACCACCAGTACAGATGCAGCAGTTGGGTGATGGGATGCCATACGTTTATCTGTATGCAGGATTAGTCAGCCAGACTCGTGTTGGAGATACTGGGTACTGGCGTCATCGGATTGATACGATGATCAACTTTGTTTGGAGGCCGTACAGAGAGTGCGCTCAGTGGGCAGATGAGGACGGCCACTTGTCCTTTTGCAGACAGTTTTAGTACCTTATTGGCCGCATGGTGCAGACACAGTGGATCATTGAGATGTACCTGCCTCAACGAGTACTACGGCAGTTCGGGGAGCAGCAGATTGTGCCAGTAGGCACAACACTATATTCTCGATCTTCCAGAGAGACCATGTGGGGGCCACCCATATCAAAGACCATTGCAGAGCAGCAGGTAGATAGTTTGGTGGTAGTTCAGTGGGCTTGGAGAGGGGGTCCAGCAGATGCGGGCACATCGGTCGAGTTTGACACCTGGTGGCAAGTTCACAGGCCCATTCCTTTGACAGATCCTGATGGTCCACCGCCCATTGATCGGAGATCAATTATTCCGCGAGTACCGAGGAGAGGGCAGGGTGGTAGAGACGGAGGGAGAGATGGAAGAGGTGTCAGGGGCAGAGATGGAGGCAGGGCCGGAGGCTGAGACGGGGGAGACAGAGGTGGAGGAGGTGGAGGCGACGACGGCGGTGGAGGAGATGGAGGAGGTGGGGGAGACGGTAGGGGTGCCAGGAGGAGGAGAGATGACCGAGGGCGGAGGCAGCCAAGGAGAGTGAGACAGAGAGTGGGTGGTGTACCATTATCATGCATTTGGGAGGAGGGGGAGGAGAGAGCCGAGGAGGCTAGAGGAGGTGAGGAGGTGGAAGTGGTGTTTGAGGAGGAGGGGGAGGTGGTGGCGGAGGAGGAGAGAGTGGAGGTAGAGGTGGTGGTGGAGGAGCGAGTAGAGGTGGATCCACTTGTTGGGGGACATCCTCTTGACATAGATGTGGAGGAGGTCTGGGCTGAGGGAGAGAGAGATGAGGAGGAGGAGGAGGAGGATGAGGCAGATCAGCAGCTGTGGGAGCGCATGATCTTTGGGGATGATGAGGGTGATAGACTACCCATTTTTCCTGCGGATGCTACTATTGATCAGCGGATTATAGATCTACAGAGCAGACTAGATGCGGCCTTGTCTCAGAACAAGGCCTTGGCAGCGGAGCTAGAGGTCACTCGGGTTGAGAGGGATCAGGCCATCATTCGGCGACAGGAGTCAGAGCGGTGGGTTTCAGAGTTTGTAGAGTTATGCTCTGGGCCGACAGGGGATATGGCCCGAGAGTTGGCCAAGGTAGCAAAGAGCAAGGGCCGATATAGGGCACTATACGAGCAGGTTGTTCCACCTCACAGACAGGACCTAGGGTTGTCTCGATCCCACAGCTGGACAGGTAGTGGCAGTCGGACACTCAACAGTAAGTCGCATAGCAGTAGTCACACCAATGTTGGAGGGTCCACTACATCAGGGCAGTCTTCAGGTCATAGATCTCACAGCTCTCATAGACATTCATCAGGCCACAGTCACAGGTCAAAGCACAGTCATAGATCAGTGTCTTCAGGGCAGCAGACAGAGCAGAGTCAACCTCTTGTTACTGATCCTACAGGATCCCAAAGTGAGACACTGGAGAGGACACCCATTCAGCTCACTGTTCATCTGATGGATCAGTCACAGTTACCTCGTAGTTCACCTCCACGGGATGGAGGAGGGCCATCTTAGGACTTGTTTTAGACACATGTATATTTTGATATTCGAGTCTGCGAGCTCTATTTTTGGGATATCATTTGACTCTATCCTGTGACATAACATTTTTTTGAGATTATATATGCGATGCAGTTTTGATGTGGCCTATATGATGTAATGAGTTATGGTATTCTATGTTTTTATTTATGTGATGCTTTTATGATGCTATGAGATGTATTTCTGCTTATGTTTATGAATGCGATTATGGATGTGGTAATGTATGTATGCATTGTGTAATGTTGTGATGGTGTGATTCCTATATCCTGATGCAGATGTTTTATTTATGATGCTTATATGTTGATGCAAATGATGGTTTTATGAATGGATGCAAATGATAATGTTTATGCAATGTGAATTATGGTATCTGATATATGCATATGTGAATATGAAATAATCATGCCATTATGTATGCCACTTTGTTTTTGTATGTCACAGGATATCGTCAGAGAACCATAGAAGAGAAGACGAAGATGGATGTTAGTGCGAAGAAAGATATGCATGTTAGTGCGAAAATTAAAAATCCTTCAAAGCTTTGCTATAGTGCTATTCTAGTTGTTGCTCTCTAATCATCATTGGGAGAAAATGTCATGATGGCCGACAAACACTATGATATGACATAGATCAATAGTGTGCAAGGTCGAACCATCACGTAGATCAACAGTCGCAGACAAGGATGATCATGACTCATGCAAGGAACACAATTGCCCCTAGTCACTTTATCATGACCAACCACCAGAAAAACCAATCATGAGACTTCGCTGCTTCTCTAAATCCTGATGATAGGACATCCTTGAGAAACTAGCCACATGATAGTAAAGAAAAAAAACAAACAGTAAAATCATCATACTATGTCGTTGCTTCTCTAAATCCCGAAGTCAGGACATCGTGGAGAAACTAATAGCAGAGTGATAAGCAGACAAGGATAACCATCATGATATGTCATGGTTCCTAGGACATAAGGAAGTAATATCATGATAATCATAAAAAGACAAAAAAAAAGTTTGCCAAGTGTTTTAATGTCAGGTATTGTTTTAAATGTCGAGCGATATCAAATTCAAGGACACATCCTGAATGACATTGATATCTAGGAGATCAATTCTCGGAGTTAGGAGGATCCATCAAAATGCCAGATGATGACGATGCTTAGGAAGGACACATCCAAAAGCATAAAGAAGTTGATGAGAGTTGCTCTTCAGAAGGACACATCTGAAGAAGAACTCAAAGCTTTGCCATGATAAATTGTTTTGATATGATTTTGACTACATGTCGTTGCTGACATGCTGAATTGACTGAGAGTGTTTGATGAAATAGATTGTTGATAGGTTGATAATTCAAGATTGACATAAGATTCGCTTGATTTGAAGATTCGCTTGGTTTGAAGATAGCTTGATTCGAAGATATCTTGATGTGTGTGAAAATATTGAGCCATGAACCCTAATGGACTGACCTAGTATGGCCTTGGGGGTCCATCGATTGATGGCCTTGTGTACGTCATGCACCCAGAGACCTCGTAGTTAGACACGACCAATGACATTGTCCAAAGGACAGAAGTTTGAATCATGATTTATTTTGCGACAAACCTAGAAGGACTGACCTAATGTCTCGGGGATTCAAAGATGAATCTTGCCTACGTAGCAAAAGCGCAGAGACAACGTAGTTCAGACATGGACAAGAGATTGATTGACGTGATCAATTGAATTGATTAGATTGACTTTGATGTTGGATTTTGACATTGATTTGGATGTTTTTGTATTTTCTCGGGATGCTTTCTGATTTTTAGGTCTTTTTTCAGTACTTTTTCAGATTTTTAGGAGTTTTTTCAGGACTTTTTCAGATTTTTAGGATTTTTTCAGGACTTTTTGAGAATGCAGGATCATGTGCAGTACCCACTGCAGTTATATGATAAAGTTCTTGCCCCCAAACAAGTCAGGGAATACCCAAGTTCAATGATATGGAGATAGGTAGATGCAAGGTAAAGGCAAGGATATGCAAGGAATGATGTCAACCAAATGTTAACCATGGTCGGAATTGACAGGACTTAGGACAGATGTCGTGAATGTGTCAGGCCTTTGTGATTATGACAAACGAGTAAAGGTCGATTTGAGTAACAGTAGATGGCAAAGCAATGATTGACTACACATGGCGCATGTTTGCCAGGTTTTCACCATGGTACTTATCCAAAGCTCCTATTTGCCAGGTTTTCACTATTTGATGAATTCATTTCTTTTTACTATTTTTGCCATTTTTTGATTTTTTTTTTTGTGTCACCAAGATGCCTATTTGCCAGGTTTTCATCAAGGGACGATTTTTTTCTATTTTTCAATTTTTTTGTATTTTGTAGGTTTTTCAGCCAAGCTCCCTGATGCTATGTGTAGAACTTTCTCAAGTGTAAACTGTTGATGGGTTCTATCTGCTATTCTCCATCAAGTGTGGCCAACTGATAAGCTCTGGAACCAAATGCGGCAGTAATGATATAAGGACCAAGCTAGTTAGTCTCAAACTTACCAGGCTTTTCACGGTCCGCCTGATTTCTGGGGTTCTGCATGAGAACCAAGTCACCGATTTCAAACTTTCGCACCATGACTCTTTTGTTATAGCTTCAAGAGAGACGATTTTGATATGCCTGTAGATGATTTAAGGTATTTTTCCATCTTTCTTGTAGTATTTCTAGCTCATGGAGACGAGTATGTCTGTACTCTTCATCATCAATCATTCCTTTCAAAGAGACTTGGAGAGAAGGAATTTCGACCTCGATGGGTAATATAGCCCCAGATCCATAGACCAGGGAAAATGGAGTGGCTCCAGTGGGGGTACGGATGTTGGTATAATAGGCCCATAAAGCAAGATTGAGTTATAGGTGCCAATCTCGGCCAGCATCGTTGATGGTCTTCTTTAGAATGCGAAGAATTGTTTTGTTCGACGCCTCAGCTTGGTCGTTACCTTGTGGGTAGTATGGAGTGAAAAAATGGTGTTGGATGTGGAATCGCTCACAAAGTTCACGAACGTCCTGATTTTTGAATAGACTGTCGTTATCTGTGATGATGGATTGTGGGACACCATACCAGCAAATGATGTAATTCAAGATAAACTTGGATATTTGCTTACTAGTGTTGTAAGTGAGAGAGATAGCTTCAATCCACTTAGTAAAATAATCAGTGGCGGTGATTATGAATTTATGGCCATTAGACAAGGATGGATGGATCTTACCCACGAGGTCGAGTCCCCATTCTGCAAAAGGCCATGGAGAAGTGATTGTTCTTAATTCCTGTACAGGTGCATGAATTAGGTCACTATGCACCTAGCATTTCTGACATGTTCTGACAAATTGAAGAGCATCTTTTTCCAATGTCGGCCAGTAGTATCCCAATCTGGTGACTTTCCTAGCTAAGGTTGGACCACTCGAATGAGATCTGCATATACCCTCTTGTACTTCTCGTAAAGTCATTTGGGCTTCATCAGTGTCAAGACAACGAAGAAGGGTGTTGTCAAAGCCACGGCGGTATAAGGTGTCACTAATGATGGTATGTCTAGCCGCTTTTCGGATAAAATATTTTCTTTGGTTGTTAGACAGGTTGGGTGGGAGGGTTTGGGATTTTAGATAGTCGTATATGTCTTGATACCAAGGCGAACCGGGACCAACAATCTCACACACCATTTCGGATTCTGGAATATCGTATGCAGGCATCAGCAACTGTTCCACTAAGAATTCAAATTGTGATACATTCTTAGGAATGTCTAGGAGAGATCCAATGGTAGCCATTGCATCGGCTGCTTTATTCTGTGTCCTCGGGATTTGTTCAAATGCAATCATTTTGAAATACATCAGGAAACTATCCACCTTTCTTTTGTAGGGCAGCAACTTCTCATCTTTTGTGTCATAGTCATCATTCACTTGATTGATGACCAATTGAGAATCTCTGAATATGAGCAATGTCTGAATTTTCCATTTGATTGCTATCTTGAGACCTGTGACCAATGCCTCGTATTTTGCAATATTATTTGTACAAGGGAAAGCAATCCGAAAAGATTTAGGAATTGAATCCCCTTGTGGTGTGATAAATAATATGCCAATTCCTGAGCCGTGACCAGTGTGGGATCCATCAAAGTATAATTTCAATGGTAGAGTTGGTTCTGCATGAAAAATAGACTCATCCGAAAAATCAGTTATCAAAGGATGAGTGGCCTGGATTGGTGCATCAACCAATTGATCTGCTATGACTTGACCTTTTATAGCCTTGCACTCCACATACTATATGTCATATTCGCTTAATATCATGACCCATTTTTCCAAACGGCCTGTCAATGCTGCTCGACTCAGAAGATATTTTAATGTGTCAATCTTTGCCACTAAATGTGTTTGATGGCTCAGCATACAGTGTCTAAGTTTTTGTGCCACGAAAACAACTGCAAGGCATGCCCTTTCAATGGTTGTGTAATTGAGCTCATATCCAATTAGTGTGCGACTGATATAATATATGGCTCTTTCTTTCTCTTCATGGTCATTTTGTGCCAATAATGCCCCCAATGCATTTGTCGTTGCGGAGACATACAGGATTAATGGTTTTCCCTCAATAGGCGGCGTCAACACTGGTGGTGTTAATAGATATTCTTTTATTTGGTCAAAGGCTATGTTGCACTTATCTGTCCACACAAAAGGAATGCTTTTGCGTAGTAGATATTGGAATGGTTGACACTTGTCTGCCAACTATGTAATGAAATGGCAAATAGACTGCAATCTGCCCTGAAGTGTGCGCAACTCACTAATTCCCTTTGGTGGAGGCATGTCCAGAATTGCTTTTACCTTTGTTGGGTCAACCTCAATGCCTCGTCTTGAAACTATGTATCCTAGCAGCTTGCCTGAAGTGACCCCAAAAACACACTTCTTTGGGTTCAATCTGACCTTGTAATCCTCAAGCCGTCTAAAGATTTTGTCTAGGACTTTGAGATGATCTTTTCTTGTCAAAGATTTTGCTAAAAGGTCATCCACATAATCTTCCATTAGAATATGCATCATGTCATGGAAGATTGTTGTCATAGCCCTTTGATAAGTAGTGCCTGCATTCTTTAGGCCAAAAGGCATGACATTCCAACAGTATGTTCCCCAAGGACAAGTGAATGTTGTTTTATGTTGATCTTCTGTTGCAATTCTAATTTGGTTGTAGCCGAAGAAACCATCCATGAGAGATAGCATCTCATATCCTGCTGTGAGGTCAACAATCATGTCTATGTTTGGTAAGGGGAAGTCATCCTTTGGGCAAGCCTTATTCAAATCTCTAAAATCCGTGCAGATACGGATTTGTCCATTTGGCTTGGTAACAGGAACAATGTTTGATATCCAATCCACATAATCAATTTACCTTATGAATTCAGCATCCAATAACTTTTTTAATTCCGCCTTGACAAGTAATGCAATCTGTGGGTGCATTTTGCACAACTTTTGCTTGACTGGCTTGATTCCTAGGATTAAAGGCAGATGATGTAGAACCAATTCGGGATCCAGGCCTGGCATGTCAGCATATGACCATGCGAAGTTAAATTTTCTCTTTGTGAAGAATTGTTTAAATTCAGGTTTTTCTTCATCTGATAATGATGCAACCAAGAGAATCATTTTGGGATTCTCTGGTGTAGCTATGTTAACTTTTGTTGTATCCTTAATCAGCATGGCTGATTTTTCCTGTGTTACGGGGAGAAATTCCAATCCTCCATCCTTAGGCACCTCAGAGAGGTTTTCACCTTCGGATGCGTCCTTTGTTTTTACTGTTTTACTGCCAGAAGGTGCCTTGTAGTTTTCACCTAAAGGCTTTTCTTTTTCTTTTTTATTTTTTGTATTTTTGCGACTAGAGGATTGCACAATCTCCCCAAAGTAAGCTGCACAATTGAGATCAATGGAGAACCCTATTTTGTGATCCCCCCATGGAATACCTTCTCTTATTCCCATGAATTTTGTAATTGCCTCGTCATTCTGAAATATGTCCATCACCGGTGGATCTTGTTGGTCCCAATCGATTAGTTGTGGGTACACAAGGGGGATTCCATCGTCAGTATTGGTGAAGGATGGGGAGGATGCGGAAAGTGTGCAAATTGATGCCTCAAGTGTAAAGGCAAAGTTATCAATTTCCACTTCCGTTTCTGATGCAATGGATGGTCCATACTCTGATTCAGATGAATCAAATTTAAAATCATAATATGGGATGAAATTATCAACATCGTGACTAGTGGTAGGCGTTTCAGAAGTATGGATGATGGGCTCAGATAGGTCAAGCTCATGGGTGGATTCAGGAATGGGGTGGGATGATTCAAGTATTGCTGATGACACTTTGTGTTCTTCTGGGTTCCAAGGAATGCTTACCCATTTCTTGTCTTTAGAATGTCGGTCAATAGGGTCAATGTTATATTGTTGGCAAAATCGTTCTTCAAAGGAAGGTTGGCCAGGTTCCAAGAATAGTTCATCAATGTCATATTCATTGACGATTTTGTCAGATCCCCATTCCCATTCATTTGAGTCTGTTTCGGTTAGGGATTCTTTGCTTGTCTCGACACTTTCCATTACCGTTATGTCCTTACTTGAAAATTCATAGATACATTGATCGTCAGTTCCGAGTTGGTCGAATCCTAGCCCTATGTATCTTGGTCTTGCCGTTATGATAATAGGTTCCCTTCTTCCATTATTGTTCTTTCCAAGGCCGCTTGTGCCATCGAAACCTTGGGCTTCGCATATATCATATCCTCTGCCATAGAGATGTAGCGGTAGTGGAGACAACTCTATTGGGTCTTTGTAGATCTAGTTATCCATGTCAATAATGACTTCATTACCCATATCGCCCCACCGTGTAAAAACACTTTTTGGTGGAACGTTGAAAGTTACTTTGGGCTCAATTGCAAAACAAGGTCTACCATAGACTTTTGGTGGCTTCGGTATTGTGGTTATATAGTAAGCCGTGTTCAATTTGAACTCTCCACAACCAAGGTCCTGGATCTGAAAGTCTTTACTTGGGATGGACACCGATGAAGATGGTGTGGTAGAAGGTGATGGAATGGATGATTTTGTGAGTGTTGATGGGTCAACGTATTTGGATGCAGTGGAAGATGAAGCTTCCCGATTGATGGGTACCTGGTGCTCAGCAGTGGCTCACAGGTTGGTGCAGTATTGGAATGGATCGGGATCTCCTGGGATAGTGATCTCAGTTCCATCAAAAGGGAATTTGACGCATTGGTGGTACGTGGATGGAATAGCCTTTAGAGCATGGATCCATGGACGACCAAGTAAGATATTGTAGTGTATATCATGATCCAGGACCTGGCATGTGGTATCTATGATGACTGGCCCTACTCGGAGTGGAATTGTAATAACACCTTTAGAAGCGCATTCTTCATCATCGTATACTTTGATGACGATGCTTTTGCTAGCATCTACACATGCCTCAGAAAAACCAAGAGCTTTGACCAATTTCAGAGAGCAGATGTTCAATCCTACTCCGCCATCTACTAGAACTCATCTAACCTTATGCTTGTGGACAAAGACTTCAATGTGGAGGGCATCGTTATGTGATGGCTTGGGTGAGGAATAGTTGTTGTCTGAAAAGGTGATGTGGTGAGGTGAATTCAAGTATCCGACCATAGTTTCAAAGTGGTTGACATCGATATTGGTTGGGACGGATGACTCTTGCAGTACTTTATTGAGGATGGCCTTATGCGTGGGTGAAATACGGAGTAGTTCAAGAATGGATATTTGGGCAGGTGTTTTATTTAACTGCTCAATGATGTTGAACTCCGGTTTTGGATTGGACTGTCTGGCGGATGGACTAGGTATGGTGATCTTTGGTTGACGGGCAGAAGGACTTGGGATAGTGACCTTGCCTTTACGCGTAGTCACATTGCATTATGGGGCTCTTTTGATGTTGATGGTATTAACAAATTCATCTTCATTAGCAACGTGAAGATTGTTAATAATAGTGCCATTAGGATAACTGCATGCAGGACGAGTAGTATTATAAGCCGGACGAATGTGGTTGGCTTGGTTGTTTGTATGCTTGGTGCTAGACGAGGAAGCCTTACCATGATCCTGCAGTGGATTTTTGTGTATGGTATGATCTACATTGGATGTAAAAGATTGACCACCCAACTCAATGGTGTGGTTCTCTATGAGGTCTTGCACCAAATTTCGCAATTGGTGACAAGAGGATGTTTTGTGCCCTTTGGCACGGTGGTAATCACAAAATGAACTGTCATCCCACCATGACGGCTTGAATTGACCAGGGTCATACGGTTTTGGCTCTTCCAGTGTGATGACGCTTTTTTGAAGAAGTTTCTTCAAGACAGTTTTGATAGGTTCACCCAACGGGGTGTATGTATGTTTTTGGAACTTTCGTGGTTGACGCAACTGCCTTTGATTCGATTGTACATGATTGTTTTGGATAGCGTTGGCAGTTGGTGTCAGTGTAGTTACAGGTGCATTTTGATTGTGTACTCCTTTGATTGTGAGTACATGACCTGTTGCATTGACGGTTTTTGCATCAACTACACTGTCATTTGTGATGTGCTTGTTCTTAACCCAGTATTTGTTTTTGTCGTTTGAACTACTTGGGTTATTATTGGTGGTGGCGTTGCTGGTTTTGCCACCATATTTAAATTCACCTTTAGCAATCAAGGCTTTCTCTAGTTGAACACCCTTTTCAACAAGGTCAACAAAAGTGGTGCAACAATGGACTTGTAATCCATACCTTAGTGGTCCAAGGAGATTTTGTACAAACATGGTTACTTTCTCCTTTTCAGGTATTTCTATCAGACATCTGCTTGCTAAGGTTCTCCATCTTTGAAAGAATGGAATGAAAGTCTCTCCTGCATCCTCTTGGGTAAGTTTGCATAGGGAGGCAATGTCAATGTCCGTATCAATATTGTAAGCATAGTTTTCGACAAACTTGTTTGCCAATTCGTCCCATGTTTTTATTCCCTTAGGCAAAAGTGAGAACCATTCTAGTGCATGACCTCCAAGACTTCTAGAGAAGAGTCTCATGAGATAAGTTTGCTTGTAAGCAATGTCGATACAACTAGTGGTGAATTCCCTTATGTGTTCAAGGGGGTTTGTTTTGCCTTTATACTTGGGAAAATGAGGGACTACATATCCATGAGGAAATGGTGGCATATACAAGGTTGTGTCAAACGGATATGGACACAAGTCATGTGACATGTATGACTTTTTATTGGATTGTTGCAAGGTTTCCACTTGTGTTTGAAGGGCAACGAGTTGTTGTGTGAGTGCTTCCACCATGGGATGGTTAGTAGCATCACCTATGTTGTTGATAGGGGCAGCTTGAGTCCCCAACTATTGAGATGAGATGTGTTGATTTTGAGTGGGTTGCCTATGAGCAAACTGAGTATTGTGATTAGGCGGTTGTTGGAAATGAACGTTTTGATGAGGGATATGATGCTGCGTATGGACTTGAGAGGCGTAAGTGGGGATGTGATATCCTGCCATGTTGGACTGGATTTGAGAACCTTGCTGGTTTTGACTTTGTTGATGTCCAAATGGAGTGAAAGAATGATGGCCTTGTTGATTTTGAGCTTGTTGATGCCCAAATGGAGTGAATGATTGAGTGCCTTGATTGCCTTGACCAAATAAGAGATTGTGGCCTTGAGGAATGTTGGTGGTTTGAGTCATAGGAATGTTGGTATTAACCTATGAGGAAGTGGGTTGGATGCCTTGTATGGTAACTCTTCGTTTATTTCTCCCAAAAGGATTAGATGAGTTAGTTGCCATGGCACTTGAAGAACCTAATAATAGGTTTGTTGATGTACTCATGGAACTAGATGTAGTTCCAAAGAGGTTTGATGTGGTTGCCCCCATTGTTTATGAAGGAATGGTAGATGTTTTTTGGGGGATGGATTGTGATGTGGTGTTGGTTTGGGAAGATGATCCCCCAATAGATGTTGTGTTGGTTGTGGTAGTGGTATGACCAAAGGAGGTAGAATTGAGTGTGTTGATGACATTTTGTGAAGAAGCTCCCATGGAGGAATTGTGTGATGTTGGAGTGGGAGAAGTTGGTCTAAGAGTGTTAATATCGAATCCCTTTGGTAACTTAGCCCCTTGGTCAAGGAGCATAGCTAGGAATCTAGAAGAGTCATTTAAGACCATTTCTTCCACAAAAGAGGCCACTTTTGGGTTTTGAGCAGCACCTTGTATGTCTTCTTTAAAGACATCCCCATTTTCATCCCGTCGGATAAATGGTTCAAAAAGATGTGATGGAGATGATGGGATGTTCATCTCACTACAAGGATTGAAGTTGGAATTTTCCATGTCAAAACAAGGATTGTTCGTGGCATTAGGAAATGAGTTCATGCCAGTTGTGAACCCAAGAAAGTTGGTGTCTTGTCCAAAGGAATCCATGAGTCTTTTCTTTTTCTGTAGTCTAGTTTCAACCATACAAAGTTTTGCTCAACTTGGGATGATGGGGAAAATGATCTAAATATGAGACTATGTTTTTGGTTTCTTTTTGGATTTTGCAAAGAATGCTATGAAATGCAAGTAAGACTAAAGGCTTATGAATGCAAGTGGTGTGACACTAAGGAGATGGCAAATGATATGCAAGAAATGATCCTAAGATGTACTTACTAGTGAGAGATCTAAAGAGGAAAAACTTGGGCAAACAAAGTTGTTGCAATGATTCAAATTTGGAAAACCAATGGACCGTGGAAGGACTATAACTAGGACAAAGTGAAATTTCCGCACTAGACTATTGAGTGGGAAATGATTCACAAAATGATTGACAAAGTGACAAGGTAATTGGGTCCAATGATAATCTACTATTGAATGCAAAGTTTGGACAATGAATGATAAGAGTCAACTCCTAAAATCTGCAAAAGTGAGTGTCTAAGGAAATGGTGAAGTTATCAATGCAATCTAATGGGATGCCAAATGAGAACCTATTCCGAGTCTAAAATGGTACCTACAAATGCAATGTTTGATGTAAAGTTGAGCAATAGACTGTTTTGGTTTGGACTATACCAGTGACGAAAGATTGGATTCAACCGAAGACAAGTTTTGGAATTTTTGTTTTGACTGTGAGAAGTTATTTGCAGGTTTTTGGCAAATGCGTTACGACAGAGCAAATGCAACTCACTGAATCAAATGCGGTTCTAGAAGTGTCGATTGCGACACAGTATGGCAAATGTGGGTTTGTGTCTGTCAAATGTGGCTCAATTAATCGAATGCGGCTCACTATTGGCAAATGCGGCTCTGTAAGTGTCTATTGCGGTTTAGCAGAGCGAATGTGGCTCTTGATGGCTCAAATGCGACTCATTAGAGTGAATGCGGTTTGATATCTTGCGATTGCGGTGCAGCAGAGCACTTGCGTCACAATTTTCAATTTTTTTGGAAAAAACTCGAAAGTTTGCAGTTTTGAGAAGTTTTCTGGTTTTCAATTTGTGATATTCAATTTGTTGAAGATTGTTAAAAACCATTGGAAAACACAGAAATCACAATATGAAGTGCATGTTCAAGCAGACTCACTCTTAATAGTCAAGTGGGTCATCCTCGCAATCACAGCCCACATCTTAAAATCACGTCGACTCACACAGCCTTGTCACCCCCTAGAGGGCGCCCGTGTTTTTGTCTTTTCCAGGTGCGTACTCAAGGTGACAGAAGTGGATACCGAATCCCCTAAGCAAACATTCTATGGTGATTATATGGTGAATGTCTTGGGGGGAGATTCTTCCCTCCCCTTGCACCATGATTGAAATGATGTTTGGTTACTGACTCAGCTGGCTACTACACTAGGTTCTTAGTAAGTCTTTCCATTCAATGTGACAATGGATATACTCCCTCGAGAGACCTCCCAACCTTTAGAACAAAGGCTTTGGGGATGGTTATCCTGTCTACTACTGTCAAGTTGGATTTTCATCAACAACTTGCTTTTGATTATAGTGGGTTGAAACCTTGGCTTTAGGTGTTCCCATTTAGGTCGTTCCCGTAGGGTAAGTACTTTTTCCCACTACGGCAGGCCTGCTAAGGGTTGTAAGAAAACATAAATGCATAAAAATGGATAGGTCTGGCTTTTTGATCACCCAGTAAAGGGGAGAGCATATGCCTATTATCCAATCAAACACAACAAACTTGTTCAATTTTAAACCCAAAATAAAAGTTTTCAAATCTAGGTGAAGATGTTGCTTCACGAAAACATGGTGTTCATTATTTAACCCAAAAAGAAAGATTTGGTGGCTACCCTAGGGTTGATAAATTCTAATTAAATTATATGTCTACCCTAGGATTGATAAATTCCATTAATATGTCTATCCTAGGATTGGTTCTTTTTAAGCACCAAAAATTGAAGAAATAATGGAATTCTGGTCGTGGACGCGTCGGATCCAGATTACAATAATAACCCAAAAAAAAACCAAATCTTTGTGACCAGTTACCTGTGGCTCGGTTTCTAGCAGATGCTTCACGTTCCGTCGAATGCGTCGTTTGAAGGCTCGTTTGCGGTGCAATAGAGCGATTGCGTCCCTCACGATTGCAAATGCGATGCGACAAAGCGATTGCGTCGTTCAGTCCTACAAATGCGTCGTTCCGTACTTCAACTTGCAAAATTTTTTTTTGAAGTCGTACGACACCTACAAAAATTCGTTAAAATGTCGGGTTCACCAATGTAATGATCTAAAATATTCCAGCAAGATCAAATCAATTGATTAGTTGTACCTGCAAGTTAATATAAATCAAACAATAGAATGCAAAGGAATATAAATAAATGGAAGAAAACTACGAAAGATCTCACCCATCTAGTATTCCATGGCTGACTTCCATTGCACCTTCTCCAGTTTTGGAATGATGGATGCCCTCAGTTTTAGTGTGTGAGCAACTCTATAAGCCTAGCCTCAACAAAGCTTTTGAAGGATTTGAAAATGTAAACTAGTACAATCTAGAATATTACTTCTATTATGCAAATAGTTAAATAAGTAAAAGCCTAAAATGTGAGAATGAAATGCCTATAGTAATAATAACTTAAGCAATGATCGGATCCCAAAATGAGATCAAGATTGTCATTTTATAGAAAATGCAATCTTGAACAGACGGACAAGATGAGAGTTCTAAGGAATGCCCTAGAATCAAAGGTCAAGATTCAATAAGGCAACTCTCAATTAGGGTTAGGGAAAAATACCCATATGTGTGAATAAGATTTAATTAAATGAATTAAATCAAGACTGAATGTGACAGTTGAGATGAAATTAGTAAATATCAGAAGACAAGAGGATGGGATTTTATAAAATCAGTAATTTTAGAAATTACTTGATTTGTAGAAGAATATTTCCCTTTTTGAATTAAATTAATTCAAAATACAGATTTTGTGAGGTAATTAGTAATTGATTTTTGAAATTAATTACTAAATGAAGAATCAGTTAAGTATGTGAGATATTTTTAAATGATTTGTTTTATTTAAAAATATAAAAGTGTCACATGCTATAATTAAATAATTAAAATAATTATTTAATTTAGAAGAAGTAGTTAATTAACTAAATAAATTAATGAATTTATTTAATTAAGAGAGGATTTAGGAATTAGTGACATATTAAATAGAGATATTAAAATATATTAATTTAATAATCAAGAGGACATTAATGATAAGGATTAATTAAATAAATAAGATTTTATTTAATTAAGAGAAGACTTTGACAATTAGTGACATATTAAATAGATAAATAAGATTTATTTATTTAATAATCATGAGGAACGAGAGATTATGAATTATTTAATTAATAGTTGAATGTGGGTTAGGAACATAATTAAAATGTCATAATTATGTTAGGACAAAAAGTGGTAAAGTAGTGTTCACAGGCCTTGGTCATTTTTATGTGTCTACAATAACTAAGAGACAGGTTGTAACATCATGACCCTTGCTTAAGCAATATTTATTTTCAAGATTTAAAATTCTCATTGACCCTACCACCATGTATCACTATTTTGTAGGTATCTAGAGAGTAAAAGAGGAATGGATCCATGAGTTCAATTATAAGTTTCACAAGGCTTACTCCCATTTGATGACCCCTTATAACTTAGCTCAAAATATTGTTATACTACTTTATAATCCTCGATCCTTTGACCTTTATGTTTGTTAAGAGGGAAAAACCACTAGTAACCACCTTGGCTATGCCATATGTTGAAGAAATGAAATTGAACTTTGAAATGGGATAGTCTAGTTATAGAACTTTAACAAACCTAGGCACAACAAGAATTCATGATCAATTGTTTTAAATAAATGACATCTTATCCCACAATATCCCTATTCAAAATATGGTTCCATTCCAAACAATCTAGTAGGTGCACTCAAGCTATGGTCTTGCATCCTAGATCTGCCATATCTAAAGCACCACTTAGAAATTAACCATACTTTCTCCCTTCTCATGATTTATTAATTTCTAAAATCATGAGAGGAGGAAGACATAAGAGAATTATTTGCAAAATTCCAATGAGGTTGCATACCTCATAAACTAGAATACAAAATTGCAGAATTCTCAAGTCAAAAATTAGAACTTTCCTAAGTTGAATAGAATGTGAGATACTATGCCTAATAATGGTGGAGTTCCTTCCCCTTATATGGAAAAAATTAAATTAACCATCAACTACTTAGTAGAGTCAATTTGGTTGATGTTTCTCTTAAGAATTGGGGTAGATTACAAAATACAAGTGCCCACATTGAGGTTGACTATCCAAAATTCAGAGTAGTGTTTGAAATCTTCAGAGGGAAGTGTAGAATCTAGAAGTAGTTCCATAGCTCAGTACATCAACTTGTTATTAAAATTTTCCATTTGGTTATGAATCTGCTATGGTCTTAGAAACTTATGGATTTTTGAATCGAGAAAATGAACCTAGCTATAATGTGGATGAAATTAAATCATATCAGTAAAACATAGAGTCAAAATTACGTGTTGAGGAGTAGTAAGCCAAAATTTCCTCTTACTACATCCATTCTTCCAAATAATTATCAAGTGCAACTTGATCCAAAATCTAGCAACAATCTAAATCTTTCTAAGGTGGCCATGCATTCATCTTTAGGTATTCATGTTTAAAATTATCAAGATAAATTTATAAGCTCATTATAGAAAATGAATGCTAATAGGTTAGAGTCCTATATTGTAGAAGAAATAAAAAAGATAAAAGTGAGTCTTCAATTGGTTGAGCTAATGAATATTTATGAAGTCAAGTAAGCTTTTCTTCAATCCTTGGAAGATATTCCAATTAGGTTGCTTCTCAATGAGTTTGATATTGAGTACGTCAATCACAAAACAATCAAGGTTCAAGTCATTACATATCAATTAGAAAATGCTCCTCTAGTGGATTCCTACCCACTGATTGTAGAATTTATAGATGAGTCCATCTTCACTATCAGTAAACAAGTGTCGTGGAAGCTATATTTTTATGGTTCATTTACTTCACATGGATTGGGTGTGGGTATTATCTTTGTTACCCATCACAGTGATTCTATACCTAAATCCTTTAGGTTAGCCTTCCCATGCATGAATAACATTGCATAATATGAGGCTCTCATCACCAGTCTCAAGATAACAATTCAATGGAATATTATTCAGTTACATGTTTATGGTGATTCTCAGCTCATCATTAAACATGTCAATAATGAATTCCAGACTAAGGATGATAAATTGATTCCTTACAAACATATGGTCGATGACTTCAAGAAATATTTTGACTACATTCAGTTTGAGTAGGTTCCTCGTCTTCAAAACAAAGCATTAGATGCAATGACTACCATTGTGTCCTTGTTAGATATGCCCCATGACAACCATGAATGTGAATTTATTGTTGAACAATTTTTGATGCTTCTGTATGATCTTCTGGATATAGAAATAGTGTGTGAAATTTTTGATCCCCAATCTCCTTGGTAATCAAATAGGTTCCATTTAAAGGCAATAAAGGAAAAGATAAAGTACCAAGTCAAATATTTGATGCACATGTAGCCATATACAAGGATAAAGCAAAGTCCCTACCATTTTTGTTGACTTTGCTATTTTTTCATAAGAATATTCATTATTTCTTTGTCAAATTTGGTGCATCTATGAATGGTATCATTTTTCATTTTGCAAGATGCTCAAATTAGCACTATCCAAATATTTCAAGAGGGTTTCCTGATTGGAAAAAAATAAGTTTAATGTGATTGGGGGAACTTAATCTCATCTACATGCAACTAGCTTTGGACCCACATCTCTAGCATTACATTGCTATCCAAGTAGTCGGATACATTTATGATGCAGAGAAAAGAGGATTCACAACTCAACATTCCATTCACTTTAAAACTTTCATGAAATTATTCATCTCAAAGAATTATTAAGTGCATTCTAAATCATAGTGTAATCATTCTCAAAACAACCCACAATTCAATGCAAAAAACAGTCATTAATAACTTCCACAAAACAAGTAATGAAGCCAATCCCTTCAGTGAGATTTCAAATCACATAATTACAGACCTTCCTTCCAATTTTTATAAAGATCCAATGGTTGAAACTAAAGTTATTGCATTTTCCCCAAAACTGCAAACCCTAGGCAATGTTTAAACCTACCCTCACCAAAATAGTCATATCTTCCATAAAACTCAATAAAATTCAATGAGACAAAAAGAATTGGAAACTAGAAATAGAGATATTTCCATCCATATATGATAATTTATTATTTGAATCCATACCAGTCCGTAAAAATGACAACTTCAACCTGAAAACAATGTAGAAAACATAAAATGCACACCAAACTTGAGGTTGCCATTCATCAAATTCCAAAATAATGTCTCCAACCTCTCCAATTCGAGTTTTGGAGGGTGTAATTATACATTTACAACCAAAACCAACTATTTTCAACCACCTTTTAGTTAGTTTGTTGACAAAACACTTTAATGACACTTTTGACAAGTTGCTTGACAACTTTCTTGAGCAACTTTTACAATTTTTACAATATGGAACAAATTTACACATTATTTGACAAATGACTTCAAATATTACTTCCTAAGACTCAAACACCTATAAAATGTTTTTATAAACCTTATTATAAGACTCAATAAACAAAATAGAGCAACTATTTACAAATGGCCTCATGGAGGCTTGAAAGCGACTTGGTTCTCCTGCACCAATTTATGTAATTTTTCTAGGTAGAAATTGGTCCAATATATTGAATGGATATGTGGAAATTGAATTCTCACAAATGTGGCTACCATGGAGGGGCACTCCTAACTAAAGATAAGTAGAAAGGGAACCAAGGATGAAGCACCTTATTATACAGTATAACCAAAACAACAAGTTATTATATGCTAAAGTAGAGCCTATTGTATACATCCTAGCAAGTATGGGGATGCAAGAAGAAGTCTCAATGGCTAGTGATGTTTATGAATGATTTGCATCAGTGCAACCTCAAAATATTGCAAAGATGCTACCTAGCACTAAAATGCTAGTGGATTCAAAAGAAGGACCCTCCTCCACTAATGAAAATGGGTGGATTTAAAGTTTCAAGGAATTTTTCTATAAGTTCAAAAGGGATAGTGCTAGGATTGGGAAGTGAGTAATGATATAGGATTTATTTTACCAAATTGGTGTAGGATTCATAATTTTTCCTATTTAGAGTTGACTTGTTCCTTATGCATCATGCCAATCAACAAAGTGAAAGGTATAGAAAACCCCCTAAACAATAACATCTTGTGTTATATCCATTGTGAGAATCATCTCATAAAGGGGTTGTGCATGAGATAGAGAAGTTGAAAGCTTTGACATATTAAAAATAAAAAAATAAGGATCATTTATGGACCTGCAAGTTCAATGGTTCCAAATACATGGATTTGAAGCTAGAGTTGAATTGATAAATTATCAAGGTGAGCATTTTCTAGCTGCTCGCCGATTGTAGTTCTATTACACTAATAACATAGTTGAGCATGAAACTCTTATTCACAAGTTATTTTAAGTTGATAAGAAGAAATCAAATTTGTTACAATCCTTTAGAGACTCTAAATTAGTAGTCAAGAGGGTATAAAATAATATATCTGTCATGACAAGAGACTATCCAATTATAGGAATAGGACTTGGGACCTCATTAAGGGATTTGACGTCGTTAACATCCAGCTTATTCCTAGAAGAAAAAACCATACATTTAAGACCTTGGATTCAACAGGAAACACTTCAAAGCCCTTGCATGTGTCTTGATTAACAATATTTTAATTCAATTAGCATCAATTCCTTTTATGCTAGAATATGTGACCCACTTTTAGGTCTTCAATGATGACCTGGATATTCTTGAATTCATTACCAATTAAAGTTTTTTTGAAATCTCAAGGGTGATCCCACAATAGTGGGTTACACTTTTTGGCCAAACTTGACATTGAACTGAACTTTTTAAACTAAATCTTCACTTTCAGACACCTATAACTGCTAAACCATGATAAAGTGATGCAAAATAGTGATTTGTGGCATTTTGTCTATAAATTCTAAATATATTTTATAAAAAAATTGGAATCAAATTGCATTTATTTTTCCATCTCCTTCAATAACTAGTTTTTTAATAGTAAACAACATTTTTAAAGAGTGATGTTTACTGATAACACAACTTTTTTTTTATGAAGGATAAGATTCTAAAATTTAAATTTGTAACTACGATATCTAGCTCCTTCAATTGGTTTCATAACTTTTTTTATTGAATGTTTTTTCTTAATTAAGTTTTGGAGTCAAACCAGTTACAATTTAGACATAGGTTTACTGTATAACACAACCTTTTTTTATGTATCAAAATTCTTTTTTTTTTGTTGGATCAAGGATATCAATACCAAGAGCATAAATATTTTTAAATTAATTTTTGGTAATCTACTATTTTTCCACATGTGCAAAATAGATAGCTTGCTTTTTGGTGAAAAACCTACATTCACAAGAAATAAAAAATACATATAATAATCAAATTAAATATATTTAAAATTATACTTTTTGGGAAGCTTATAATAAGGACTACATATTTAAAAAAACATAAATTTTAAATGAATTCATTTGATCCCCCAAAAGGTAAATCAAAAGTGGTTTTTTATCAACATTTTGATAGGTGTAGAGGAGACTCCATTATATGTATGGTTTAAAACTAGTGAGGTACTATCCAAAGGGGTTTGATATAAAGGGGTTTGATCAAACCCTCTTCAATTAAAATATTTTAAATGGAAACTTTCAAGGCTTAAATCATTATATTTTCTAAAAATATGTGATTTTATCAAAAATTAGGATGTCCCAGAAAGTGTAACCCATTATTGTGGAAACACCCTTAAGTTATTAATGAGGGTGAAAGATGTTGAGAAAAAGGTGTTTCAAACTTACTGGTTAAGGCTCTCTGAAATCAGGAAAACACTTAGCCGAGTCAAAATATTCTACACTGCAGTACCGTAGAGGTTTAAACTTGAGCTCTTCGGAGTTCGGGCGTCAAGCTTATTGCTTACGGAATGCAGTTGAAAGACTTAGAAACTTTGAAGGGTTACGACAATCTGCCTTCAAAGTTTCGTCGTATGCTTTACTTGTGAAGTCTGCGGTATCAGGTATTGAGAAACCTTGAATCCCGCCCCACGAAAGGACTTTGTTCTTCACTATTCAAAGGTATGGTTGTCAATCTACTTGTTTGAGCTCTAAGCAATATGGATTATGCACAACTTCCATCCCCGATAGCCGATAGACAGTCCGATGAATGAGGCTTGTGGTAGTGTGGGATATCTCGCCACCCTACGATAGTCCATGAGGAGGCATGCAGTAGTGTGAGAGGATTTGTAACCCGCAACCCTGTGACAGTTAGGTGAAGGGGTCTGCGATGGAGCGGTATCCTACTGTATAGTGGTAACCCACAACACCACAATAGTCATTTGGATGGGTTGCAGTGGAGCAGTATTGTGTGGTATTGCGGTAATCCACGACAGTCATTTGGATGGGTTGTGATGGAGTGGTATAGTGTGATAATGTGGTAACTGGTAGTGTGGTGAAGGATTAGTGCCACCCCATGATAGTTCAAGTTTGGACTCAACGGGATTGCGGATATGACTATTCGGTGGTTGTAGAAGTTGAGTCTGTTACGACAATTTTCTTGTAGAAGTTGAGTCTATTACGACAATTTTCTTGTAATGCTTGAGAAGTACGTATGTAATGTCGTAGTGCATTGGAAAAATAAAGATAAGAGATATTGAATTCAAAGGGGTTATGCTACCGAATTTTCTCCAAATGGAACAAGATGTAAATCTCCATGTAAAGGCTCAGAGCCTACAATTGTATTGTAATTGTGTATTTGGTCGTTGAATAATACAATGGGTCTATGCTTTTGGAGTATGGGGTTTTTTACCTGAAAGGGCTTTCCTCATGTAAATTTGTGTCCATGTCTTTTGTTCCATCTTTCATGTTTAATGATTTTGTCTATTGAATTTGGTTAATGCGTTTTGTTGAAACTAGTTGATCTGGAAAGATCTTAAAATTGCATGAACTTTCCTCTAAGGATTAATGGTGGGAAACAAACTATGTCTGATTCTAATTTATGGCATAGCAGTACATGTTTTTGAGGCTTTTTAAAGAAATAAATTTTACCGAAGGCACATACTGCTCTCGGATTCTCTTTTTGAGATGCACCAAATTTCCCTTCAATTAGTATCAGAGCTGGTGTTTTTGGTTTTGGGTATTCCTTCAGTGAAGATTTCTTAGTCTAGCAAGCCTGAGGAAATATGAAGGAATTGATTGAAGATTGATCCTTTGGTGAGTGGAAGTGTTTAGCTTTTTTTTAAAGTTTGAGGAGACAACATACAACTTGAAGGATGGTGACGACAGAGAAAATGGAGTTGGTCATATTGAAATGATGTGATTTGAAGCTCGTAGTTGACAATGGAATAATCTTGATGCATGGGGTGGGATTTTTTACTTTGTGGTTGTGTTGCAGCAAAGCTTTCATGTTGGGTGTTTGTGTAAGAGGTTCCTTGATGATATGGATAAGCTTGGGTTGTTTTTCAACTATGGAGTAATGTGCTTATGTTGGGTGCTTTTTCCTAGTATTGGAAGGCATTGTTTTTTGTTATCTTGATTGTTTGTAGGCTATGGAGTTGATCATTGGATGATCTAGAAGCTTTTGCAATAGCTTGTCTCCCTCAAATGCGTGTGCATGTTGGTGGTTGCGGAGTTGGCCTGAAATGGGCTTGGAGTTCCTGAACTATTTTTTCCTTTTATGGATTATTTGTACTTGCATGGCTCAGATTCATGCTCCTTGGATCTGAGAGTTTTATAGATTTTCATAAAATATATATGGTTATGCTCATTTATGATAATCCATTATTTTGGTTTAACCATTATGGTGTTTTTTGTTTCAAACTTTTGAGTCTTCCAGATGTGAAATGGGTGTGGATGCGCATGGGTGTTTTTCAAACACTGTGGTTTTGCAGGTTTTACATGGTCAAGAAAAACTTGTGATTTTGTGGAGCTGCAGTTAAGCTATTTTCTAGACCTTGGCTTTTGGGGTGTTACTGGATGAGATAGTTGTAGTTTTGCATGCATTCTTCATGCATGGTGTGAGAAGGTGAGATGATTTCTCTACATGGGAGTGTTGGTACGTGATTAGTCACTCAACATTTATGTGGTAATGCTTGGTCGGTTCCTAGATTACGATGCTCGGGTTGTGGACTTGTTTGGTGAATCAAATTTGTGTATGATTTGGTGCTTGAGTCATGTTGTCTACATGATTATTCTCTTTGAGATCTCAATTTTATATTTTATAGTGTGATGGTGGGTTTGCATGTTATATTAATTAGATCTACGGTTTGTGCAATGTTGTGGGTTGTCTTTACCTACATGTTTGTTGTGGGACAACTCGAAAGTGGATTGTCTATATCCACGATCTTTGATTTTGTGATGATGCACACTTGTTAGTTGGCCTTGTCTATGGTCACTTGTGCATTGGTGTGGTTGCTTTGAGATGAGAGGATGGATGATACAAGAGTACCTGGATATTTAGTTATGGGGACTTGTAGCATGTGTATCACGATGTCGTGAATAGCTTGGATACGCAACTTGGTGTAATTTTTTGACAGTGATGGTATTTTTGCTTGGTTTGGAGATCTTGGTGCCACTTGGTATTGTTTTCAGATGGACATGTTGATGTGTGGACTTGGAAGATTTTCAAATTATCAGATGTTTGGTCATGATGCTAGAGAGCTTGGTTGTCATGGTTCAATGGGAGCTTTAGCAATGACTTAGTCATGATGCTTGGAGAGCTCAGTTGTCATGATTCAATGGGAGCTTTAACAATGACTGTGGATGAATGATCTTCTTTAGTGTTGTAGATGTTACTAGGAGGAGCTCTTAAATCCTATTGCTGAAAAAGGGTTCTTTCACATTTGCATGGACACTATTTGAAGATGTGTAACATATTGGAGCCATGGAGGACTTTTGTGTTCTTTGGGTTGAGGTGTTGGTGATGGTGCTTGATAGGTGATGTTGTTTTAGAGTTGTTTTGCTTTATGTAATGGTATACTCTTGATTGCGCATTAGAGTTTTGGCATGATGCATTGCTCTTGAGACCATGGTATGTTCACTTGGAGCATGGGATCTCCTAAGGGGGATGGTAAGATCGTGATGTCATGATAAGTTCTTGATTTAGATGATTGGAGCTTTGAAAGTGGTTTGGTGATTCTCTTTGTTTTGGGTGCATTGGTCATATACTTGAGAACTTCATGATAGTGCAGTGATGGATTTGGAGTTTAGTATGAGATGATTGTTTGCAGGTGCTCATGGATACATGGAGAATGAGGTGAGGTTGTATTTCTCTTGAGATGAGAGAAGTGTTGTTGAGATGGTTGCTCTTGATGAGATCTCAATAGAAAGGTCGAGAAGCCTACATCTTGATTTGATGTGAGTTCAACGGAGACCTATGAGGAGATTGCTCTTGGAGTCATGATGGCTTACATATCTTGGAGGAGCAATTTCATTCCCCACTTGGTATACTCAGAAACTTATCGCTTGAGAGGTATTTCCCACTATTTCTCTCAGGTTCTTTATGCTTTCTTTCATAGACATGGATCTTGAGCTGCTATTAGATGGTTCTGGAGGATTCATTGTGAGAGAAGGATAGCATGGTTATCTCTTTGGGTTTGCTTTTTTTATTTATGATGATTACAGGGGATGGTAGTGGGTTGATTTCTTGAGATGGGAAATGGAGTAGTTTGATCTTCTTTGAGAATCTTACATCCATGTAGTTACATGGTACATATGTTGTGTTTGGTCTCTTGAGATTGAATGGTTTTGGGTGTTGTTATATCTTTTCTCTAAGGTTTTTGAAGGATATCTTACTTGACACAGTTGTCATTTAGATGTGTATGTAGAAGGGCATGCTAGATATTTATGATTTATAGTTTTTTCTCTTTATTCTGGTTCTTCTTCTTGTATGTTCGGATTCGTATGACTTTAGATGTGATATTTCTATGTGGAGCTATGATGATCACTAGTTTGTGGTCATGTGTTGTCACTCAGGTGATGACATGGAGGTTCTTGTATCTCTTTCTTCTATTAGATATGGAGACCATGGGAGAGTTGTGGAAGATTGTTGAGAGAGATGTTGAACTTGCAGTAGTTGGTTGCAGGATTTTCAGATCAAATTGTGGATGGTCCTTGGTGCTACATGGCTACACTTTCTATGTGTTGTGATCGGTAGACTCTTTATGCCTTTGATCTTTTTAGATTTGGCATTACCCATGTAGTGGGAGTTCCTGGATGTGTTTGGTCTTCTTCGACTGGTTGGCATATGGTGTAGTGCCTCTCATGTTACTGATACTTTATGATACTGCTTTGTGTGTGTGTTTGATTCTGTTTGGTTTTTGGTTATGTTTTGATGCATACTTGATACTTTGATAGACATCTATTTTGCCATGTTGTTTTGATTGGCGGACAATTTTGTTTCTTTGCTTATGATATTTGGACACATGTGTTGGATACTTATGCTTATGATGTTGTTACTAATTGCTTTACAATGATGTGTTTAGATTTTGATTATTGTATATGATTCGGGCGAGGGAGACGGTGTTGCATCGCTCATTCGAGATAGCCCTGCTTCACCACGATTCTCTTTCACAATGAGTTTGATTATGAGTTTATATGTATAAGTATATGTTGTTCGACGTTGGGTGTTATGCAGAAATGTAGGTACCGAGTGCTGACTCCACCCGTATTATCGGGTTTGAGTGCGCCCTACATACCCAATGGTTTGATGTGGTTAGGGAGTTGATAAGAAAGTACCCCCGTCTGTGTCTGTGGTTTAGTAATTGTTGTTCATGTTATGTATCCATACTTCACTCGTGTGGGTATGATTTTTAATTTGAGTTATTTTATTCATGGTTTTAGGAATGTTTATTAAGGTTTCAATTATGGCTATGTTGTTGAGTAATGGCTTTAAATTAAATGTTATTCTTTGATGTGGCTAGTTAAGTAATTAAATTTCAATGTTAGTAAATGGCATTATTTCTCTTAGAAGATAAATGTGCTAGTTAGCTTTAATTATTTTATACATTAATGGTTTTTTTGAAAAAAGAGGGGTAAAAACTTTATTGAAAATCAGAACACAGCATTACAACCAAGATCAAGAGCCAAAGCCCCAACAACCATCCAAAGACAACCCACAAAACAAAGAAACAAAAGCAACCAACCAACTACAAACTCTTGTCTTCCTCTAGTAACCAATCCAAATCCTGTCGTAGCTCAGGAGAAACCTGTCTCCAATCCTCAACCTTCCAGCCATCAACATGCTCAGAAGCTCACCTGGCCAAGCAATCAGCAACACGATTCCACTCCCATGGAATATGAACAAAGGACACAACCTCCAACATAGAACTAACCTGAAGAATCCGCTGAAACACCCCTACGAGCTGCCAGTTAATATCAGTCACCTTTCGGTCATTCACCAAATTAATTAAAATTTGAGAGTCCGCTTCACAAACAACCTTTCTCCATCTGAGAGAAAGAGCCTTCTCCACTGCATAAAGAATTGCCAAACCTTCCATATAATTAACAGTCTGAGCCCCTTCATGCACTAAAAAAAGAAAGATAACCGACCCTGAAGCATCTCTTCCAATTCCTCCAATCCCAGCAGGCCCAAGATTACCCCTAGAAGAGCCATCAATATTGATCTTCAAAACTCCATTCGAAGGCGGTAACCACCGGCCCTCCCGCTGGATTCTTTGCTTTCCGTGCCTACAGAATCTGCTACCAATAGAAGAAGAAGGAACTTCTTGAAGACCTAGTCTAACCACCAGCTCAGCATCACCTTTCTCCAGCGGGAAGACTATCTCACTTTTAGTTGCAACTGTTTCTTGAATCATGCCTAACAGACGCCACCACACTTGTTGAACCATCAGCGTCTCCCCCCGAAAGATCCTCCAGTTTCGCTCCAGCCAAATTTGCCAAAGAAGAAAGGTAGGACCAGCATACCAGACATCCTACAAAAAGGAAGCCATCGAGGGAGGTCTACCCATACTATCCTAGAACTCAATCAAAGAAGAAGCATGAACACAGGGCCTCTTCCAGACACCCCACCAAAAATGCCAAAGCTGAGAGACAAAGGGGCACCGAAAAAATAGGTGTGTAGAATCCTCCTCCTCATTTCTGCATAAAACACACATAGAAGGCCCAAGAAATCCACGCCTACGGATGTTGTCTCAGGTTAAGCATCTCTTCCAAGCCAAGGTCCATACAAAGCAGTTACATTTTGGCTAGGAGAGCTTGTTCCACACTCTTTTCCACCAGTGAACTTCCCTGCCATCCAACCTCTAGACCAAAAGGACTTGATAGCCAGAGGCAATAGAAAAAACCCCCTTAGGATCGTGGTTCCACGCAAGGATATCCTCTCCCGGGAGAGAACAACATCACCTTCTGCAAAGGATGTTATGAAGCTCAACACTCTTTTCCATCAACCCAAAATTCGGCCATTCTGAGGGATCCTTCCAACGAGCCACCCCCAGCTGACCCCTAAAAGAGAGAGATTTGAAGTCACTAACCCTAGCCCATCTAGCCACAAGAAAGCTCTTACACAAAGGAACCAAGTCAGGGAACTGAGAGAGAAGGGGAGGTTGGCCATCCCAAGAGTCCGACCAAAAAAGGGCATCTGAGCCTCCTCTGCAAATCCAAAATAAACCATCCTTATACATTAATGGTTTTATTAATATTGGAAAGTTGAAATTATTTTTAGAATATCATTTAATTTAAATAAATATAAGTTAACAAATTGTTTTATTGATTATTTAAATTAAGTCATTGAAATTATTATTATGATGACTAATTTTAAAATCAAGAGGTTAAATTAATATTAAATTTTAAATTTAAATGTTGTTTGAGTTATGATGTTTATTTATTTATTTTAATAATATTTAATTGTCTTAAAAAGGGAAATTATATTTTAACAAGGAAATTGTATTATTTAAATTTTTGGAAGTAATAGTTAGTGGAGAAAATTTGGAAAATATGCCTATTTGAAAATTAGCAAAAACTAAAATTGAAGGCAAGTGACTATTTCCCATGTGCAGTGAAATTGAGAATTTTTTAGTAATATTCTGATTTTTGCCTTCTTGGGATTTTATATCCAATCTAGTTTTTTTTTAAAAAGTAGAGAGAGTAAAGGAAAGGAGAATTTTGTTTGCAATTTCATAATTTTGAAGTTTTGCTGGAAATTGAAATCTTTATATTTTTTTTCTTTCGAAAATTGTTAGAAGAATTTAGAATTGTAAATTGTCCTAGATTATTGTTCTTCGAAATTTCTTCTGGAGGTTGCGGATCTCTGAATTTGGTGAAGAACGTGGTTGGCTGGATACGCACGACGCAACAATTCATCTCCAAATCAACTTCAAGTGAAGGACTCCAGGTAGCTCTGTAATCCTTGAATATCCTTGTAATTTTTGTTGAAAAGAAAAGATTTAAATTTTTTGAAATTTCATTATGTATTCTGTGAAGATTTTGAATTATCATTTTTTGTGAAATCCTTGCTATGTAAATGTCATCTCCAGCCTTTGGATTTCGCCTTCCCCTTCATTTCTTGTCCAGTATCATTAATTAATATTTTAGATGTGTGATAATGGTTGGCAAGCGTCTGAGAATTTAATCCTATTCTGGAATAATTTGTCTACGTTTTGATCTATCCATTGTTAATTCTCAGTCATTTTCTCTGTAAGTTTTATTTGTCAGTGATCTTCCTCTTTTTATTTTCGGTTGTAATTCTCATTCTGGATTTTGTACTTCGCCAGTCTGGTTCTTGGATTTCTTTTTCGATGTTGGGTTGTATCAACATTTCTCTATTTGGATGTTTATTTGATATATATATATATATATATATATATATATATATATATATATATATATATATATATATATATATATATATATATATATATATATATGTATTACCTTGGTCAATAGTAATTTGTTTTTATTGGCATGTTGAATGTGTTACTGATTGGGCTCCTGTTATATCTAATGCCTTAGGCGTTTCTCCCCTTATCGGTCGGCGCTCATGGCAAGCCATTCACCTTGAATGGTTGCACACGTAGCAGCCTACGGCCGCTGTGCGCAACCACTCAAGGGAGGGTTGCACCCTATTTATCCTTTACGTGGGATTTTATTTATATTGCATTTATATATATGTGTGTGTGTGTGTGTGTGGTTGTGGGCAACATTTTGTTATGTCCTCTGTATTTTATGAGAACATAATGATTAATATAAAGAATTTTAAATTCAGTTTTTAAATAATTATAATATATATATATATATATATATATATACATTAGATATATATTTATTTAATTTTGTTTTGTCGATATGCAGTAGTAACTTCAATTTAATATTTCTTTTGATAGGGATATATATATATATATGTGTGTGTGTGTGTGTTTGAAAATAAATTTATTGTGGTAGTGCAAAAGTAATTTTAATTTTGGAATTAAAGAACAAAATTATATTGTTTAAATGCAAATTTAAATATTATTTTTTTAGACTTGTATTTAGAAATGAATTGGCAAATTAGATTTAACAATCATGGAAAAAGCAGATTTAGAGAATATTTTGTTTGAGAAAAAGAAATAAAACCAAGAAATAAATATTGTGTAGGATTAAAATATACATATTTTATTTATAATTGTTTTAATAGTTTAAGATTAAATATTTTATTTTCGAAGTATATTTGTGTGATTAAATAATTGTAGAAAATGTAGTTTGTCTTTATTAAATTTGATTTAGAAACAATTAAAGAAATTCAGATTTTCTAATATGGGAAAATAAATATCTGTGTTAAAGTAGTTTCTAAAATAGTCACAAATTATTTATAATTACTTTAATAGTTAAGTTAAATTACTTTATTTCCACCATGAATATTATAAGTTGGAGTGGATTTGATTTATAGTTGTTTATTTATACTAAGTGATTTTTAGATGATGGATTTGTTATTCATGTGTGATATGTTTGTTTATGTCTAGTTCATATTGCTTTGAAACATGGTTTTAATTGGATTAATTTATCATTAAAAGAGTTTGCTTTTGATTGTAAAAATGAATTGTTGATTTATTTATTTGTGAAGAGCTATTTATTGTGCATCTAGGAACTTGATTTAATTTGTTTCGTGTTTTCGGGAAACATGTGTTATTTTGGTTCCTGGGTAGATGTTTATTTACCTCCAGAGGCAAAGAGAAATTGTGTGGTTGTGCATTTGTTGTTGCACTGTTTTATCTATATTTTTACCTTGAGAATTTGTGTATGGGTAGTACCTCCTTGTGTTGTGAGTTTTGATACTTTATGTAGTCATGAGATGGTTATGCCTTGTGTGTACCATTTTGGAAAGAATGCCTTCATGTTTTGAGGTTTGAGGTACACCCTTTACTTGTCTTTGGTTTTGGGGTAACCATAGGGGAGAGTGGCTCTTCATGGGGGTTGGTGTACAAGTGGTCACCCATAGAAGAGTTACCTTAAATAAGTGATAACCTAATTAATGTATCTAGTGGGTTGGGTTAGTTAACACATAACAAGACTAAAACATGCACCTCACCCCTACCGCTAGTGCTCTCAAAGGCTAAGGACGAGTGGGAAGACCTAGTTGGTAAGGTCACTACCCTATCTCTGTGAAAGGTAAGTGGCTATGCATGAGTCACCTTATGGTGCAACACCTTGAGATAGGATGCTTGGTTAACCATAGATGGAGGCGGTTCCTAGTGTTAGGTAACCTGGTCAATCCACATAGATGGAGGCGGTTCCTAATGCTAGGTGGCCTAGTGAATCCATGTAAGGCCATGCGATGACACTCTCCCACTGTGCCCGTTATTTTCCCTTGTTCTTGTTGCCTTTGGAGTTTTATTATTGTTGTCATTTATGTTGTTATGTGGTGTTAGTCCTTTATGTTTTGACTTTGTGGATGAGGGTTCTTTCTTATCGAATCCTTGCACAGGGGGTGTTCCTTTGAGTTCACAAGGTCGGGTGGAAATGTACAAAGCACCCATTTGGTCCCCAGGTGATGATTGTGGCATGAAAGTAGATGTTGTGATCTCAGAGCTTCGCTTAGAGGAAGATTGTACCTTGTTATGTATTCAACTCTTCATTATTGTATTCTTTGGATTTTGATGTAATATCCCCAATATTATAAGGGAAGCAACTTGTAATATAATATTGGTTTCACATTGTGTTGTATTTGTGGAAATATGTTCCACGAATGTAACTTTGAACTCAGAAGTTGAAATGTAATAATATGTTATTCATACTTTTATTTATCTATCTTATTCATGTTTGGTTGATTGTTATATTTAGGTTATTTTGTATTCATGCTTATATCATTTTTTTAGTTTAGTTTCGTTTAATGTTATAGTTGGTTTGGGTTCGTTTCGAGTAGCAAACCGTGTTACCCCATGGGACTAGGTTAATGTTATATGATATATTTATGTTAAATGTAATTGTTGTTATAAAAAAATTGTTATGTTATTGTTAGTAGTTGTGTCTTATGGGGTTGCGTGGTGGGGTGTTACACATGGAGCTTGCATTTATAGTTGATGGGTTGGATATGTAGGTGGTATGAGTTTGCTGATGTGGATACCTTCGAGGTATGGGTGATTGGATGGATTGGAACTTGTTGTGGGTGTTATTTTTAGTCATGTGGGTTGTTCAGTTGGATGGGAGCAGTCAGTTACCTAGTTGTTGTTCTAACTGATGTACTATCTTATTTTCTGGAGGATGAATTCATGGTTGTGTTCGGGTTGCAGGCTTTGAAGTTGATCTTGTTGATGCTTTTGTATAGCTTGTGAGCATAGTGGAGTGGTGGCAGTGTTATGTAGCCTTTGCTATCAGTTGGATCTAATGCTTGTGTTCTTTAGACTGGTGCATATACACCATGGCTCATTCCTTTCCTTTGGAGGATGGTTATAACTACTGCTTGAGATGGTGGACATCTTGGATGTTATTGCAGGTGTCTTGGGTGATACAGTGACTTTGAGCATTGATTGGGAGCCAATAAGTTATTCTTCAAGTGGGAGAATGTTGAGAGAAAGGTGTCTCAAACTTACTGGTTAAGGCTCTCTGAAATCAAGAAAATATTTAGCTGAGTCAAAATCTTCTACATCGCAGTACCACAAAGGTTTAAACTTGAGCTCTTTAGAGTTTGAACTTCTAGCTTATCGCTTACTGAATGCAGTTGAAAAAGACTTAGAAACTTTGAAGGGTTTCGACAATCGAACTTCAGAGTTCTGTTGTATGCTTTACTTGTAAAGTTTACGGTATTGGGTATTGAGAAAACTCAAATCCCGACTCTCGAAAGGAATTTATTCTTCACTATTTAGAGGTATTGTTGTTGGTCTACTTTCTTGAGCTCTAAGAAGTGTGGAATATGCATGATCCTTGATCCTTGATAGCCGATAGATAGCCCAATGAATGAGGCTTGTGGTAGTGCAGGATATCCCGTCATCCCACGATAATCCGTGAAGAGGCGTGTGGTAGTGCGGGAGGAGTCGTAACTTGCAACCTCATGATAGTTAGGTGAAGGGATCTATGGTGGAGCGATATCATGCGATATAGTAGTAACTCATGACACCATGATGGTTGTTTGGATGGGTTGTGGTGGAGCGGTATCGTGCGGTATTGTGATAATCCGTGACACCATGATAGTTGTTTGGATGGGTTGTGGTGGAGTGGTATAGTGCGGTACTGCAGTAACTGGTAGTGTGGTGAAGGATTAGTGCAATCCTATGACAATTCAAGTTTGGACTCGATGGGATTACGGTTATGACTGTTTGGTGGTTGTAGAAGTTGAAGAGTTTGTTGTGACAATTTTCTTGTAACGCTTGAGAAGTATGTATGTAATTTTGTAGTGCATTGGAATAGTAGAGATATGAGATATTGAATTCAGAGGGGTTATGTTGCCAGATTTTCTCCAAATAGAACAATATGCATATCTCCATGTAAAGGCTTAGATCATGCAATTGTATTGTAACTGTGTATTTGGTTGTTAAATAATACAATGGGCCTATGCAATTTGGAGTGTTGGGTTTTTTACCCAAAAGGGTTTTCCCCACATAAATCTTTGTGTTCATGTATTTTGTTCCATATTTCATGTTTAATGATTTTGTCTATTAAATTTGGTTAATGTGTTTTGTTGAAACTGGTTGATCTAGAAAGATCTTAAAATTGCACGAACTTTCCTCTAAGGATTAATGGTGGGAAATAAACTATGTTTGATTCCGCTTTGTGGCATAGTAGTACATGTTTTTGAGGCTTTTTGAAGAAATGAATGTTACCGAAGGCACATATTGCTCTCAGATGCTCTTTTTAAGATGTACCAAATTTCCCTTCAAAAGAGAGGATGTAGAAATTGATGATGAAGGGATAGTGAACTTGAGAATTGATACTATATTTTGAGTGTCTTTTTGATGGAGACTAGCTAGGTAGGCAAACATTAAATTTCAACCTCAAATGAGGAGAATATCTCCCACATAACATAGGAGATGTGTAGAAAGTGAAGAATGTCTTCCTTGGAAAGGTCTGTATTAAGAAAGAAAAGGTTAGAATCATCCAAGAATTAAAATGTTTTCATCATGTGATAACATGGAGCTATGAAGACTTGAAGATATATGACACCTCCGTTATCACCCACACTATTCCTCTCAAGCCCGATGACAAAAAATTTAGGAAGAAATAAAGACTAGTGAATAATTTATTAGAACCTTTAATTTTCCAAGAGGTGCATTGGCTACTTTTAGCTTGAATAATTTCCACTGTTAATAATTCTATTTGGGTGGCTAACCTTGTGCTATTTAGAAAGAAAAGTGGAGAGATCAAACTTTGCATTGAATTTAGAAATGTTAATAAAGCCTTAGAGAAGGATAACTACTTATTGCCTTCTCTAGATGAAGTCCTATAGATTGTAAATGGATCACAAATAATGTATTTTCTTGATGGATAGTCAAGGTACAACCAAGTGATGGTGGGCCATGAGGATACATTAAAAATTTCTTTCACCACTAAGTAGATAAATTTGGCATACAAGAGGATGCCCCTTGACTTGGTCAATGTTGGTACAACCTTTGAAAGGGAAATATACTTCGCTTTTAAGGGCTTCAAAATATTTTTAAAAAAGAGACCACATTGCTTATTTGAGAAATTCATTGCAAATATGTCTAGAAAATGGTTTATTAGTGAACCCAAAGAAGTGTATATTTGGGGTAATTTAAGGGAAGATATTGGGAAATTTCATTTTAGAGAAGGGGATTTTCATTGATACAAAATGAGTGTAAGTCATCCCCAAAATCCCTCTGTTACCTAACAAGAAAGAGATGAAGTCTTAGTTTAGTAAGATCAATTTTGTACACAATTTAATTGCTAGTTTTACTAAGGTTGTTAGACTACTTAATTCCACTCTTAAATAATATGCAAAATTTAAGTGGACTTCCCAAGCAAAGGCTATTTTTTTCAAAATAAAAAAAAATCATCCATAAATAGCTAGTACTAGTCAACCCAAATTACTCCAAGCTTTCCTCCATTTATTCACTCGCTTGACACCATACTTGTGTTGTAATTCTAACACAATGAAAGAACCAAGGATATGAAATACTAATTATAGTTGTGCGTGCTCCTTTCAAGGATGCAAAACTCAAATATTCAAACATAGAAAAATAATCATACACACTTTTCAAAGCTATTACAAAGTTTTTCCATTATTTGAAAAGAAAGATATTTTATACAGTGCAAATATAATAATAAATACCCTCCTCATACAGATAAAATTAGGTTTTCATAAGGGGTAAATGGGTCATGATATTGCAGGAGTTTGATTTGGAGGTAACTCCAATAAAAATAGTTAGAGGAAAAGGGTTGACACACACCATTATAGAGACTCATCATGAAATACCATGCTATAGTACATGCTTGATGTTTTTCAAGAAGATCCTTGGTACTCTAATATAATATTTTGTTGAATAATAAATTTCCACCCTGCCTAAATTCCACCTAACATAAAGTCATACACCTAAAGGGTAATAAATTTATGATCAAGTTTGGAGTCTTATTTAGAAGGAAACACTAGGAATTTACCTTAGATTTTTTAGAAAGGAAGAGGTGAACTAGGTCTTAAAATATTTTCATGGAGATTTTGGTATAGGACATGGTTTAAGTTCAGTGATTTCCCACCAAATCCTAAGAGTATGATATTATTGGAATACTATCTTGGGGATGATTGCACACTTGTATTCTCATGCCATGTATGCCAAACATCTATAACAAGGGAAAGGAATCCAAAACTACCACTCAAACCAACTATAGAGATATACCCATAACTTGATCATGGGGGTCCTCTTTCTCAAAGTTCTTAAATAAAAGAGGTTGTTTGCAAGTTCAAATAGCAAGGATTTGTTGAGTGAATGTTGTTCCAAACTAGTCCTTTGAAAAATTATGGTAAGGATTCAAGTTTTTAGTTTTAAATATCAATGGTAGATTGTATGGTTGGAACCTTATGAAACTTGATTGTTATGTTGTGTACCTCTCGAAGCATTCATTGAAATCATATATATCGATCAAATTTTAATGATTATTGATTTTTGTGTGGAAATTTCAATATCTATCCAAATAATCAAGTTATGGCTTCAATGGATGTGACACAGGGCTTGGACTACTACAATATAAAAATATGAAACTTATATACAAATCTAAAATTAAGTGACCTTGATGTGGAAATACCATGATTAGATCCATCCTCTTTATGATGCTAAAAATGATCCAACATAACATGCTTATTAACACCACCTTATGTGAAATTATAACAACAATAAATAAAGAATAAAATCACCATAAGATAGCAGAAAAGATGCAAAAATCAGCAACAAAAGACATCACATAACATATGATTTACATGGAGAAACCCTTGTGGTAAAAAAATCTACCAAGAAGAGAGACCAAGTATGAATCATCTTCAAATAAATGAGATTACAATACATTCACGTTCATTATCCTCTTTTCATTCAACATGGTAACACCTAAGTACCTATTGACAACCTCTTTATGCTCCAATATGTCCTTGTTCTTGTAGAGTAACTCTACATTCAACTAATCCTCATAATTTATACATCCAAGAAGCTAATTTTATAGACTTGTGAAGAGGTCTTAAGCACCAAACATGGTGCCCAAAGATGAATCTTCATTCCAAACATCCCAACCCTTGGATTTCCTCTTTGGAATGTGAAAGGACATTGGTTTTGGATCCAATACTTTCCCTCCAACTTTGGCACCCAAACTTGGAAAATAAATATTACATTAAATGCAATAAATGATGGAATACCAAGAGATACTTGTTGCCTCTTTCCAAGTTCCCACTTGGAGAAGCCCAATAGTCTCTCATTTGTCCATTTCACTTGTCTTTTACCATCTCATTCTAGGCATCCACATGTGGGGAAAACTATTAAATATTCCTATCCACAAGTCACATTTACTATTGCTAATGGAACCCATCACCCCTTATGAATGTATTACAAACAATGGTAATAATAAATATTACAAAAATATTTTCCCAACACACCCTAAGTTCCTAGAGACACTTTCCAAGGATGTTGGAACCATGACACATGATTTACAAGGTAGATGACATATTAATCCTAACATTCTCCCACTTTATATTATTCACCATAAATACACACATATAAATCACAAACAAGAGAAAAACATCCCTTAGCCAATCATGTACCACTTGAATCTTCACCATGCTATCATGCTTCAAAAAGATACTTGTAAAAACAACCATGATAACCACCATCATTAAATAACCCCTCACATCCTCCAAAATTCTACCTATGGAAGAAAAAGGAACATGCCAAGGTGAATCATACCAACTGTCATTGAAACTTGCACCAATATTTATATAAACACAAACATTAAATTAAAATGACAACAAAGGCTCTACGTAGCTATCTCACTCGTACCAATTGAAATAAAAACCACAAAAAATGCAACACATCCAAGCTAACCATACCTCAAACTAGGGTATACAAATCATAGATAAAATTTCATGCCATCAATATACCAACCCAAAATCTACAATCAAGTCTCTATATATCCACCCTCCTATCTAAAATTCAACATACCAATATACAAATGACCATGAAAAGGCCAATTAACAAACTTTATATTAATTATGAAACAATCTCGTGGATATAGACAATCCACATCCAATTTATCCCACTGTAAGAAAATGGGTAGATAATCCACACCCTGCATAACTCGTAGATCCTAATCCAATGAAGCATGCAAACTCATCATCACATCAATAGTCAATAAACAAAGATATCAAAGAGGATAACCAAAAACTCCTGTTGCATGGGTAATGTCAAATCTAAAAATAGATCAAGGTATACCAAGTCTACCTACAATACTTCACATTGAGGATGTGGTTAGTTCCTCTATCACATAGTGTGAAGGAAACATACAATGATATGAAAATTATGCAAATATATTTGCTACAATACATCTCTCACAACTAGTCTCCATAGCTCTCCCAAATTCTTCACACTCAACAAAAGAAAGATATCAACAAACCTCCATATTGTCATCAAATAATAATGAAAATCACATGACCACAAACACAATGGTCACCATAGCTCCACATAAACTTCAAATTCAATGTCATGTGAATACAAAAATCCGGGAAGAAGAAAAAGACCAAAGAGAGAAATTGTAAATCAAACCATATCCTTGTTTTGCACTAACATTTACCAAGTTGTGTAAAGTAAGATCTCCTTCACCATTCCCAATCTGAAAGGATATCAAAATATAACATTCAAATTAAATGAAAACATGTTATCAATAGATGTAAACCTCTCATACCGAAGGTAGATCAAACAAACCAATCAATCCCACAACAAAGGGAATATGCCCAAATCCACAAAACATTTCTTCCACCTCTCCAAATAAGTCCTCAGAACTAGAACCATAGCTCAAGAAAAAAAGTAAGGAGAGCAATGTAAATCCATATAACCATGCTTATTCTTCTTAACAAGTCTAGAACTTTTATATTCAAGGCTAAATTATATGAGAAGACACAATACAAAATAAATAATGCATCTGATACAAGTGGGAAATACTTCTTAGATCATCCACCTATTAAGTAGATCAAGAGTGGGATACAATATTGTCACGTGCACACACAACACCAAGATATAAGAGCTTATGATAAAGGAGGATCTTCTCTTTAGGTCCATAGTGGACTCACGTACATAATCAAGTGTAGGCTCCTCAATCTTTCTATTGAAACCTCATCAAAGGGTAACCATCTCAACATATGATCTCTATAAATAAGAGATCTCTTAGCCTCACCCAGTTCTCTCCAATTTCCATGAGAATCCACCAATCAATCCATGCCAACTTTAAAAGCAACCATGTAAGAGCATGAAGCTTCAAGAAAATGATTAATACTCAAAACCAAAGAGAACAAACAAGACCATTGTCAAATTTCCAACTATAGAATCATGAACACATCATGACATCATGATCTATCATCTCCTCCTAGGAGATCATATGCTCCAAATGAATATATCATAAACCGAATCCTCACCTAAGACTCAAGATTCCTCCATGGAAAACCAAGATATCAACATCTCCAATCACATGAAGATAACCATCCATCATCAAGTGATGAATCCACATCACTACCAAATCCATAGCCCTAACACAATCAAAGAACTAAAAACTATGAGCTCCCAAAAGGTAAAGTAAAACCATGATCTCCAAACCAACAAGATACAATCACCACACATCTTTTGTCAATAGAACCAAATATTCCATTAAACTCTCATTGCAATATGAAGGAAGAACCTAAGAGCTCCTTATGACACCAAAATTTATTGCAAAAGGCCACCCAACTTATAATTAAAGATTGTCAATGGCTCACCACACATTGCAACAAAAAAAAATTATAACCAGAATCTTGAAACAAAGAAGATAAAACATATTATGTAACTGCATAAAGCTCCCACTTAAAGTGACACCGAGTTATACATGGAATAATGACTAATAGCATTGCCAAAACTCTATTGAAGGTGAATAGAGCTTCTCATGCACCATAAAATATTATTATAGATTCAAATAAATAACTATATCAAGTACTCCCAATAACATTCTCATTGTAATAAACATACCAATGTAATAATGGTGACCAAAAATATGGCCTACCCAACAAAATCCACATCAAACAATTTTACAAGATTTGCATACATGCAATATCTTAAAGGAGAAAACACATAACCAATGCTCCAATACCAAATAACTGAAAAATAGATTCAACTCCACATCGGTAACATGCATAATAGAGATAACTAGGTATAAAATATAGATTTCAAAGACATAAACATCAAGATTAATGGTAGACTTGATTTTCCAAACAAACCCACATAAGAGTAACCATGGACCAATAAGAACCCTCCAAGTGACCATGTAAACCTATTACTATCTTCATCCAAAACATATTGAATACAGTCCTATCATAGATCTACATACCAAAGATTTTTGCTAGCATGTAAAACATGCAAAACTATCTTTGTAAATATGAGATCCATATTAACTTTTTGGGAGTATGATAGAGTGCAAAATTAGTAGCTAATTAGACATGAGGGAAACATAATAAATGGGTAGGTAGGTTTCACATCAAAGTACTCTACTATTGACAAATACATCACCCTTAGACACTTGATTGGAAAAATATGGGACAACCAAGAAGAAGAAACCTTTTTTCGCATTGTTGATTAACAAAAGCTTTTGGCATGGTGTGTAGAGACAAACTCTAAAACAAGATGAAGGAACTTGAGATCCTAGATGGGTAAAGAGTGGTGGTTCATAAACTTTATGAGAAACTCATAGATAAAAATAGAACAAGCAGAGGAATGTTAGAGTGCTTTGAAAATAACATTGGAAACAAATACGGTTGCTTGTGCTCTTCCACATTGTTTGTAGTATATATTGATAAATTGGAAGAGTGGATAAACAAAGGTAATGCGGGGCATTCAACTTGCGGGGTATGTTGTGATGTAACTCTTTTATGTTGATAATTTTATTCTAATTACAAAACTAACTCATAGTTTAACAAAACATATGAGGGATTTAGAGCTCTTTTACCAGGAGATTAGGATGCAAGTCAAGACCAACAAAACCAAGGTTGTGATCTTTTTACTCAAAGAAAAAACAACTCAAAGGAAGCCCATTAGAAATAGAGAAAAATACAAGTACCTTTACAAGTACCTTGGGCTTGATTTTGACAACAACATTAGTAGGGAGACATGTAGGGCAAAAAAATATGAGGTGGAAAGCTTTATACTCACTACAAAACAATTACATGAATGTAAAATTATGGGAATAGAAAACCAAGAAAATATTTTGGCTTGCTAGTCCCACTTATTGTCTTTATGGGTGAGAAGTTTGGGGCAATAGTATGTCTAATCATGAATGGAGGTAGATATAAAAGAAGCCAAAAATATTTAATCATAATCAATCTCAAAATTAAAACTTTAGTTCAATATGAGATTTTACTAGTTGAAATAGGTACTTTCCCATTAGAAGCATTGATAATGGCTTATATGTTACATTACCTAGAAAGGTCAATATATGAAGACCCATTGTTGGCCTAGAATAATGATGGAGGAGAAGCCAAGTGGAAGGAAGAAAATATGGATGAAACAAAACAACACATGAATGAGTAAATAAGACCTTAGCTTGCATGAGTGTCCAAACACTAATGAGGAAATAAAGAAGTATGTGAGAGAAAAGTTCAGGATTGCTATGTGGACAAAGCAAATTGACAAGAAGAAAGTATACCATGTCAACAAGTTTAAACCCCACATGAGAGCATGACAAAAATTCTTGCATATGGGCAAAAATTAAGGGGAAGACAAAGATGTTCATTGTCTAGTTGAGAAAGGGGTTACATAATCTTAGATTAGAAGCCGACATATGGACTACATCCAAAAAAGAGTGGAAAATGAAAATAACCTATTTTACAACAATACGCTGGGGAGATAGAATAACACTACATCATACAATGACTTCTATATTAAGTACAAGGATAACTTGAAAGTGCCAATCTAACTACCTTATTTGAAGAGATGAAAGTAGGTAAAATAACAAACTTTTTGTTAAAAAATCTGTCAATTTTTTTAAAAAAAATCCCTTATCTTATTGGTATTCTCAATTTTATAAATTAGTGGGTCTCATAGACACTATTAAGATCCTACATTTATTCATTCATTAAATGAAGAAGGTTCGTTATCCATGAAAGATGTTTTCTCTATATTAAAAAATAAAACAAACAAAAAATTCATGTCCCTAGATTATATTCTGATTTTTTTTGATGAATAAGTTATTGTAATTGAAAAACCTTGAACTTTTCCACGAAACCTATTAAAAAAAAAACATAGAACAACTAATTTTCCTTGCAAAGAAAGGAATCTGGGAAAGGTTTAAATTTACAATATATCCTTCTTCGACAAAACAATTTTGTCTAACGATGCCTGAGCGTCTTCTGTTTTGATGGTTGTTTTTGTATTTTAATTTAAAATATATAGTCAAACCTTTCCTAAATTGTATTTATTGATATTTTATTTAAATTAATATAGATACACACACTCGTAGATGTTTCCTTCATTAAACAACGGGTGCCTTGCATTGGAAGCGTAACATTTAATGGAATCATGAAAAATCTCTCTGAGCGTAAAATTTATCCCCTTACGTGTCGGACTTTTTAAAAGGTTTAAATTCAAACATCAAAATCACAATTACATAACAAACTTAAAGTTATCGTTTCCCAATAAGATAACGGGAACATCCAGACATCGAAAGAGTCCAGCTAAAGAATGGAAAATGGACGGCGCCACCACGTGGACTAATGACAGCGACGCGGACCCTTTTCATAAAATGCTGTGTACCGCACCTCAGCTACAGCTGCTGGTTTGCCGGCAGAGATATGGCGTTGCAGGTTGGGCGTAGATGATCACCGTAGAAAATAAGCATTTCGTATGTGTCATTCTTCTGAGGGTTTTGGTGTAAATTTCATTCGAGAAAATGGGGGTTCCCCTGGCAATGGAGAACCTGGCGCAGCGAGCGCAGATGATGAGGGAAAGCCTGCTAAAAAGCGAGAAGAACACGGAGAAGATAGTTTCGATCCTCGGATCTTTCGATCATCGCCTCTCCACGCTCGAGACGGCCATGCGTCCTACACAGGTCAGAAATATATCTCTAACTTAACCCTTTTCAATCACATCTTAGTAATTTAGAAGGGAAAAAATGCCACAGATCGGAGATTTTGACAGGTCAATATTGTCCAAGTTCTTGCGGACGATCTGCCTAATAATTTGTTTTTTTCGATGATGAGTGAGGTAGTTCGCTTGAATGAATAGCTCAACCAATTGTAACTCAAACTTAACCCTCTCAAATCAAAAAGCTTTTGATCGGAGCTTCTTGAGGGCGAATATTTTCCAAACTAAAATTCTCGTGGATCATCTGCTCGGTAAATTTTTTTTCCCCGATGATGAGTGAGTTAGCTCAAAGTGTCGGTCAAAACATAATCATGACCAGGTCAACAAAATGTAACTCGAGCGTAAACCTTAATCAAATCTTGATAATTTATAGAAAAGGAAAATAAATTTGGATTGGAGTTTTTGTCAGGAATATATTTAGAAGAATTAGGTTTTCACAGTCCATATCAGCAATTTGTAAAGCTTTTGCAGAAAACCATGTAACAAATTTTTATGTCAAAGTTTCTGATCACACTCCTTACAAATTTATCTTATCATATTCCCGTAACCTACCATTTTTCATTGTAATCTTTATTCATAACAAGTTCCACTCGATAATTGCATTTCCTAGCTAACCCACCTTTCTTGGCATCTTGAACATTAATCTTCAATCTTCACTCTCTTGCCTGAGTAATCTTGATGATGGATCATGGAGCATGCTCTGCAACAAGCGTGCTCTGCAACATTTATGGAAAAAAATGTTAATTTTTTCCAAAAGTTTTAAAAATCACAGGCATATATTTTCCAAAATTATTGCAGATTATGTGCCTAGCAATTTTGTTTCCTTAATGGTGAGTGAGTAGCTGGCTTGAAATGTCGATTAAAAAGTACAATGCAGTTCATTCAGAAGATATATTCTCCATACCTTGAATTTTTCATTTTATGGCTTTACTTTTGAGCATGAGAGGACCTGTAAAAGTAGGGAAATCTCTAATCGAAATTATCAACAAAATGATCACCCTCCAAGAGGAGGCTGCTGCACCGTGAATTAGATCTGGATGCATTTTGCTCTTTGTGCGTTTCAAACCTTCATTAAGAGGCAGCTTAGACTAAAATAACTTAACATATAATTTATCTTTAAGATAGGAGTTTTCTGCGGGCAACTTTTCTCAATGAACTTCACAGCAATTTTGTTTTCCCGAGGCAGCTCTTCTGAAATTTCGGTTTAAAATTACCTTGCAGCTCAGTCAAGAGAGTTTGTGGTAATTATACATTGTCTAACTTAAGGGTTGACTCTATGGCTGCATTCTTTTCAAGTTGCGAGGCTTTTAAAAGCGCACCCTTACAGAAGAAATTTCTAATTATAATTAACAATAAAAGGTTCACGCTTACAGAAGTAATCTGCAATGTGGCAGACTGGATACCATTCACTTCAAACTTTGGATGGAACTGAGCCAATCTCTATTTATTAATTTACCAGCCATTTACACTATAATGTTCCTGTATTTACCAGACTTGCGGTTTCACTACATTTTACTCTAGGAGAGTTAGTTGAAGTATGGTTTATTTTAATTTAATTTTTTTAATCCACATAACTTGAAAAAAATAACCATATTTTTTAGCTTGATAAATCTTGGGTGGGGTTATTTTGTCTGGTATATATTTGCAAGGTTATGGGCTTCCTTTGACATGGAATGGGGTAAGATTGAGGTAAATGTTTGAGATTTGTGACTGTGGGTGATGCTCAAAATTAAAGCTCTACTGAGTCCCCCTTTTGGGTGAGGAGCTGTGTTATCAGGTTTTGCATGTACCCAGAGCATATCCACATCGTGTCTCTGTAGTACGTATCTTTTCCATTTTGGACATGCCCTGGGCATCTTCAAGCTATGGCTTGGGAATGGGGGTCCTGCTCAGGTATGGCCTGAGCAATCCTGGGATGTACTGATCAGGACCCATGCCACTGGGATGTGCTTGGGGCCTGGGTTAGAATGAAATGATTTAAAGAGGGGAAACACTAACATCATGGCCATGAAATCATGATAGATTTGACCTCAACAGCATTTATATATTCTGCAATCAAAAACAATATCAGCTGTGCGTACAAGTAAGGTGAAGCAGGGTACGATTGAAAGTGAGTGTGGCATGGCAGATGCTAAATTATTGGGATTACATGAGGTAAGGGGTTATTGTTCTGCATTGAGGTGCTCACAGGACTCAGTGCCCCTTAATTTGGTACAAGTGCTGCCCAATGACACCTATGATTTCCTCATCAAAAATTTATGATTGAATTAATCTATCTCTTTGATCTGCACAAGTATGAATCCTTCATTCTTTCACATCACTATCTGTACCAAGTATTATGGCTTGTTTTAACCTTTTTTTATACTTTTATTATATGTTCGCATCCAGCTGTACTGAACTCAGTAAAACAAATAATCAAACCACCATACCTGAACCTGAGCCATAAGGAGCAACTTGGGTGGGGAGGAGAGGACAGGGAAATGTGGGAATCCAATAAATGAATGCCTAGTAGTACCTACAAAATGGTAAAATCTTAAACATGATCTCTGATTAGGAAAATAGCATAAGGAAAGGAACAGGAATTGGGGATGGAGCCAAGGGGTGGGATGTGTCCCTTGGGACATGAATGTAGCCCATAATTGCTACACTGCAACCTTGTCACTTGCTCACTGGAGTTAAGGGCCACCTGATTTGAACCTGTGTCACACTCTTAGTCTCTTACAATTGTCTCCTATTATGATGAGCCCATGGGTACCTGGACCAGAAAAATTGCTATGAGCACTGCCACTTAGCAATAAAACTTCATTTTCTAATACTTTTAGTCAGGCTTTTTCTCCAGTAGCTACTAGAATCTTTCCTCTACAGAGTAGCTGCTTCTGTTTTTTTCACTGGGGGGGATTCAGTATTTTGCGGTTTGTAGAATCCATAACCTTTTTATCAGATCATCTGGGGCTTAAAAATTGGATGCAACCTTGTTTGGACCCATTTGAGAGATACTAGCATTGGGTTCAAGTTACATTATAATATTATATTATACATCATTCATGGGTTGCTAGGTTGATCGAGTTTCTTAGCAATTGCTTTCTTCGGCACTGTTGATTCCTGTTCCCGTTCCTTACTAAGCATTATGTTTAGGATTCAGTTTTTTAGTCACTTCATTCTCTGCTGCTTTCTTTATTCCTTTCTGAATTCTAAGGTATCGATCATCATACCTTAGGCACAGTTCTTTTGCTTCATTCAATGTAGCCAGACATGGACTGGGCCAAATCTATTTGCCAAGTCCACTCAAATTCAATTTGGACTTGGCACAAACACTCTGCAATTCAAAAAGTAGTAAAATATGGGAAAATATTTAAATTTTTTTTAGTATCATGAACACAATCTCTCAATTGATTTCTAATTGTCTACATATAGATCTGCTATGGACTTTGTAGCTGACAGTTAATATGTACAGAACTAATAGTTCAAGGCAAAAATTACTTTATAAACAATGTGTAATGTTAAGCATTCATAAAAAATTAGGGTGTAAGGAGGACAGATGCATCACCTAATACTAACTTGACAATTAAGAATGAAACTAACAACTGTGTCTTTGAACTTATGGTCAATGTTTGTATACTAGAATTGGCAACATAAATACAAGTACTACATATAAGGGTTGTTTGGATAAGAAATGCATAATCTATATACTTTTTTCTACAATGCTTCATTGTAAGGGTTGATGGTGCAGGGGTGTAAGGGCTGTTGTAGATCCTGAGGCCATCTTGCTTTCTGTTGCTATTAGTTCCCTAATGATGCAAATTATATACTGTACAGTGTAAAAAAAAAACATCAAGAAATGGATTATTATTGGCCTCTGACATGCATTTGACATATAAGCCTTATGAGAGATTGATTACAATTTTTTAAATATATTCTACACTTATTTCTTGTGGACAATGCTTGTGCTCTTTCCATTTTCAAGTTTTTCTTTGTTGTGTAACTTACTTCATTTGATATTTATCATCATCAGTGAGCTTGCTTTATGTATTTTTGTAAGTTGTAGTTTAGCCACTTTGCTCATTTACCAGTGATGTCATTGTATTTGTTGCATTTCATTGCACAGGTGCGCACACATGCCATTAGAAAAGCACACGAAAATATTGATAAGACATTGAAGGCGGCCGATGTGATATTAACACAGTTTGATATATCTCGCCAGGTGAGTTTATGTTCTACAAATATAAAACTATGATCTTATATTGTTTCTTGTAATCATTTGACACATGTCATTATTTATTATATTTCTTAGTAATAAAGTTGCTGTAGTTTATTTGGGTTGTAAACTTCATATAGAGTGTTTGAGTTAACTTCATATTCCTGCTATTGGAGTATGAATGGATCTCTCTTCTCTGGCACATTATGATACGATATGAATGCACATAGAGAAACAAAGTTATTTATATATTATATATGGGGATCTTTTTTCCAAGCTATATTATGTATGATATTCCTAGAAGTGTTTAATTGAAATCAGTTATATGCATGAAGCTCTCTTCATTGGCATAGGATGACATGATATGGATACATGCATAGAAACAAAGCTAATATATTATGTTGCAAGGATTTTTTTCCAAGCTATTTAAGTACAATGCTCCTTGAAGTGTTGAATTGAAATCTTATTTCATCATTATATTTGGAAATTTGATATTAAAATATTAAGGTTAACGTCACTCTCCTGCTATTGGAGTATGTGTAAAGCTCTCTTCATTGACACATGATGATGTGCTATGGAAACATGTGGAAACAAGGCTCTTAATACATGTACCAGGACCTTTTTCCAAGATATATTGAGTATGACATTCCTAGAAGTGTTGAATTGAAATCAGTATTTATAGTCACATTTGGTAAACACCATTAACGAAATATACAATATCAACTGCTTCTTTTGCCGACAACATACAAAATGTTGTTTGTAAGCCAGTGTATTATGCATGCTCTTGACCCAGCATATGGGTCTTGATCAAGTAACTAGGTCTAATGAATTAATTGAATTTGTTTGATACATGCTCAATCAAGGAATTCATGCCTACCGGGGACAGTCATTGCATCCGACTTTTGTGACTCCTTTTTGCATCATGGATAGACTCTTTTGAAGGGTCAATTGTTGAATAAAACATGGCATGCTTATCCTATTGATGCATGTTGATCCTCTTACATTTAGTCATTCAGCATGGTTTTGTGCCATAGTCATTTTGTTGACCATTTGATGTCTTATAAGTTAAACCATAATTTGGGTTGTGCAAAGTACTGTTGTAGCTGGACCATAAAGTGACTCACATGGCGTTGCCTATAGTGATAAGTGATAACAAGATTTTCTGTGTAGAGGTGCTTCTGTAGCACCACCTTAAAATTGTCTTCCAAGTCATCTGCAATACTACAAAATTGACTTCCAGAAGGTGTTGCCCAGCTGATACCTCATATAAGCAATTTGACTCCACCATTAGATCGCTTTTAGAAAAATACATGAAATTAAAAAGGAATGACACTTGTGTTGATGATATAGCAGCTTCGGGCTGCACTTCCTTTGCACAAATACCAAGAAGAAGAACATGAATTAAATAAGTAGCCTTCAGCTATTTAATTCATGGCTACACAATTATTAATGACAAAGGGCCGACGCTAACATGATTCGCATTTATTAATTTTTGCTTGTGGCCGACCCTAGTTGTATTTATCTTTATTTATGTTTTACTTGAGAAGGCCGACCTACCTTGAAGAGGCGCCTCTCTTGTATATATACAAGGTCACTTTGTCATTGTAAGATCACCGAATCTCAAGCAAGTTCGCATCTATCCTCAAGAGCAGATTTCGCACTTTATAGCAGCAGGTCCGATTTCAAGGAAGAACTTATTCATTTGTATCTAGTGCATCTAGAAGAGGTGCGACCTCATTGCATTCATTATTGGCCATTGCTGGGCCTGAGTTGTAAGCAGACTTCTGCCATTGTTCTATATTATAGAAGAGATTCATTGCTGGGTTTTTCTCCCTCAAGAGGAGGGTTTTCCCAGGGTATCTTTGTGTGTTCATTGTCTTATGTGTTGCAATTATTTAATTACTTGTATTGTTCAATCTGATCTAAGAAACACTAACAACTTGATTTAAATTCCATATGAAGACTATCTGGTCTCTGCAAGTTATTGTTGCCACCACACCACACTATATGCAAGGTATCACTACCCAATGTAAATTTTGATAGAACCATTGGATTCCTCTGGAAAAAAGTATATGTTTAAAAAAATGTTAGTACTCAATTTATAGTCTGTACATGTTATTCCCTCTGCACGTTTTGGGTGTTTGACCAAAAAATCAACTCTAACATGGTCATCTCATGATGATTTCAAGCACGACCCTTCTCTCAAATTCCAACAAAATGCTGTTTAAATGGTATATAAATAGGGTGTGATGCTCTCAGCTGTTTCCAGCCTTTCGCATTTTGATTTAGCATGATTTGTTTGTTCTTGATTCTATATTGAATATATGATGTTCATGGTGCCTTAAGAGCATCCACCATATCATGGTGTTCTTGTTCACTATACTATTTATGTGTGGGTTCACTACCTTTTAGTTGATCATAGGACTTTGTCCTTAATTTACATGCATCTGATTGGAAGCAATATGTGAAAGTGTTAGGCTGCATTTTAGTGTTCTGCAGGGTTTTCTTTATCTTAAGAGAAGAATTACAAGAAGTTAGTGGAACATAGGACGTTTTCTAGCAGTGGATTTGGGGTTCTTGCAAATTTTCTAAGGTGGAAAGTGCTTGTTTTCCAGATTTGATCACATATTTGGATTTATTGAATATTTTTGTCAGGGTTTATGGTATTTTTTCCCTAAATTATGGAGCTTGGAATGTGTAGGTTAAGTTTGACATTTATTTGATCATAATTTGGACATATCCATAGCCACTAAGGCCCAAGTTGGCTTTCTAGCAGATTATTTCTTACAGATTGTAGAAGGCATCATCATTTAACCTGACAATCTACACTATCATTGACTCCATGGATTGAGGATTGCCAACTGATGGTGTGGTCTCTCCAAATATGTGAGAGTGGCTAACATAACTTGTGGGCTAATAGAAGTGCCATCTCTGCACCTCCAGGAGGTTGAGACTGAGAACCTCTTTATTATTAGATGTCCTCTATTATGAATCCGAGGGAGATCATAAACCACTCTCTATATAGGGACTCAAGTAAATGTTTATTCTCTCTTCTTTCAGAGGTGATTCATTGGCACATATATTGTAGGTGACTCTTGAGCTATCAGGCTGATTCTTTCTACTTTTAGTTCACTAAGTGGATTCAGGCTTTAAGTATCTCATGGATACAACTTATTCATGCCCATAGGGAGAAAGTTAAATGAGATAAACTTCTTTGCATATTACTGTTAGAGCTCCCCAATTCTCTCTCGTCATTCTAGGTGGGTGGATTTCTTCATTTCAGTGTTGAGGGGCTTCCTCTTGCTTGCAGCTTGAGTCATAAAGACAAACATATTTACTAGTCCGTTCTTGGCTACCAGGTTTCATTGGCCTTGGATGTTAGGAAAGGCTCTAGGCAGAGTTTTTAACTTCTTCCTAGGGATATGCATGCCAGATCCTCAGCTTTGGAATTTTTCCTGCAAGCATTCTCTGATCTTGCTTGGGATCTTTCACAGTGATAAATGATGTTATTGGTTATTATGTTCACTGTGACAATGTTGGGGTCTCTTGCTGGATCTTCTTTAGGTCTTTGAGGGGCCCTTCTTTTGCATTCTATTTATACTTGTGCCATGTCTTCCGACTGGTGATTAAATGGTTTAACCCTTATTGCTTTGTTCACTTTTCTTTGTACTGCATGTTTAGTTACTTTTCATAACCCAGGCTATTGTAATCCTTGTATTCTATTTTATAACAGATTTTATTTTTGAGTTCCCATTGCCTTATTTTCTTTTATTGGTTGAACTTTACACCTTTCTTTCTTTCTCAAGGCTTAATGATCTGTCCCAATATTCTAGAGGACTTTAGACTACAGGATTAAATTTGGATCCAATCACTTCATACTTGTTAATAATTTAGCTAATTTATCTGCAATAAACTCTTTGCCTTTTTGTCTGTTACTCTAAGTTAACATGCCATAATATTGAAGGAGATCCCATAGATACATATTAGAGTTGAAGTTAAGAAAATTGGGACTAAACTGTTCAGCATTAGGAGTTAACTTTTTTCCTTCTCTGCGTGGAAGATTCCACTTGTAACGTCATTGCTAATAATGAAAGCTCTTTAGTGAACTTTGTTTCGAATTGTGTACGAGCTAATAAAAATAGATTGTTATAATGGATAACTTTATGAGGCTTATCTGCTACATGATACACTCCAACCATTTTTTATTAGCATATTTTTGTTCTTCCAAATCATCTTTTGTATATGCTTTGACACTTTCAAATACTCATTATTTATAAGTTTTGCCTTTCAGTAGTACGCTACGCATCTTTATTTGCTTTCAAGTTCTTCTATAAGCAATTTTAATAAATTAAAAAAATGATATTGAACATCTATTAATATCTCTCTATTTAATAGGATTACTGAGTTGCTAGGCCTCCTGATGTAGATGCCCCTATTCATTTAACATTACTAGTCCAAATATGTTTTCCATGTTATTGCATAATTTGCTGTAATGATTTTTCTTCACTTGCTCATTATCTCTAACATGTTATTGTGAACCCTTGTACACATGGAGTTTTCGCCCATATTTTAACAATTGCCTTTCTTGTTATATAGGTGGAAGCTAAGATTATGAAAGGTCCTATGGAAGACCTTGAAAGTTATCTAGCTGCTGTTGATCAACTGCGTGATAATGTTGAATTTTTCAACTGCAACAAAAGCTTCAAGAGTAGTGATGGAGTTCTCACAAATGCAAACAGTTTACTTGCTAAGGCAATGCTAAAGCTTGAAGAAGAGTTTAAGCAACTTCTATCTGCTTACAGGTTTGTTTTCTCTCTAGTTGTACTGCTAGGTATTTTCTTATGTTAATATTGGCTTTTTCTACTCATCTTGTCACATCTATAAGTTGTTTCAATGTTTGCCAGGTGAAGTGATAATAATTGTTTTCTGGCAATTCTTTTAGTTCCTTTTTTATCCTTGTTAGACGTTGCTGATTAGTCATTTCAACTAGTGAAATTGAACTATTCTGAATGTGGAGATTATTCATCTCATGTCATGCTTTAGTGGCATGGAATAACAAGCATTGTAAAATTGAAATATTTAGAGTGTGATTACTTTGGATGTCTAATGCACAATGCATGCCAGATAGATTGTCAATAGGAAAAGAACTTGAAAGAGCTTCCTATTTATGTGTAAAACCAACGTATAAGTAAAACAAATGTCACATGAGGAAGAGAGCATTTACCTTGTTTATTGACACGAGGTTGTGAACATCCAAATCCAAATTCTTGCTATATTGTAAACAGTAACAATAACAAAGAAGTTAAGAATAGAGTTATATTCTGTTTTTATTATTATATGCTGACTTGAAGAGTGATTGTATATGTTGAATTCTTATCACAGCAAAGTTGTCGAACCTGAACGCTTGTTTGAATGCCTTCCAAATTCCTTAAGGCCTTCAACAGGATCTCCTGGGAATCTTGATCACAGCGTTAAGAAAAATCATACTGAACAAATTGCAAAAGGCACCGAGGGATCTGCATATACACTTCCCACATTGATTCCTCCTAGAATAATCCCACACCTACATGATTTGGCCCAACGAATGGAGGAGGCAGAACATGGTCGGCAGTGCTTAAAAATTTACAGGTAAGTCAAGCTGGATTTTTTATTGTTTTTTTTTCCTTTTTCCTTCTCAGTCTCTTCTTTTTACGTGCTTTATTTGTCATATGGTGTCGACAATTGAGGGTGTTTGGAAATGTTTGGCGCAACTCTTGCTTACTTTGAGCCTGTTCTGGAGGCGATGCCAAAATCTTCCATCAGTATGATCTTTGTAAACGATGGCTTAATTTTTATACAACTCATAAGTAATGTAGATTGGAAGTCAAGTGTGCATTATTTTGGCATACGACACTAAAATTTAATCACGTTGATTTTACTGCGCAGGTAGAATTGTGTATGGGATAATATTGATGCTTCTTTGGATAAACTTTGCACAAGTACTTCGTGGTTCTAAAAACAGAAGTCATGGGATTTTTTTTCTCGGGTCAAGTGAAAACATTGCTAATGTTTTTTAAGCACCCAAACTTGTCAGAATTTTCTATGCTAGATCACATGAAAATTCAGACGATCTACTGGTGTATGAATCATTGTCATCAAGTTGTGATAGTAAAAATGTTTCAATATGATTCGCTTCAGGCTGTTGTAAGGATTTTATTTTAGCTGATTATATGCTTTCAAAACATGCTTCCATTAGAGAGATGCAAAGGTCCAAGTCGAGTGGTTCATTCCACTTATATGCTTGGCATATGGTGGCCTTGAACACATGAAAGACATCATACCAATACATTTGCCTCCAACAAGTTTGCATGTTTCCTTTATGTATGGGCAATTGACTGGACTTTTAGTAATTAAACTTCCTTTGGCTTTCTTTCCTTAATATGTCCATATTCATGGCAATTCTGCAATAGAAGTGAATGCATTCATGGTCTTTTGCTTGCTTCCACTCAATTCTTTCTGATCGTAGTGTAATACTTTTTGGAAGGGGACACACCAGATCCATATCTACACATATCCTTTGCATAAATGGCAGCCCCCCTTCCTTTTGTAACTTTTGATGTTATAATGAATTTACCAAAGAAATTCCTGATACTCTCAAAAATAGTCTGTCCACATCTCATGCGCTAATGCTTATGCTTGCATACAAAATGAGGTTCTCAATGACACCTCTTTCATTGGTTTAAAACCTAAGTGCTAGTATTTCAGGAATAAACCTGCATTTTGAAAGAACCATAGACCGCCTTGGAAGATCATTTGTTGGTTGCTTTAATTAGCAAAACGACAATGAAATACCTTTTGAGGACATGGGCTAATCTCATAGTCTCCTTGTGTTTTCTACATCTCTTGTGCCCATTCATAATGAACTTAAAGAGATAATTGCTCGCCATAAAATCATTATATTGTTTCCTAATTTTGCATCATCTAGTTCAAGAGCAGGGCTTACCTCCATTGCTTCCATGCATGTGCGTGTGTTGCTCTTTTCCAATTGCTGCTTTTGTTATCAGCTTCTCCAATAAATCCTTCCAAACCCTTTTTGTCATGGTTGATTTGCCTTTTGAAAGGGTTCGATGATAAGGTCTTGGGGAGACCCAACCTTTACATTTAAATCTCTACTCTAGTCTTTTGGAGATTCTTTTGTTGGATCTCCCCTCCTATTGTTTGTGCAAATTAAATAGATATGATTGTCTTTTAAGGAGAAGGTTTGTTTTCCTTCATGGTCCTCTAAGATATGTTTGTTGTGAGAAGCTAAAAATTGCAGTCATATCCAGTGGCTGAGGGGGCATTTTCAAAATAAGCTGTTCAACGGTCTCCCAAAAGGTTGTCTTAATCTGCAAGTAGTCTTAATAAGAACAACGGCAAGGCTGCTCACTGGTTAAATGTAGCTTCAGGCTAATGGTTAATATATTTAAATATTTTACTTATAAAGGTTGAATGTGAAGGCAAGTTTTTTATCTAATGACTGTAGAATCATTAATATAGCATGACTAAGAAGAACATGACTCAGCTCAAATTAAAAAGTAGAAACCTGGAGCCACAGAAATCCTGCCGGTGTCTGAGTAAAATTCTATCTTATGAGTCAAGATGGACTACAACAGGCCTAGCAATGCCACTCAACTTATACGTCCACAACTCTCTTAACCATATAGGCTACTCACCTTTGGCCAATCATGTATAGCAGCTTTGGAAATGGACAATCAGTACGATTTGGAAGTCCCTTTTCCCCAAGGTCACCATCTGCTCAAGTGTAAAAGCAGAGAAAAATCTATTGGAATTTGGAAAAACTGAAGTTGAAGAATTGATGTTGTAGATCACTAAATGAGGACAAGTTTCCTCATGCTACATTGCATGCTTGTGTAAAGGAAATGGCCTCAATTGAGGCAGGCACCTCAGCACCTTTCATGCCAGCAGAGATGGAAAAACACTCACAAAAGGTGAGGCGAACAAAGAACACCATGCATCCACATTTCTAAATATTAGTAAATGAAAGATAATAAGACTCCCAAATGTTCCATTTGAAGCGAACAAATCGACAACACAAAATAGCCATATGGTATAGAAAAACATATAAATATAACGATAACAAGGTCCAGGTTCATTTATATTCAGAGCTACACCATTAGACAAAACTGAAATATGACACAGACATTTAAAAGAAAATTCAAAATGGTCCAACAAATGCAAGGGAACAAAATGTTAAGCAGGATGAAATGGAGAAACTTGCAGGAACAGAAGCTCAACCTCTGCAATACAAAATACTACGTTGCCATACAACATAGCCACTTAAAGGTGAGTTATCAAATAAACATGACTGAAAAAATGTTAAGTGGGATGAAGGAAATAAGATTTCACGAGTAGAATCTCAGCCATCTTCTCAGTGGAGAAACTTGAAAAAAAGCCCTAAAGAAGCTCTTGCCCAAGTTAAAGGGGGAGATGATACTAGTGCACCTTCATGTTGGTAGATTTTGTATAGTTGGAGTCACTCTGCTTGCTTTGAATGACTTGAAAAAGTAGTCATCTTTGTGCTATAAAGATATGTATTCTCATGGTTAACTTATCTTCTTTTTTAGAGAATTAGCTGAAGAATAGCTATCTTTGTGCTATAGGAATATGTATTTGTCATGGTTGTTAGTTTCTTAGAAGTAAATTAGCTAACTGACACCTAATAGGCTAATATTTATTTTACTTTACTTCAGTCCAACAAGGGAAGAAATATGACTTTCTATGCTGGTGGGGGGACAAACACATACATATGTGTGACACGCTTCATGCCCTAGATTTTCGATTAACAGGAAGATTCTTGTGCATGCACATGTATCATGAACTATTAGTACTGATGGCCTTCACCAAAACAAATGCAGGAATTGTGATTTCTGGTTTGTTTTTGGGTTTATTTGGATGATGAGAATATGGAGCAGTCATATGATATTGCACAAGTCAAGTGTTATAGTGTGCAACACTTCATGAAGGAGCCATACATATCTGGCTCCGGAGTATCTTAGGTTCAGAGTAGTCATACAAAGTTGGCTTAGGGTTGCTACTTCAAAATTGGCTCCAAAGTAGCTCCACATAGCTCCCAAGTTCCAGCTCCTGAATCACTATTTCAGAATAGCTCGTAAGTTCCAACTCCCGAGTTGCTACATCAGCTCAGCTCTCAAATGTTTCAGAATTTGGCTCTTGAGTATTTGATAGACCAATTTTCGACACTTCCACAAAGGCATAATCCACATGACATATAAAAAACATAAGAGATTTTGAAAACGTTTATTTATCTTCAAAAAAAATAAAAAATAAAATATGTGGTGCATAGGTGGGGGTCCACCTACAAGAGTGGCGTGCCTTACGGTTTTACTAAATATTAAAATCTGAAGTTAGTAGACTGTGCCACATTTTAATGTAAAATGAAAAATCTCTTTTTATAAAATAAGGAACTAGACACCACATCATCTATCTTATTTCCAAGGTTTAATGTGGAGGGAGGCCCCATGTAGACTTCGTTTTATCACTTTATTTAATAAAGATCTGACTATAAGAGGGGGGTGCTATAAGGAAGGGTTTTCAGTTTATTCTCTACACGATTTTTTCTCATACTATGTGGAAACTTATACAAGGTAAGGTGGCATTTAAAAGGGATGAAATTTTTGTTTTGTGCCTTGTGAAGAACTATCTAAAAATAGGTGCTAAATAAAGTTTTTAATTTTGCCTGCTAAATATGTGAGGTGCTGTGTATAGAGGAGTCATTTAAGTCTTTCCTCCACATTAAAGACATAGATCTTGATTTGAAATTAAGCATTATTTTGAGCAACATTTTCAACAGTGAGTCTACAGCTGAAGTGCATGGTTTTGCATGAATGAGACGTGTTTATTCCCATTTTTTAGGCTTTTGTGCCTTTCCCAACTGTAGGAAATTGGTGGTGTTTTCTTTGTATTTCCTGATCACATTGAGTAATGATTTTGGATATGACAGAGCTGGACAATCCATTAAAGACCATTTCAGAACATATTAAAGATTGTTCAGGTTATCATATGGAGTTCTCTGCAGATGATTGCAGCAACAGAGAATGATCTCAAATGATCTTTCAACATGAAAGATCTTGGGCTCCTGAATTTTTTTCTTGGACTTGAAGCGGGGCAATAGAAGATTTAGATTTTTCTCTCATATGAAAGATGCCAAGGCATTGCTTGAGAAATTCAGGATGGGAGATTGCAAGCCTATTTCAACCCCCATGTAGACAGGGTTGAACTTTCCCGTAATGATCCATTATCAAAGGTGAATGCTACTCTTTATTGTAATTGATTGGGAGTCTCATTTCCTGACCTACACTAGGTTCTATATTAGCTATGTTATCAACTATCTCTTTAGGTTTATGGAGGAACCTAAGGTTGCCTATTTGAAAGCAGCAAAGTGTGTTTTGAGATACATTTATAGTAAAGTGGAATATGGCATAGAATATAAAAGGATTATAGATACACAGATGTGGACTATGCAAGTTCTATGGATGACAGGAAGTCTACTTCAAGCTTTGTTTTCTTTTTGGGATCTAGTTTGATATCACGGCGGAGCAAAAAGTAAACCACTATTGTTTGCTCCTCTAAAGAGGCAAAATATTGCGCTGCAAGTGGAGTTGTTTGTTAGGTGATATGGTTATGTTGTATTGTGGCAGGTGTGGGTGTTGTTGAGACATGTCCTATACCTTTGTTTTGGGACAATCAAATTGTGTTGAAGTTTGTTTGGAATATCCTTTTTCATGAATGCACTAAACACATTGAGGCTTAGGGCCACTACATTTGAGAACATGTCCAATAGCAGAATATCCAACTCTAGTATTGTTCCACTCAAGAGCAATGTGCTGACATCTTTATGAAATCTCTTGCAGCAACGAAGTTTAAAGCTTTTCATACTTTCTTGATTTGTTCTATTGAGCATATGATGTAATAGGGGGAGGGGGATTGTTGGAAAACAATAATATAATATTACATCATTGTAATACATATTGTAATAATTAGTTAAATAAGAATAATCAAACATTAGTATTAAGTTATGGTTGGATGGGTAGTTTATCAGTTTCCTCTTTTAAACCATTTATTCTCATGTATATATTTTTGCCGCCTCTCAATAATATACTGGTCAGTGCTCTCTCTAAATCAATAACTAAAATCAAAACCTAGGAATGTAGTGGATCTTGCTCAAGCAATCAGAGAGATATCTATGCATTTTGTTCCCCTGTGCTGTAGGTATTGTTTCTTGTCATTGTTATTAAATGCTGTAATTTCTTATCATATGCTAAATGTTACTCTAGTTGATTGTAGGAAATACTTTACATGATGGATATGCCATTTAAGAGAATAGAAAATATCTTCCATAAATGAGAATGCTTATCTTATAAATCACTATAAGTCTATAAGTGATCTAGAACAAATTAACATGTAAATTATCTACAATAATTTGAGAAGTGTGGTTGATGTGACTGATAATACATGTTTATATAATATAGTGTTAAAATGCTTCCCCCCATTTAAATTCTTCCCTTAAAAGAAGTTGATTATTCAGGGACACAAGAGCTTCTGTTTTGGAACAAAGTCTTAGAAAACTTGGAGTAGAAAAGCTGAGTAAAGATGACGTGCAAAAGATGCAATGGGAAGTGCTAGAGGGGAAGATTGGTAATTGGATCCACTTTATGCGCATAGCTGTAAGTTGTTTTCTCATGTTGGGAGATTTCAAGATATAAATTTGCCTTCGACAGTTTAGTTTTTAGTGTTGTTTTTGTTCATAATACTGATGTTCTTTCGGTTAATCTGGATTTCATACAGGTGAAGCTGTTATTTGCAGGGGAGCGTAAAGTTTGTGACCAAATATTTGAAGATTTAGATCCCTTGAAAGATCAGTGCTTTGCTGAAGTAACGACCAACAGTGTAATAATGTTGCTGAGTTTTGGAGAAGCAATTGCAAAAAGCAAGAGGTCACCGGAAAAGTTATTTGTACTGCTTGACATGTATGAAACAATGCGAGAGCTGTTACCAGAGGTATTATTACCAAAGCATCTTTTGTTTTCTACCTCTCTGTTATGAAACATATGCATATATAAAAACAGTATCATTGAAGAAGCGTACTGTTATTGTAGTATTATGCATAAGCATTTTCTTATTGCTTACAATCTGCACTTTCAAATATTAAGTGTTCTACTTATTAGTATGCTTTTGTCAATTTATTATGCTTATAAAGTATATGCAGCCTGTAGGTGTGTCATATACTTCGCGTGATGTAATGTATATGATGTTAGTGTATTGTCCCATTGTCGGTTTTGCTTCAGACTAGTTAAGAATAATTTGTTACTTTCTGTAGTTTCTGAAATTTTGAACTATCTGAATACATATATTAAAATTGCCATGTGCCTAATTTTATTAATTCATTTACCTGTTTCAACCAAAACTTGCTTTGATCTGACAGTATCAAGAAATTTGAAAAAAGTAGAATTCCTTTTACCTCACGTTTTTCAGAATTGTGTATCCTTTTGATTAGAATCCCTACTATTCGCAACATATTCCTTTGCTAGCAATTTAACATTATCATTGCTAATATATTATTCAGTATACTGATGGCATTGAATCCTTAGTATTGTTCAGAATATGACAAACTAATGCACTTCTTATTCAAGCAAAGTTACTATATGGGATATCACAATTGTATCATGATGCACATTGTGATTTCTACAGTGGAATCCTTTCTCATTTTGCTCTTTAGAACTCTAAAACAGTGTTGCCAATCAACCTATATTTTTGTATCTTTTAATGTCCTAGAATTAGTGTTTAGGAGCATAGTTTGTAAAATCAAACTTGACTCAGACTTTGCAAACGAAAAATTTCCAACTCGGCAACTTAAAAATTATTTAAATTTTATAAGAAACATAAATTTAATGCAAAATACAGCTAAAAAATGAGTTTAGTGGTGGGGGGTTGGATGCAATGCCCCTAGCGGGACTAAGGCGCAGCACCTCTTGTGGGGGTTTGCCTCTTTTGGGGTCCGTAGGTAGTGCCCCTTGGGCATGTTCCCTTTCATGATATAGGTTGGGATTGAGGGGCAGAGCCCTTTCCTCCATGTCCAAATGAAGGCCTTTGAAAGTTGAAACCACAAAAACCTTCATGACACATTCCTTTTTCATAATGTTTTAAAAAAGGCAAAAAATTGTGTATTTTCACTCTAATTTGCATAAGAAAACTCAAATGCCAAAAACTGTGTATTTTGAGTGTTTATGCCACATTTTTGGTGCATAGGGTTCCTTGTTCAATGTTTGGTGAGTTTTCTACATGGACTCACTGAGTTTAAGCAAGTTCTTGCTAGGTTTGGAGACTTAAACTCGCTGAACATCAAGGATGGCGAGTTTTTCTTGAGAGTACTCAGCTAGCAAAAAATCCCGCAAGTGCTTGGCGAGTTTGTATACAAAGTTAAGGAGTATTATCATTTTGTAAATTCTCTTTGAAAGAGAATATAAATGGTGTCATGTGACATTTTCTCCACCTATTTTGTCTACACTTATAACTGTAAAATTCCATTAAGTGCAACCCCTTTGGGCACCTAGCACATTTTCCTTGTCAGAAATTTGGTGTTTAAACCCCTTTTATGTAGATGGAGGGAGTTAGTGATCTAGCACATTTTGCCTGTGCATAGGAAGTTGTTTACTTAGTATGAGGGAGGGAGTTAGTGACTCGAGTTGTCTTCATCCTATATATAGAGTTCAATGATGCTCGTCTTTCAAGCCTAAGGCTAATCTTGTTTCTGTTGTCATATTTATGCTTCTTTAGCTTTCTCTGCAAGATTGCAAGCTTTCTTTCATCGAATGGTTCCCTGCTTGCCAGCATTAATATCCCAAAATTCTCATGGCGTGGCTTCTAAGTGACTCCTTCATTGAATGTTTTATGCTTATGATTCATTGTTTAAGTAGTTGATCTCTTTCCTTTCAAGCAGCAATTTATTGCTATGGGTTGAGCCAGACTTGTAATTATGTTCATGATCCTAAAATGTAACTCTTTCTAGTTCTATCATGGTGTTCAATTTCCCTTTCATTCCCTTTGTCATAGCACTTGTTATTTGTCTTTTCTCATAAATTGTTTTTGCTTTCCACCCATTAGAATTTGTTTTGATATGTTTTCCCATAGGTCACAGTTAGGCCTTGGATTAGTAATAACTAAGAATTATTCTCTTGCTTCAATCACTCTTTATATGTATGCCCACTCACATAAGGTCTAGTTATAGGGGGGTCAATCTTGAAATTCATGATGCTTCGTCTTACCTTCGTAGCCATTCTACATGATATTAATAAATGGCAGACATTTCTATCCAAGAGATGATGGAGTTGACATGGTACCATAAGATGATAGAAGACACTATGTAGCACAAAGAGCTGCTTTGGAACAACACACTATGGGAAAAGTTAGGATGATTAGTCACTTAGCATAACTTGTACAGCAAGTTTAGCCTTAGACCCGTCATCTTCCTCAACCAAAAAAGTGATTTTGAGGAAAAATACCATACAATGCACAAGTCAATCTGGTCCTTCTAATATTTGAAGTAAAGATAGATAACGATGCTTTAGATCATAGTTTGCAAATTCATACTCAACTAGAACTTGGAATCGGTAGACCAAAAATTTCCACCTTGACAAAAAATCAACAAAAACTCGGCAAAACTCAACCATTAAAAAATACTTAATTTTTTGAAAACATGATAAACTTAATGCAAATACAACTCACAATGTATCAAATGAGTTTGGTGGGGGTTTGGAGGAAATGCTAGTTGAGGGGCAATGCCCTTAATGGGGGTTTGGGGGCATCACCCTTGTGGGGTTTGGAGGCATCACCCTTGGTGAATTCTTGGCTTGGTATAGGGCGGTCAAGGGGTAGAATCCCAACCATTAATTCCCAATGAGGACCTTCAAAACCACACAAACCTTCATGGTGCACGCTATTTTCATAATATTAATAGGGCAAAAACCATTTTCATAACATAAGCAGATACAGCTTATAAAACAAACTAAACACGTTTTTATAATTCTTTTGCCAAAATTCTTGAAAATTGGTTTTCAAATCCCCTATAAAATCCTTGCAATTTTCTCTACAATGTTGTAATGCTTGTGTGTTTGTCTAACATGGGTGGATAGGGCTGGGCTTATAAAGCCATGAAAATATGCTTTTAGCATTTTGAGATGTTTTTGTCATGTTTGACACACGGGCTTGTCAAACCCTTAGATGTTGAGTACTTAAGAAAAATATTGCTTAGACTTGGTAAAAACTTGATGCCCAAGACTCGGCAAGTTTACATTGGAAAAACTTGGGAGTAGAAAAAAATGGTGAGTACCTAGTGAGTCGTTGAGTACTTGCCAAGTTTGCAATCTGTGCTTTTGATAATTGGCTTAATCTATTAGATTCCTACTTTGATGGGAATTATTTCTCTAAATTAGTTATGAATACCATTGCCCTTTTGAGAGTTTCCTTGTTTATGAAAAATGGTGGGAAATTTATTTTACTTCATAAATGATTTTATTAGGTTTTGGTGGTTCCATATTTTTGCTTCTTAGCTTTCATTGTCGCCTTTGTAATTGATGCATCATATTAATTAATTGAATGCATTAATCTGATAATATTGTTCATGAAGATGATATTACTCATGTAGAGACTTTGTGTTTGTTGGTGCCTTGAAATAAATCCATTATCTTGCTAGTAACATTGATGACCAAATCATCAAGTATTTATAGTTGCATCAAGATTGGGATCATGATATTCAAGAATACACCAATACTTTACTTCATAGCAGTAAAATATGTTCTTTGGAATAAATTGACAAACCAAAAAAGATTTTTTCAAAAAGTTAGGATTTTCAAAGAACATAGGAAAAAAGAGAAAAAAACTGCTGGTTTTTGAACTGAGGTATTTTAATCACATAGAGATGTAGAGAGCAAATAAACATGTGAGTTTACTATATGAATTTTGGAATATGGATATTTGGCATTCATTTTCATATTGCCAATTGCATTGCATTGCACAATGCATACTGCATAGTGCATAAATGATAACTACGTGCTAATAGATGCAAACTTTTAATTACAATCTACTTTGGACTAAGTCCACGTACAAATTAAGTACAAAGTTTCAAAAAATCAAATGTAGCCAATGACTCTTGTTGGTACGAAGTGAGTCACTAGAGAGGCTTGCCAGTCTTGATGACAAAGCTTTAGGTGGTTAGAGCCTCTCCTGATTTGTTCATTCACATCTTTCTTAGTGTTGGCCTCCCCAAGGATTTGTAAATCGTCAACATTGAAAAGAAGGTCTTCTTTATCAGTTACAATTTCTTAGAAATTGGATCAATTTTTTTAGGGTCAATTGGCTGGTCTTCCTTGATGGTACTTGATTTTTTATTATATAGAAATTAGATTTGGAAATTAAAACAAAACAATGATTACAATTTAGAATTGCAATTGTAGGTATTGCATAGCTCTGATCTCAAGCTTTCTTTAATTTCAAGTGGAGGTTGTGGTGAACAAATGCCAAGTCATTCATCCATTTTTGTTTTAAATGGTTGGATTTCTTGGAACGTATATCTTCAAAAATATTCCGTGTATGCTCACAAGTGGATGAATTGCATGGCTGGGTCAAAATGCGTATCATCCATCAAAGGGTTTTTCACTGTTTTTGACTTTTGGCCACAAAATTACTAGCTTTGCATTACAAAATGCAACTTATTTCGAGATTATATCACATACGATCTACTTAAGTCTTAACACCTTCAATGTGCATGTCTACAATATAGATAGATTGTCAATAGTTTATGGAGTCTGCCTAGTTTGAAGCTCTTCTTGCTTTGCATGACATCTATACTTGAGAAAAATCCTCTTGCCATGACATCTATATTAGTAACTCTGCCATAATTGCAACCAATGTTGTTGGTAGGAAACATTTTCACCATTCATTTTGGTAGGATTTGGGTTTCTTTGGTTAAAAATGAAATAAGTCCTAACCATAACTGAAAATGGTAAAAAAATCTCATTGTTGAGGTCTTTTTTGGTTAAAAAAGCCTTAATCCTAATCCTAAACAGTGACTGCATATTTTATAATTTAGTTTTATAAACATAAAGGAGGGATTTTGTCCAATAAATGTCAAATTGAAGGATGAAATGTTGAAGAAAATGCTTTGAAAATCATTGAAAGGGATCTTGAAACCTTGTTTTGCATCGTACAATCTTAAAATTCTCAAAATCCTGCTCTAAATAGCTCTAAATCAATTAAATTCATGGTTTTCTGCAGTTTAGTTGAGTTAATGACATTTTTTTTCGCAGTTATTGTGTGAAAATATATCAAATAAGTTTGGCAAGGGTTTTGGAGGTAATCCCCTATAAATCCTTGCAATTTGCTCTACAATGTTGTAATGGTTGTGTGTTTGTCCAACATGGGCAGATAGGGCTTATAAAGCCACAAAAACACATTATTTCAGCATCTTTGGTGCTTTTAGCATGTGGGTGAATCAAACTCTCAAACTTGCTAAGTACTTAAACCCCTGGGACTTAGTGAGTCTACTTCGGAAATATTCGGGAGCAGAAAAAATGGCTGGTACTTGGCGACTCACTGAGTACTTGCCAAGTAGTGCCTAAATATAACTCAAAATTAGTGCCTGAAAGAAACTAATACTACTGCCTCAATATAATCTGATTCTGTGCTTAACATCAGCAGCTTTGGCTACTAAAAAGAGTCCTCAAATCTGCAGTTAAACTAAATTCATAAAAGCACCTAGTTGAGGGGACAAAAATAACTTAAAGTAAAGTCGGATTTTGGTTGAATGCATACCTAAATGTTTAGTTCAGGCCAGGGGAGGAGAGGATAGTGGAACTTGATATGGATTCCATTTGATTTCTAGGCATTCTGCTGAGGCTCCTCCATTATGTCTTCCTTTGGTTATTAAGCTAAGATGCTTCCTTTGTAAACTTGATGTCATCCCCACCTTCCTCCAACATATCATTGGCAGTCTCTTGTGAGTCAGCACTGAGTGGTGTGGTTGGTTGGCAAGTCATCAATCTGTAACATGACAATTATTCCTCTTTGAGACATTTGTGCATATCTATTCTCCATGCTTAATTCACTTTTTCGTAAATTAATGCTCTCTCCCTCACTATCTTTTATATAGAGATACACAAATATATATCATAGTTACCTAGAAACATGGGACTATGGGGATGGGGGTGCTTTTCAAATAGGGATAGATGAATAAATGAATAAGGGTAAGGATACCATGATTCAGGGTGTAATGTGAGATTCCTCAATGGGACCTTTCTTGCATATCTATTCTTGATGATTAAATATATTGTTTGATTTTAATTCCTAAGCCACTGTGTTGTTCTCGTCTTATTGCCATTGCTTATTGAAATCAAATTCTAATTTAATTGTTACCAGTAATACTTTCATTCATGGCTAGAATTTCATTGGGAGTTACACAAAATTGCAGCTATCTAGGATGCTCAAATTTGTGATTGCTTCTGGCAGATAGAAGCAATATTTGGAGGCAAGGCTTCTGCTGAAATGCGAGAGGCAGCCTTAAGCTTGACAAAAAGATTGGCACAAACCGCCCAAGATACTTTTGGTGATTTTGAAGAAGCAGTTGAAAAGGATGCCACAAAAACTTCTATATTGGATGGAACAGTCCATCCTTTGACAAGTTATGTTATCAATTATGTGAAGTTCTTATTTGAGTAAGTGCTATAAGAGTTTTTCATTTCTTGCCTTTAAAAATTATTGTGTTTTTTGATCCTTGTCTATGTTTTATCTAATTCAAAATATTCTGATTTATATGTGAATCATCTAGACTGTCTTTGAAATTTGATGATGTCTTTGAAACCGGATTGATATGGTTTTGAGTAATTATGTGAATCTTAGATGTTTTATTAGCACTTGCATGTAAAAATAGAGGAATGCAATTTTTTTTGACATATGAACACATTTCCCATTAGGAAATTGCACTTGGTTAAAAAATGGGCCTAAATATAACGTCAATCCTGAGCATAAATGAAATGAATTTCTTTCTAATGGTCTTGGTTATATGTGGAAATTCAGTAAAAATGAACATATAGAGAGGAAGATCAATATTTGAATTTTTTTTAAAGTGCTTGCTAATCTATGTTACATCATCCCTTCTGCATACTGGTTATTGAGTGAGATTATATCATAACTGAAATAATGTGTTCCTAAAGTGAATAGGTGATAGTTTTGACTATAAAAAATATGCATGCTAGAAAATCAACATAAAAAATTGTTTCTTCAAATATGGCCGATTGCAGAATAGGAGGTGCTAGTACGAGCAGGACTTGTTGATTTTGCTTAGTTTTTATTACTTATTTAGTTGTTTACATCGGGATTAAGCCTATATTATATTATGTTTGAGATTTTAAAGCATATTCATTGCATTTCATTTTTATGAGCAAAATATTTTGTTGCATTGCTCTTGAAATCAAACACTAGAATATTCATGAGGGTTTTTAATGGTATAGTTGCACATGAGTTTCTTGTCTTTATTCTTCAGTATGCTTCATTGTATTAACAAGGGTTGTGTTGTACATGTTTATTAAAATAGATGTATGGGAGAATCTTTGGGATGCCCTATCAGGATCATTGCGTACAAGAAACTGCTGTGGCAGAGGATTGTTATTCACTGGTTCTTAATGTTTATGTTGATAGTAATTACTAATTACACAAGTTTGTGAGGATTTATATGTCTTGCCTACTTTCCATTGATAACCATACAGATCTAGCTAATAGCTTTCACTTTATCTAGACTGGTTCCTATCATTTTCTTTCGAAAGCCATTACATTTTTGTAATTCTCACATAAGGTTGGCTTTCTCTCTCATAATTTTTTAAGGGCATCTTTGAGTTGCACCAATAATAGAAATCACTTTAGTGATCTGATGCTAGTGGAAACTGATGTACAAAGAGCTACAATCTGCATCTGCAGTCATCATAATTTGCCTTTGATTTCAACTGTTTCGAGCAGTTAGGATTATCTCCTTTGAAGATAGAGTTCAAGGTTTCTTGTGTCAAGATGGAATGAGCTTTTGATGATCCTTAAGACCTTTAGGAGTGCTGTCTTACCTCAGAATGATCCTCACTGTAGAAGTGACTGCTTAAGTAAGGCTTAACTTGAACCTTTTGTGCATCTTCGTAAGACCTTTTGGTATGCTTACATACTTTTGAAAGCCCGTCCTAACATTGAATCCTTATCGTAGACCTTTTGTAAATCTATTCTTTATGATGTTTCTCTCTAGTGCCTTGTGGTTTACTCTTTTACATTTTGTCATTTGTTCGATGTTTTAAATTTTCTTTGTGACCAAAGGCAACAAATTCATAAATGTGTCAATGATAAAATGCACAATAATAGTCATAGCAATAAGATTATAGATAGAAAAAAAACTTTGCATCATTTGCGCTATCAATATCAAAGGAGATCACTAACTATGAATCACTTTGTCTACGACTTTCTGACTTATCAGATGAGACCCCAAGCAATCCATGTTGCACTTCTTCTTCCCCAATTTGTCTAACATCTTTAGTATTGACTTGCAAACTTGTGGTTGCAGTTTGTTGACTTTAAAGTTGCAAGGCACCATGAATTGCGACCAGTTTCTTTGCTTGTTTGGAGGTAAGTCTATTCCTTTTGAGCAAATGGATGAAGTTGTAAATGAACCAATTTATCTTTGTTCTAGAGGAATTAGCAACCTATGAGACTAGTCAAATGCCTAGTTATCTTGGTTCTGTTGCATGAGTATCCTCCCCATCCAATAGCATATATTGAGCAAGAGTAGCCATATTCATCCTCTCCCTTGGTTTGTTGGAGCAGGATTTGAAAGATTGACAAATTAAATCCATTGTTTATGAAGTTTGGATGCATCTTCAACGCTATACATTTTCCCAAGTGCCATCATAAACCCTTTTTTTTACCTCATCATCAAAAGGAGAAACTTTACTAGTCCTAGGTGCATACAGGGTTTAAGCATAGGTAGCCATAGAAAGTGGGGTGTTCAATGTGTTCCGCCTCCATATCACAATAGGTCTGATATGTTCCTTATAGAATTGTAATTTAGTCAAGTGAGGTTTTAAAAGTCTTTAAACTCTCCAAGGCTAGGAGAGTTTGTATTAGCTTACTTGATCACCCCCATTGCAGGTGATATGATATATCAAGCATATTTGTAAGCAACATTTAAAAAGGAATTACAAATTTGTTTTTTCAAATGCAGGATTTAAAATTGCATGCTAAAGTTATTCAAAATTAGAAGTTAAAGGTAAAATAAAAACAAACATTTTAAATTTCTTACCTTCATAGTGGACCTTTTAACACCATCAAGTATCTTTAGTCTCACCTTCTTCCCTTCATTTGACTTTGCCATTGCCCTCTTTCTCCACTCTTAACAAACTACTATGGATTATACTTGCAGAGCATCATGCTCCTAGTATCCTCACCAACAAAATGAAATAGCTATTATAAGTAGTTTCCATTGACTTGAGGAATTTTTTCTTTGAATTTTTTTTGAATAATGTGGTACAAATGTTTGTATGTCTCTAATGTTGGCTACCATTGTCTTCACCCAAGCTATATCTTTCCAATGTTTTTCAAAGCATTTATGGAATCATGGATGCAACATGGGGTCCAAAAAATGTGTTTGTGAGCTCTCTCAACCATCTAACCAATTAACTTTCAAACCTGGGCCGAATCAATCACATCTTGCACCACACTTGAAGGCCCAAACTGCTCTACTACCTCCCTCAAAAGAAGAAACTACAAATTTGCATCTTTACATTTTCCAAAGCAATGAATAGCTCTAAGAAAATATGAGTAAACCGAACTAAAACAATAATATTATTGAGTTGTTGGTGTTGAATATTAGTTCACCCATCCAAGAATAGCTACAAGATTGAGACAAAATTCGAAGGATTATCATTTGGAGATTTGGAGTATTTGCACCCCAATCTTCCCACCAAGATCTTGCAAGTATGATATTCAAGAGTTTGTAAGGAAGCAATATTTTATTAATAATTGTAATTTGTAACTTGTAAGATATAAGACTTCAATTTTGTGGTTGTCTAGGTGGATCTTCCTTGGATAATTAGTGGCAAAGAAAAGAGCTTCCTCCTAGCTTACTTATAATTCTTTGACTTTGAAATGATGAGATCTCTCACTTCAGTCTTGGGGTTCATCCTCTGAATGCATGTGGAGAGGCCCTCCAGAACCTCCGCATTAGCATGTGTGAAGCTATTGGAGAAAAACTTGGTGTTGAGGTAGTACTTGTTACATGAATGGTTTGGTGGAGTTGATTGTTCTGTCTTTGATCAATGATCTCTCGAATGGGGGTAAATCTATTTGCATCCCCCCTATAATAGTTTTGCGCGGGATTTGTAACCCTATCCATGGCTTATAAATGTATCCGATTGGGTTTTGCTCCCCATCCATCAAGTGCAAAACCTTCACCAATGGCTTTGATACCTACAAAGTACAAACAACGAAACTCTACTTTAAAATTATAAAAATAAATGATTCAATTTGAAATTTAAATTGAAGTTTGAAGTTACCTTCACAATCTCTATAGCTCACTTGGCAAAGAAATTATCAAAAGTTGCTTTTGTGGTCGTCTCTCCATCAACCTTCTTTGAATATGTTGTGTGCAGCCATGCTTAACTCACAAACATCTATTTCAAGGATGTTAATGAATTGGAAATGCTTTGCGATGTTAGAAAATTAGTTGCAAACCTTGTGACACTTAGTTGCACAAGTTTTTTCAGCGCTTGGCGTGATCTCTCATCAAGTTGAGAAACCAAGGGTGATTATAAATATATTTTGTTATGTTCTTTGCATCTTTTACAACCGGTCTCACCCAATCAATTTTTCCTATGTCCTCCTAAAGAAGGTCAAGGCAATGGGCTACACAAGGGTTTTAAGAGTGTTAGATGCCTCTCTTGAATTCGAGCTGCCATTCGCGCCATTGCATTGTTAGTGACAACTTGCACAACATGTTGCATGCCGACCTCTAAAACAACCTCCTCCAACATCAAGTTCAAAGTTTATGTATTCTTTACTTTGTCAAAGGCATCATCTGATTTTTTAAAAATCAACATCTTGGAGCAACCTCTCATTTAAGTTTCTTGGAGAGGGCCCCTTGTACCCATTCCTTGCAACTGTTAATGCTGTCACCAAATACTTTCAATATGGACTCTTTTGCCACGTTGAAGGGAAGGAGGTCGTAATACCAAAAATTTGTGAATGCCTTATTTGCTTCTTTGTGTGCCTTCTTATTCCACTGTGTACTTTATAGGGAAGGTTACACTTTTGGTATACTTTTCAGGCACAAGAAAACCTTGTGATTGGGCTCTACTTCAGTTGGATGAGTTAGATGTGCCATGCATGCATGGACCATGACCAAAACCCATAATTCTTGTCATATCTACCTCAGTTTTTGCTAGAAAATCAGGAGGAACGGCTGTGTTTGCCCTCACCCTCTCTACTTTGTTTTCATCCAAAAATGCAAGGAGTGCTATCATCTTTCATTTCACCTCTTTTGGGGCAGTTAGATATGCTTTGGTGTTGCAATTAAGAATGCCAATAAGATGGTATTTGAGGCGATTGATGCCTCCATTAATCTTCATGCAATAGGTACAAATCATAGTCCTTGCTACTGGACCCATTATGACGTGTGGGGTCACATTTTCCAAGGGTTTTAGTTCTAATGAGATAGCTTCAACTTGTTGAGTTTGAACTTGATGCAGAGCTGGATGCCATTGTATACTAACCTACAACACTAATAAAAACAAAAGAATAGCATTTAGAAAAACTACAACAATTTGAAGATGTCTTTTTTTTAATAAAATCATATAAAATTTAAATAAATTTGAAAAATTGAAACATAAAATAGTAATTGAATAGTGATCAAATGATTGAATTTAACAAAAATAATATGTGAAAAAAAATGATTCACAAATTTGTGACTGTAAATCAGCAAAGAAATTTTCATAAACTGAATTCAATGGAATACGATTTGTAAATTTTACATGCTAGAAAATTAGAAATATTTAATAAATATATATACTTGGAAAAAAAAGAAAAGAAGAAGAAAGGAATTAACTTGCTGCAATTATGAAATTCTAGAGAATTGTTCTTCAAATCCCTTAAAAAATCCTTGCAATTTTCTCTTGAATGTTGTAATTCTGTTGGTAAACCAGGTGGGGCCCCATCAGGGGTTGGCCCCTCCCCTTAGAATAGTAGGGCTATGGGTAGCTCTATCTGTCCGTGTGTGTTCAACATGAGTGGGTAGATCTTATAGAGCCATAAAATAGTGTTTTTTGAGCCTTTTTTTGCATGTTGCAATTTAGATGATCAAACTTGTTGAAACCTTGCAAAGACTATGTGAGTTTACCTTGGAAAAGCTCGACCAAGGAAAAATTGGAAAGCACTTGATGACTTGTGAAGTACTTGTTGAGTATGCAAACTATGCATCATTCGATGAAACCCCAACCAATCCCTCTTGTACCTCCTCATCAACTTGTGTGGCATGTTTAGGAACAACCTCCCAACCTATGTGGTTGGAATTTGACAATACTCAGGAGTTTGTTGGTCTGAAAGTTACAAGGCACTATGCATAGCACTAATTTCTTCAATTGTTGAGAGAGAAGCACATTCATCTTGATTTGACTAGATGAAGTTGCAAGCAGGGCCTAGGGGCAACACCCCCAAAGGGGGTCGAGGGGCAACACAAATTAAAGCTTTGAGATCACATATACCTTCAAGACATCTACCATTTTGCATAATTTTATTGTCTTAATGATGTAGTTTTGATGATCTTATGCCATCTGTGACACTACTTTTCCCCATGTATAAAATTGGATAGATTTAATATATTATAGTTAATTATTGTATGGCAGTGTATTTATTAGTGTTATTATCTAAGTTTTAAATATTGTAAAGTATATCTATAATTTAAATACAAATGTATGAAATAGTTATTTATCAATGTTAACTAACTTAATACTTAAGCACATTATGATTACCATCATTAATATATAAATTTGCATCTAACAATATGAGTATGACCAAAAGAAACAAATAACATCATAAAAGAATTTAATTGAATCAATTCCATCTCATTTATAATTAAAATATCTTTGAATAAGTTTAGTACTTATCTGAGTCACAACACTTGTAAAACTCATTCCCACTCTAGGAAGATTTTAGTGGTATTGGTCCTCATAGCTATGGCACACATTGGAGAACATGTGTAAAAACACAAAGTGTGCTTATGCGCAATGCAAATGCATGAAAGCCTTGGCCAGGACAATCTCGAGTGTACTGTGTACCCTAAGTTGGACACACTTTGTGTGCCCCCTCCTCAAATGTCCATAGCCCACCAAACGTATTCTTCTTCCTCGAGTGATCTCCATATCTCTTTCCAAGTCTAACATAAATTCTTTATATAAGCTTTAAGGGTTGGTTTTCAAACCATCACACCCTTTCACAAAGGTTGCCTTCAATTATCATAAATAAATGTAATTATTCAACTCTTTTAAAAGAATTTTCATAAATATTCTTGATTAATCTCCATTTTAACCAAAGGATCATATTATCCTTTATTTTTCTATCTCCTTTTAATGCTTTCATGAATCATAACTTTATTTTCACTTTGGGGAAAAAGTTTCATAACACCATCGAGGCCACAGAGACCTTCAAGGTGTTTGCCATTTTTTATAATTTTATTGGTTTGAAGTGAATGATGTAGCTTTGATGCTCTCTTGTTACCAAGCCTAAATTAAAGCCTTTGAGGCCAAACAGACCTTCAAGGCATATGCCATTTTTCATAATTTTATTGCTTTTAAGTCAACGAGGTAGTTTTGATGGTCTCATCTTCTTTTAACTGCAGTTCTCTTCTCTTCTTACAATTGTTCTCCTTCTATCTTCTTCCTCAATATGGAAAATAACAAAATGAGTTTTTTCTGTTTTGTTTAGTTGTTAGTGTGGCTTTTTTAAGTTTAGGGTTGGTGTAAAAGGGTGTACAGGTCCTTGTGCCCCCCCTCCTCCCCTGATCCTTTTAAAAAAAATTGCATTTAATGTTGTCTGGGCTGTAAGAAATGACTAGCCACTTCTGCCATGGCTGGGAAGAAAATCTGAAAAAGTGTTTCAGAAACATTTGTGAAATCTTTTGATGATTATGGACAGTGTGGTGACATTTCCAACCGTCCCCATGTTCCTGAAATGTTTCCTACAAGAAATGGGTCTAAAAACAAAGGGAATGCATCCCTAGCATGCATGGTAGTGTACAATAGTCAAAGGATTTAATGTTATATGGGCCAACTTGTGTTCATTTATACTCCAACTGTGCTTTCAACTAGAAGTGTTGCATGGCTGGTTCAAAATTCAAATAAAAATCAATTGGTTCTAGCACATAAATCCTCCCGCCTTATAATTAGAACTGGAAATTTGAAATTAATTTAATATATAAAAGTTTAAAAGTCAATAAAAGACAAACCTTACTAGCTTAGATTAAAAAAAATCTTATTTAGCTGAATTATTGTTGTAACTGTGATTGCCATGGCACTAGTGAAAACATCCACCTCTTTCTTCTAATGGATTTGAGTCTTGTTTGGATTTTTCCTTCAATCTCTCGTAAGATACTGTCCCCTGTTGCAAATCTAGTGGCTATTGGCCAAACAAGCTCTTCCTTTCCTGTGTTCTTACCCCTCAAGTTCAAGGTCTGAGTGTTACAGTAGAAATGTATCTGTTTATTTTCTCTGCATTCTTCCTGAACAAGTTAGCAAAACATATATTACCTGGAGTCCTAAAATATACGGTTTTTTCCATGTAAGAAGTCTTCTTGCAACTACATAATTAGCACTATTGCCTGTGAATAGCTTGGCAACATGTTTGATGCCGCACCTCCTCCAATAGGTATAACGTATAAATTTAGCATTGTTTGTTTAAGCTAAAGCAACCAAGTCTTTTAGGAAAATTTAGACCCCTCAGAGAAAGCAACGAGAAAAGTGAAGGGCATCCGAATTTTCATATTAGTCATTCCATCAGACATCATATTGCAGCCCTTCTTTTCCCACAGTGCTTTTTATCATCTTTTCGCAGTCCATTGAACATTGACCCCTAATTTCATCAATAGAAGGTGCTTTGGAACCTATAATGGAGCTAAGAATTCTATGAAAAGTTTGATATTATTTAATTCAACAACCAACCCTAAAAAATAATAATTGGGAAAGATAGCAAATTTTCAATTGTTTTAATTGCCATTTTCAATGGTATGTCTAGAAAGAACAAATATTTAGAAATTGCTTTTTTTGGTTACCTTTACTTGTCCTAATTCCATCTGGTGCTTTCAAGAGGGTTGATAATGGAAAATAGGATAGGGTACTAAAGTTAATTTTTTTCCATACCAGCTTGAGTTGGGCTGTTAAGGTTCCTAGGATTGTTAGTAGTAGAATGAAGGTGGAGTTGCCCATTGTTAGCCTTTTTTCTTTTTAATATTTGACCCAATTATCTTGGGGATTTAAGATTTATTGAAGATTCATCTATGTGCTAAATAACTGCATTGAAAAATAGAAGCAGTAGAGAATTCATTGCTAAAGTGGAAGATTTTGCACCTTAAATTATAAATATTTACAAAACTGATATTTTTCAAATCTCAACAGTTGAGATATTAAGTAAACTTGTCAATAATTTTGTAAGTAAAAAGTGCACAAGCAATTTAGCTTCGTGTCTCAATGGCATTAAGCCTTAAGGTAAATTGAAGTCCAGCTGTCAAGGATTCTTTTTTAAGCGTAAGTATTTTTAACAAATATACTGTTTAGGATAAACACATCTTTACAAACAATTTATGAGCTACATTTATAGTGGGAATCATATTCATGTTTGTCTTGTATATAACATTGTGTAATCTTGTGGAAGTCACATTTTAGCAAATTTCTGAGTTGTGCAGTTACCAATCTACATTAAAGCAACTTTTTCAAGAAAATGAGAATGGAGGTCAGTCAAATTCTCAGTTAGCAGCTGCAACAATGCGAATAATGTCTGCACTTCAGACCAATCTTGATGGGAAATCAAAGCAGTATAAGGATCCTGCACTTACACAACTCTTTCTTATGAATAATATCCACTATATGGTTAGATCTGTAAGAAGGTGAGTGGATATCAAATCTCTGGAAAGCTTAATAAAATGCTTTATTGATTCTGTTTAATGCTTTGTTCTGTGAAAGTACTTTAAGTCTGTTTCCCTCTATTATAAAGGTCAGAAGCAAAGGATTTGCTGGGTGATGACTGGGTACAGAGACACCGTCGAATAGTACAACAGCATGCCAACCAATATAGAAGAATTGCTTGGGGAAAGGTACATTTCTGTGAATCAAGGCAGAAATTTCATGTGATTTGTATACGCTTTAAGCCTTTGTACAGTTCATTATTTATTAAAAAGTCACAGAAAAAGTAAGTACAGCAATGAATAGCTTGAAGATGTGGTGGAATCTCAAACTTCACAACTTCACATGAATAGGAGTGCTTGATTAAACAATAGCATTGGTTTTTTGGCAAGTAGGAATCAGGTTTCAGCATTCAAGTATTCTTTTTTAAAAAGAAGTGAGGTGATCTTAGGACATTTAGAATTATCCTTGAAACATCTCTGGAACTATATGGAGTCAATTGGATGAGGTGGTGTTCTTTGCACTTGCACTGTCCACCAACTGTGCATGGAACATATTATTTTGAATCTGTTCAATATTGTAGGATGCTCTGAATAAATGGTTTAGCCTTGTTTGAAAGTTTTTCAATCCTCTCCTTAATTTCTTTTTTGTGCAAAAGAGTGCATTTATTTGTTAAGAAGAAAGGCATCTTATGTTACATCAAAGGACAAATAATTGTACCAGCTAAAAGAAAATGAACACAAAGGTCTCTACATCTTACCTTATTTGTATTGCATATTCTGTCTTATTCAATTCTTTTCCACTGCATTTTAATAAATTTTTTGTTAATGTAATATTGTATCGTGTTGTCATCAGATTTCTCATATATTTGAGTCAAAAGTCCTTTAGCCATTGAAAGATAATTTGTGCTTGTGGTTTATCATATTAATTGTTTTGAAAGATGCCATAGACAATGATTATACTGCTAATACAAATTACAATAACAATGGATTGGTCAATTTTGCATACTAAACTTGAAAGAACTAAAAATGCTAGATGTTATTTGGGTGTCCTTTTGAACAAGAGCTTTAGATAGATGTGGAGAGATGTTACTAAAAGGCAGTTTTAGAGGGAAGCTATTTTGACTTTTAAATGTCATAATTCATGTTACTTTTTGCATGCTCATAAATAATATGTGCATCCAAAATGTTATACAGAGTGTTTGGAAACTTATATATCATTAAAACTAATACTGATTGCTGTTCTTTATTAAGTCAGGAAATAACAGTCTTCCATGTGGATGTGTGGAAAAATTGTTGTCTCTTAAGATGGATGTTTTTGAGATGCCAGGATGGCAGAGAAATGTCCCTCTGATGTGTCACCATTACTGCCACTGGGTAGGAGATGTCCCTGGAACGTCTCCTTGAAAGAGGGAGCATTTCCAAGGTAACCCCTATGATAGGGATCTTGAGGGGATGTTGGGATGTCTCCAAGACCCTTGGGAAACTCAGCCACCTCCCTTGAACATCCTGGAAACCTGCAGCCGTTCCTCACATCTGGTATTTAATTTTTTTTTTAAACATGCACTTTAAAAAAAAATTTGGGCCAGTAACCTTAATCCTCACAGTCTAATGGGCCCCACCCACAACCTAAATACTCAAAAAAACTATAAAAACAGCATAGACCTCATCATATAAATCAGTCAGATTCTTTAGCTTCATTGTTAGTTCTTTGAAGAATGAATATTTGGTTATATACACTGATATAGTGAAGACTTGGTGTTGAAGAAAGCAAAGGGATGAAATTATGAAAATGGCATGCAACACAAAGGCTTGTGTGGTGTCAAAAGCCCCTAGACCCTCGCCAACTGCTGCCTCCCACTATAAAATTATGAAAATGGCATGCAACACGAAGGCTTGTGTGGTGTTGAAGGCCTCTAGACCATCTCCAACTGCTGCCCCCTAACTATACCCATATCAAGGTTCTTGGTCTGTCTAATACTGAATCCTGGTTGCCCAATTTGAGACTCAATGCAACATAGAAATACCATGGTTATATTCGGCAAAGAAGGTATATCTAATATGCAAATATGGTGAAACCAAAATGGTGTCAAAGCAACAAAGGGCCAAGGCTATCACTGAGGATCAAGATTTTGACATTACTATATTGCTGTACTTGTTCTAACCAATCTACAATAGAGGATAGAAAGATGTCTCAATGTAAGATTATGCATAGGCAGTTTTCTTGGAAGTAAGAAGCTAATTCCATTAACATATTTACTATAAAAGATAAGACAACAATTGCAAGACAATTTTTATGAGTAGCTTTTAAACATTTTGACTTACAATACCTAAGTTTTGCTTAGAAAAAGCCTATGTTGTTGGCTCTGGTTTGGATCCTAGTTTGGGTTCTTGGATTCAGTTTGTGGATCCGGCAAAATTTATTTGGTGGTTCAGTTCATCCATACAAAAAATATGTAAAAATCATAAATATATATATTTACAGCCACAATTTGAATTGCCAATTAAATAATATATAATTATAAGATTATAATAATACAGTATATAAATATAATGTTATAATAACTGTTAAAAGAAAATAGTATTTCGATTCCCATTGGGAAATTTCAATTTTTACTCCATCTAGGGCTCCTTTACCTTTCTGATTGATTGCTTCAATTCCATTACTTCTGTGGATCTGGTTCTAGCAGTCGTTGATCCATTTGGGGTTCAGTGAAAGGGAAGAAGAGAGAGTTCCAGGACAAGATAGAGATTATGATGTTTGTGGTGAGTGAGCTGAGGTTTTTGCTGCTTGTGATCGTGATGCTGTTTGAGAGTCAGACCATGATGTTTGAGATTGAGATGTGGAAGTAGATCCGATTGTTTCAAATTCATATCCTATAGTAAAAAATCGAAACCCGACCTGCCTTTGGAAATAGTGTAGGGGCCCGCTTAGTGAGTCACTTAGTCTTGTGAATGAATAGGACCTGTGGGAGTGGCTGCCTTGTAAACAATCCAATCCACCGCCAACCAATGCTCCTTTGTTAGTAGTAAACCTCTATAGATCCCTACTGCACTGAATCGGATCCTGAATCCGGCTCGAACCAGACCTAGATCCAGCAGCTTTGGGCACGGATCTGGTAACATAGGGAAAAACCTCAGATGTAGGTCTGATTCATTCCCAATCTGGTTAGGGTGGGTTTGAGTAGATTTTTTACTCTTATAATTTTTTATTCCTTTTTCAAAATCAGCTGCTCTGTTGGCATGTAAAATGCAAGTGCAGGGTTTCCTGCATCAATAATATTCTAGCTGTAAGACTCCATTGACCTAAAAATGATCATCTTTGATTTATGTGTCAGAAATAATAATTGTCTATAACAAATACTAGTAGCATTGGGGATTTATATTCTTGCTGTTTTAGTATGAATTCTGCTTTTTACTTTTATCTGATCGTTTTGGGGATTTATAAAATGTTGATTTTAATATTTTTGGGGGATTTGTAGCTTGTCTTTTCACAGCAAGTCTTGGAGTATATTGCCTACAGCTACATGCTATTAAAACAACACATGTTTTATTTTATAGCACCTTTTAATGTGAATGTTCCCCAGGGACACATCCCCTTGATTTTGAGGCCTTTCCCTAAATAGGGATGCTCCCGCCCCCCTTGCTTTAGAATTTGCAAGGAAAAAGAGTATGTCCCATCCCTCTACAAGGGGAATGCCAAGGAAATCCACTGCTGCCCTGGGGACATCAAGATTATCAAAACAAAAATATCAAAATGTCAACAGATCTCCATAAACCATTGTTTCGCTTGCATGATTTTATCACCGTAACTTCATAATGTTGCCATTTTTCACATCACTAGTTGTGGTTCGTCATTCCATTAACACTCTTAGTCTGCTTAGTTTCCTTGAAGAGAGGTAGCTTTTTGTTTTTCATGGTTCATCGTTGTTCTTTCTTGTGTTTTAAAATAATATGAAAACTTTGAAAAGTAACTAAAAATCACCCACCTTGATTATGCTTAATTATCCTAGGTAAATTATTGGCTAATCAACTGCTCCAAGTTTAAGGCAAAGACAAAAAGTATAATTGAAGCCGAAGAAGCATTAATTGGGAAAAAAAACACCAAAATTGTGACTAATCATGAAATGGTGAAATTCTCAAAAATTTCCCTAAAAAAATGTTACTTTTCATTAAACTTGTTGACTGCAATGTTCTTTTTCCAATTTTCTCTGATTTATGCCCATTTTCTTGAGTCTAATCTTGGTCTTTTTGAGTTTAATGCATCAGATTTCACTACCCATGTAATGGCATTGTTGGTAAGGTTTATACGCATGCATTTACGTGTTAGTTTTTGTTTTTCTTCTTCCTGTTTGCTTTGGCGACTTTGCCATGTGATTTTGTTTACAGTCTAGGGTTTGCTGTGATTTAATGTCCAGATTGCTGTTGCGATGGAGGCAATTAGAATTAACATAGGAAGCTGAAATTGATCTATAGTGTTGTAACAAATTGGCATATCTCCAGTTATCCAGTGCACTGTTCTTTTAGTTAAAAACTTAAAAGACACAATTACAGCAATATTTGTACATAACTCTGTCTCTTCTGAAAACATTGAGTGTTTTGTGCATTTGAAAATGGCAGATTAGTTAGTTGATGTGTACTGGAGTAGTAGATAAACACTGTTTAAATTAGTGTTATTGTATATCTGTATACTCAGTTTAGCACTTAAGCCAGAGAATTGGATCTCCAAGTTATTGTCAGATTAGGGTGATCTTGTTGCATTCAGAGACAATCTTCATATCAACTCTTTGTTGGAGTCAAACAGGCATTTTTCCAGTCAACGGTTAGAGAACTTTTCATGAATCTTTATAAAGTTGCATGTTGTTCAAGGATATAGACTGTGGATGAATTCATTAAGAAGTGAGCCAAGATAGACATTTTTATTTGGGATGTGATGTAAACTTGAGTAAGGCATATCCTCATAGAAGAGTTGTATCCTGTTATCTTTCTCTACGCAGAGACAGTCTTTCAAATAAACTTTATAGTCAACAACTGAGACCTATTCATAAGCTTTAGTTATTCCATCTACTTTAGGATTTAAGATAGGATTTTATATTGCAAAATTAGCTGAAACCCTTTTGAGTGTTTGTTGATTCTCTTAGCTCTCAATGAATGGTTCTACCAATTCGGAGTTTGCTTGTTGAAATAGATATTAGTGTATATTCTTTTGTGGTTGGGAGCTTTTCATTATAGTGCCTGGTATGACTGAGCAACGAGAAATATCACTACTCAGGAAGGCCCTTAAGTTTACAAGGGAGCGAGAGTGTACAACAAAATTTTGGTACCCAAAGTTTTATCAATACTCTTAATTGAAATATAAATTGTATTGGCACATTTAATAATATGGCTGAGTTTATTGATTCAAAATTTATAATTACACACACTCAATTTATATATAGAGATGGATATTAGTGAGGGGTAGGGCCTTAATTTGATAATCAACTTTGTTTATCAAGCAAAATTTTCAGGATGGCTATTCATTCAAAGTTGCACTTCAAATATGAAGACATACTTTATTATTATATTGTAAAAATCATATACAAACTAAATATGTATGTCAGAATAATTCTATAGAAATTTCGATGGTCTGTCCAAAATCTCCCCTTTTGTATGATAGTGTTAGTAAAATTTTTTTGTTGCATCTTAAAACACATAAATATGGCCAGACAACCATCAAATTCAGGCCCTTGTAAGGGAATTCCAAATAAATTTTAATGAGTATATATTTTGATTTTGACTATGTATCCGATTGTCAATCATTGAATTTCTCATTGGAAGTCAAAAACTGGAGAGAATCGCCTACTGATTTTGGCAAACTGCTGCATGATATCAGAAAGTATTTCTATCAGTGGTATGAACATAAACAACAAAAATCTATATTCCACAATTCATTGGCTAGACTCTCATTTCATTTGTTCTCCATATTTCTATGCTATTGAAATACCTTTAAATTTTAAAAACAAGAAATTTTTGTCCCTTTTTCTACTTTGTTTTACATTTTTATTTTTGAATCTGATTTTTTCCCATATAAATTCTGATTAAAAAAGAATCCTAAGACTTTTGGTTTGCTGATTTGTTCCCCAATTTTTATTTGCTGCCTATGTTTGCTGGATGATGTCTACAGAAGCATGCATGCTAACAACATTTCAAAAAAAATTGTTTGTCTGCACTTCTCACACAATATCACACTGTACCAGACCATGGCCAATGCACCTTTAATTTCTTTTGCAACTAATATTAATAACTGACTAATACCATTTCGAAAATTTTGAAGTAAAGTTTGAAGTTGAACAATGAAATCAGAAATTCAAATTATTGCTGTTAGTATTAACTGTTATATAACTTATATCATTAGCCATGAATATAAATCATGATATATTTTTTTGCTGCTGTACTGCTGTCACTGCTGTCACTGCTGTCATGATTAATTCTATTGCTGTTATACTGCTGCTATGATATATTTCTTGCTGCTGTTATAATGTCATGTATATTTAACAGTCTTTTTAATGCCATGAATGATTTTGTTCTCTAAAACATTATAAAAGCTTGCCTTGTTGTTATGGACAGCCAAACACCTCTGTGGTGTTTCCTATTACTGAAACATGTTTTGAAAACATTTTTAAGATTTGAAGATTTTTGAGGATGGCCAAGGGACATCCCCTGCCGTCCTGCCATACCCAAAATACCATTTGGGATAGGGACAGTGGTTTGAGGGCTGGGGATGCATCCCCATGGAACACAGTTAAAATATTAATATACTGCCATCCCCTGGAACATGTACTTACATTTCTTGTCATCCCTGTCCTGGAAATGCCATGGAACATAGATTTGTCACTATGCATGTGAGTGACTGCAGCATTGAGGGGATGCTTACCACCTCCAATCACTGAAATAGGCTGAAAGAAAGAGGTAACCAAGGTACCCTGCAAATTCTGATGCCTGGAGATGGCCACTTCTTGGAGATAATAAGCCAAGCACCTTTGATTGCGAAAGTGGAAAAAGGTAGCAAGTGACCCAGATGAATATGTTTACAAGCAATGATGTCTCCCACAAATCTTGTAGTAAATGGGACCCCTGAAAGAAAAGGTTCTCAACCCTCGGCATTTCCTAGAAGGAACAAAGATTACACATCCTATATCAGTGGAAAATGTTATAATGAGTCTCAACTCGCAACTGGTGAGATGTCAGCTGAAAAAGAAAATTCTAATACCATATGTCCTATGGCACCAAAAATTATATATGGTGCTATTGCTAGTCTTCAAAATTCTCAAAAAGAATGCCATCGTAGAGCTAAGAGGCTTTAGGGGTAAATTCCAAGCGGCCTTGATATTTTTGTGGTGTATGTACTCCCTGACTGCTTTCCTATATTTGAGAAGATAGAGTTGATGCCTATGTATGAGTGATTGCTTTATTAAATTAGTGAAAATAATCCTTAAAAGAACTATCACTGCACCTAATGAGAAAGGATTCAGTTGTACGTTATAAACTGTGAGAAGTATCCCTTAAATACTGCACACCACTACGCCCAAGAATATGTTTCAACTTTAAGCTGCTGGAAACCAAAAGTACCATCTCAAAGTCTGAAATCATAAATTGGCCTCAACAAGCTCCATAGCGAGAGAGATCATAATCTATATTAGAGAGCTAATACACTATCAAGGAATAAACGCTAATGCAACTTCCAAGGAGTAACAGATTGTAATTTTTGCTGCAATAACTCACTTGAAAGGTCATTATCTGTTGCTGAAAACCAATGTTTACAAGGCCATTTTCTGTCACTGAAAAGTGAAAAGCAATGTAAGCATGAAATATTATCTTTGGTCAATGGACTATTACAACTAAAGCAACTATACAAAATACACACATAGACAAGTCAAAGAACCTCCAGTTTGGATTATGTATTCTATCGTATGGATGCTTACAGGAGATACAAAAGCTGGTAAAAACATCAAAAAGTAAAAGAGGCTGGAAACGTCTAACTGTGGAGATCTAGGCTATAATCTGTATCTTGCAGAAAAGATTTAATGTATGTGCAGTGAAAAGGAAGACAAATGTCCACCTTACTGTCCGAGACGGTCTCCAAGGTTGAGAATATTAAACAATGATTTTTCTAATTAGGGCCCTTCGGTTTATAATTTTGAATCAACATCCTCCTCTTGCTAACCATCTCTTGTTACCACCTGCTATGATGAGAGAATCTCAGAAGGGTTCAAATAGGGGGTGTACTGATGTTGAAACATCCAACTTGATCTTGGTTACTGACAATTGCTATTCTATGAACTTCAATAATCTTCTACAATCTTGGTCTGTGGTCACTGGTAATTGCTAGCCAAACAACAATGTACTTCAATATTTTTCAACAATCTTGGTCTTTTTTGGCAGTAGATTTGATATCCAAAACATGAATTTGTTTTATGTTTTTATTAAGTTAACAAATTTCTATTAAGTGTTAAGAATCAGATTGCTTATGTTCACTATTGAATTTTTTTTTGCAGATTTTACAAGCCCTTACCGTGCAAGGTTTGACTTCTTCTGGTAGTGGTGGACCTGGACCGGCTGATGGCAGCACTAGCAGTGGTGTTTCCAGAGCTCTATTGAAAGAAAGGTTAGTTACCAGTTTTTGTTCTGGTCTTTTGGGATGAGTTATTTCAATGTTCTTTAGTACATTAGATGTCACAAGTATTTCATGTTCAGGATTTTGTCAGTTCTTTTCATGGATGCAAATTCCTAAGGTGACCAGATTCCATACACTTTATAATTTGCATTTTCTTGGATCCTAGAGGATTATTTTTTCTCATTTCCTCAAAACAGAAAGTCTTATTAAGAAAGAATGAACAGGGCTACTGGATAAGCTCAAGAGGACCAGATGATGGGTCTGACATTATTTTGTATGATTGGGGCATTGAAGTCTCTTTTGTTTTGTGATGTGGGATGCAGCAATATGAATTATCTTTTGTTGCAATTTATACAGGTTCAGAGCTTTTAATGTACAGTTTGAAGAGCTTCACCAACGGCAAATACAATGGACTGTTCCTGACAATGAGTTGCGTGAGTCCCTACGTTTAGCAGTGGCTGAAATTATCTTACCAGCTTATCGTTCATTCATCAAGCGTTTTGGGTATGTTGATTTTTGTTTGTGGTTAGGTCTGTTAATGAAAATAGTTACGGGTTTGGCTTTGAATGAGAGTTTGGGAAGTATAATGTTAAATACATTTAGATTAGCTAGATAGAAAAGCTTATGATTATTCCCATCTTAACTTTGATTCAGGAGTTTGATAGACACTGGGAAAAATCCTCAGAAATACATAAAATATTCTCCTGAGGACTTAGAGCGGATGCTAAGTGAATTATTTGAGGGAAAACCAAGGGCCGAACAAAGGCGATAGATGGAACAGTTGTGAGTTTGTACATTTTTCGAATAAAATTTTCATGTAAATTAATGTGCGATTAGACATTACTTGTACTATTTTCGGAAGTTCAGGACCTATGGTTGTAACACTAATTGATTATTTCGAGGCTAAGTTTCTTTCCTCTGTTGTTATAAATAAAATTAATTCAGAGAAACTGATCGATTTTACATCAAATCTTGAGCATCTCTATATCTAGTTGGATCGATATTTTCTACCATGTCTTGAGGCATACGACTTATTGTATTTATTGAAAAGAAAATGTTGCAATGTCTCTACAGGAAAGATAAATTTGTGGAGCTTTTATAATATTGATCTTTGAAATAAAATATGTTTTTCTGAAAGCTTTTTGTTTAAAATTGTTTATATCCCAATCAGAACTCTGAAAGTAAAATGTTAAGATCACACTTTCCTCTTGATGGAAATTATTTGAGGGCTTTGGCTTACAAAATCTGGGATTGGACTACAGATGTAACTTCTCCTGGTTAGATTACTGCTAGTGGCTTGCCATTTATGACTCTATACATTAACTTAAAATAATTTTAAATATCAAAGTGGCATTTGCAAAACAATTTGAGCAGAAGAAAAAAACACCCAGAAAGATGTTCTAAACTATCGAGGATTGACAACAAATGTAGCGTGTACTTATTGAAGAGTGAGGGTTGTTCCCTATCAAGCATACAGTGATTATACAAATGACACTGTTGGTGCTATATACATAATGTTTGTGTGCATATATCGAACTAATTGTTAAATGGATTAAAAATATACATTATATGAGCGTACAGTAATCATAACTATCATTATTTTATCCCCGGAAGTTGCAAATGGCCAAAACAGATCTTGACAATCCATTAGCCCCATTTACTTGTTAAATCTTCGACTGCAACAAGATACATATTTTTATGGCTTGTGCTATAAGTTATTTTCCCGTGTATTGGATTATAGTTAATAATGATGTAATTTTTTTTTAAATTTAAGTTTTAGTGGTTTGTTCTGAAATTCTACAGAACAATAATATACCACGAAGGGCTACTATTAATATTTAACTAATATAAAGAATATAATATCTGTTTGCATGTGTCTTGTTACAAAATACATGTTCTGCTGATTCATGATAATAGAGATTTTTATGAAAACTTATGGATAGAAATAGATAAGAGAACATATAGTTTTCTGAAAAAAGAATAAGAATAATATTTCGACTCTAATCAAGTACATCTTGCCTTGAACAAAATAATTTGGTATGCTTTATTACATTCAATTTTGAAATCGTAGAGTTATGAAGCACTTTTGTATTTTCTCAAATTGAGTCTCAGAAGAGATGCTACAAGCCCATACTTCACAGCCATAAAGAAAAATTAGGATTACTAGTGTTGAAAATATCTCATCTTATTTGATTCGCATAGATTGGCATTTCTATATGAATTTTGTAGACCATAATAAGCATTCCTAATGATAGCAATATCATAATTTGACACGCTGTGGAAGAAACCTCCTACTTATCAATTGATGAGCTAAAGGGGCTCTATAATGAATGGTTCATAAGGCATAACACTTGCTGAAGGTTTTGCAAATGGGGTAGCAAGCTAAGTGGGCTTAACCTTGGGGGAAACTCCATGGTTAAGCGCGCTTGAGCTGGAGCAGTACTGGGATGGGTGACTTCCCAGGACAAATCAATGCTTCACCTCTGTGAGCATCACCTAGATGCAATGAGTGCTAAGTGGACCATTCATTATCATGAGAGATGGGTTCTTGTGAACCACTACTCATGAATCATGGGTCAATGAGTTCGACTCAAAAACTACACGGTTGAATCCTGATAGCAATATCATAATTCCTAATGATTCTCATATCTACATTGTGGTTCCAATTTAAATGTTAGATGAAGTTGATGCTAAGGTATTTATTAGGTCCAATTTCGTTTTAATAAAAAAATGGAGGATAATATCAAATTTTGAATTTAATATCATCGCCTTGGTTTCGTCTAACATTAACAACAAATTCATAATTCTTACATAATTGTTGAAGAGCACCGAGTTCCCTTTATAGATACAAGTTTTAAAAGAATGATAAAGTTGTGAGTGTTTAAATGAAGGATGATAATGAACCAAACCATGTTAATACTAGTGCACACTGAATCACATGACAAATTTTCATAATTGTCTACATAAATGCTAAAAGGTTGGAGAAAGTTTATATTTATTTGTTATAATTACCATTTCATTTTGGTAAGACTTTTTATAAAAGCTAATTACAATAACACAGCTTAAAAACAGTACCACTTCTAATGTTCTCTATAGATCGGCTTTTAGAACAATCTCGAGAGGCTTTTCTAAAGTCAATGAAACGATATATGAAACCCGCTTTTTTGTCTCTACCTCCTTAGAGGTATCCTTGAAGGTCAGAATGTGATTAGTAGCAGAATGTTGATTTGTAAATCCATCTAAACCCTTATCTGTCACTGTTCTTAACTTGATGGCTAATCTTAAGTTAAAGTATCGAGCTATACAATATTTAGAGAGTTAATCACGATTGTTTTATAATTGGTTGGGACTTGCCTACTTATCTACAGAATTTATTTAGTTTACTTGTTTAGTATTTTCTTAGAATTATATCAGAAGATGATGCTATTTTATCGAGTAATTGTTTAACATTGCAACTGTTTTATATATAGTCTACAATACTAAAATGAAAAAAGGTTATCAAATTTATTTTACAATTTACTCTTAAATTTTAAGAAATTATTATTTAATTTTATTAAATTAGGCATATAAATAAAGTTGAGTAGGTAAATGTGATTTTAATATTTCATTTTTAATGCATATCAGAAAATGAATTAACGAGTTATATAATGAATAACTTGGGTTGTGTTGTGTTTTCATATTTGAATCGGTTGGGTTGTCTAGTAGTTACTAATTGCTTTTGTTGCATGGAGGACATGATCCCCTATTTTATAAACGAGTTTGTCATATTTAATTAAAAAATGCAAATTAATTTAGTCACATTTGTATTGTGCAATTAAATTTATTAGATATAAATTTAATATGAAAATAATAAATTATAATTTATAAATATAAAATTTGTAAAATATTATACAATTCAATTTAATTATAAATTTTATATAATAATATATTTCTAGATAAATAACACTTTTATATTGTATTAAATTATGTTATATTTTCTTAAGATTAAATTTTTAGCTTCAAGTCATTGACTTCCTATGTAGCTTTTATAGGGATTCCTTTAGCTTGAGTGTAATTAACCATACAATTTTTACAAATTTTTTCACAAGTCCATAATCTTTTTACCTTGTTTGCAAAATTATCAATTAATATCGTGCTTATTGAATTGTTCATAATGGTGCTCTTTAGCTTATTCTCTTTATACAAGTGGTATTTCTACTATTCATAGGATTATGTGATATTTTTTTGGGGATTCAAATATTTTTTGAGTAATATTTCATAATGGTGTAAATAAGTGTTTTACTTATCTAGTTTGTATTTATATGTTAAGTCAACTTAGGTCCTAGGAGAGAATCTTTCTAGTTAGTGTTAGTTGTCACTAGATCTTATCTTTTGACATTTAATGCTTGTGTCTTAGGTCATTTAATGTTGGCTCATGTCTTTTAATTATGACATTCATTTAACACTGGTACTTTATCACACATTGCTTATATAAACAAGGTAGCATATGTATAACACCAATTCAATCTAACAATCTTGCATCCATAATCATAGCATAATATTTTTTCCATTTCTCTCTTGTGGAAGTTATTTTGTTTTGCAAGGTGATCTTGGAGTGTTGAGGAGTTCACTATAAACTCCTACGTGTTATCAAAGCTTCAATATTGTAGACCTCTTCCCAGATATGAGGGACTAACCTTGGCATGAAATTTTTGTTGGTTGTGAGTTAGGGTTTCAAAGACCTCACCATTGAATCCAGTGCATCAGAGAAAGTTAGGTTTGTCTTTTGTTTCATCAATTTTCATCATTTTTTGACTGATTCGCAATGTTTCAGTTCTTAGATTCAAGGGGGGAGGGGGGGTTGTAGCTGTTTTTTCGAAACATTTTGGGTCAAATTTGACCTTGTTGTTGCATCCGAGAAGCTTGAGAACCTAAGGATCGACTGCCAATTTGTTGATTTTCAATATTTTTGTTCAGGGGCATCAAACAATTTTTCCCATACGACGTATTTCGTACAACTGTATAGATCCATACTTGGTTGCATAATATGGTCGATAAGATTGAAGATTGTACGAGTGGCATATTCGATTATGCAAAGAATATTCCTCTACTAGTGCCAACATTATGCATTGTCTTCATCACCTGTACTCGATATGCATATGGTATTTGTCCTCATCAAATCAGTAACTATCAGCATGAGCGGTACAAAATATTTATTGATCACAGTGTTCTAATATAAAATTTATTTTTTAAAACCACCAATTGCTAGTTTATATCACTCCTAGTCACATGGCTTACAACCCATGACCAATGCTTAGCACGAAGGGCCTTAGCGCCTAGGAGTAGTGTGACCAATGATCCATCGCCCTCAAGCAATTCCACCCCAATGACATTGACTTTTATATGCAACATGATCACATGGAGGTCCACAGGACAAAGTTTTAAGCCCCTGGCCCCACACTTTGTTCTTCGGAGGCCGTAATAGGCCATTTTTTTAAATGATCATAACTTGCAATCTAGGAGACTATTTCTTGCAAATGAGATATTACAGGAAGTTGGCTTTGTCAATTTTATAGTGGTGCAAGTTATTTTTCAAAATTTTGCTATTTTCAAGCATTTATTACTATTTGAAGTCAAACCTTCATTTTTGGCTCTCGAACTCAACTTTTTGCCACAATCTTTGATTTTCGCGATTCATGTGGCATTGGAAAGGTATTGAGGAACTCTATCATGCCATCCATGTATTTTTTTAATTTTTGTTCTAGGCATATCACTATTTTAGTTCTTGCTCCAATGGGTGTCCTAGAGATTACTTGGATATTTTGATAATTGGAGGGTGTGATTTTGATATGTGCTCTTCATTTTAGTTTTAGAATGATGTTCTATCTCCTATTGCTTTATTTAGATTGCAATTGATCCATATCGAGAGTATTCTAGTGTCCCTTGACATTGGGATTATTGTTGTTTTATCATGATTCTAGGATTGCTCCAAAGAGATTCTAGGGTTTCTAGCATCAAAATTATCTTTCTTTGCTTGTCTTGATTAAGGATTCCAATGTTACCACCAGTATGATTCTAGTGTTTCTTTGCAGCAAGTTATTTCATTGAAGGGGGGTTGAATGGTCTCTTCTTCGTCTCGCTTAAAATGGGGTTTTGTCCTCTCATTTTTCATGAAGAGCATTATTGTATTTCATCTTTCTTTTTGAGAGGAGTTTTGTCCCACTGGGTTTTTCCTTTTCTCCATTTGTGAGAGATTGCATTTGCATATGTACATGGGTACCTAACATGGCTTCATAGCTAAGACCCATCTTTGTGTCATTTGCAATAATGCTCCCTAAGTTGTACTTAAGGGGGGTGTTGGTGTAAATAGGTGTTTTACCTATCTAGTTCATATTTACATGTTAAGTCCACTTAGGTCTTAGGAGGGAATATTTCTAGTTAGTGTTAGTTGTCACTAGATCTTATCTTATTTTTTGGCATTTAATGCTTATGTCATAGGTCATTTAATATTGGCTTATGTCATTTAATTATGACAACCATTTAATGCTGGTATTTCATCACACCTTGCCTATATAAACAAGGCATACATGTACACCACCAATTCAATCTAACAATTTTGTATCCATAATCATAGCATGATATTTCTGCCATTTCTCTTTTGTGGAAGTTATTTTGTCTTGCAGGTGATCCTAGAGTGTTGAGGAGTTCACCATAAACTCCCACACATGTCACACCCCGTCTTGTTTTTACTGAGTTACTTTTACCTTCATGGGTAAAAAGGATGATAAATGCAATCATGATTTTGATGTGCTTGCTAAAAGAATGGAATACTGAAATAGGTGTTATATTAAGTGAAAGTGTTGATAAACTGCTAAATGTGGCTTGTAAGTGTAATTATGTTTACATTGATGAAGAACATGCATTGCTTTATGAATATGCTAAAGTTTATAATGCATATGGATTTATCATGAACATCCAACTACCTTGGTGTTGTAGTAAGCTAGTTGTAGGGATAGGTTCAATCCTCTAGAAGGGAGGGGAAGTATCACTTAGGAGAAGTGATTGGTTGGAAACCCTTAATGATATCTAATGAGCTTACACACACTCACGACCTAGATTTGGTTTAAAAGAGTCGAGTCGGTTTGGATTCGGTCAGTGAACCCTTCATCTTAAGTCTTGACTTATTGGAATTAGTTGGTCAACTTGATTGATTGTGGTTTTGGTTGTGACCGTCTTTGAATGTTCATATTTGTGGTTGTCAAGTGGAGACCTTCTTTGTATGTTTATGTGTATGTCTTTGTCGATAAGTAAATATACATCAAATGCATATATCTATATATGTTTGAGTGGTAACTCATGCATATGATTAACATAGTATGCATAAGTATATTAGTTGTACATATGTATATATGTATACATTTAGTGTATCTACTCGCCAACGAAGATGAACTTATATGTGACTAAATGTTAGTTAATATCATGCTTGTGTATATTAATATATATATGTATATATGCACATATTTGATAATGCATACATATATACGTGTATATGTATTAGTATACAAAAAGCCTTTGGATTACATATGCTTAGATAAACAAATAAATATGATTATAGATATGGCAATTAATATTGTCGACAATTTTGGGCAAATATATATATTATATATATAATATTATTGGTGGTCATTGTATATTATAAGTGTTTTATATAGCACTCATATGAAGCGCATATGTGAGTAATAAGAGGCTTGATAAAAAAAGCCGTACTATGTAGATTGAAAGTGCTTTATAAGGAACCTTTGCGCATTTAGTATTCAATACACATAGGGGGGAGATATACATATAAATCCTTAAAGGTCGATATGACAGTATTTTGGCGTGGCCTTGGAAAATAACAAAGGCATTGGTAAATAGTGCTAAGTGAATGGATGGGCATGTATGGGAATACTAGGTGAAGTCTTGGCCAACGCTTAGTTTACAATGATAAATGCTGATTTGTATATATGTTATGCATTTTTTATGAAATGTATTGGAGGCTGATTTATACAAGTATAAAGGCCGATACATAAAGTTTATGCTTTGGTCAATATATGGCAAATGTGGCACACTATATTATAGCACCCATGCAAATGTAAAGACATGAATATCATTTTAGACTTAATGATAATAAGACACGTGAGACTTTAGATTGTTGAATAAGTTGATAAGCTGAGAAATAGTGCAATGTATACCCAACATGCCAAGTCAAAATGCTGATTTAAATGCAAAGGGTCGACTCATATCATGTGTCGACTATTTAGCCTTGACTGAGTCGACTTTAAATGTGCTGCAAATCTTTGTGAGACCATTTCCAAATGCTAAACCGTGGCCTGGTAAATAGGGAAAAGATGTAAACTTGGCGCCATAATATGAAATGGTTGAATGTTGTAGAATTCTATTATGCCTGGAATCGAATAGTTGTGTTTTAGCATGTGCCTTTTTGAATATGTCAAACTGTTGTGTCGATCATTGAATCCATTTGCTGTGATAAAATAGTGACTATCCTCATGTAAATTCGCCACATTTTTTCATATAAGCTAAGTCGATTTGAAAGGACTGAGAAGTGGCAAGCTATGAACCTTATTTGTAGCCTTATAGAGCTGATTCTTGTGTATAAATATGGGTCGATCATATCCCATTATTAACACTTTCATATGTAACCGTACACTGTTGTTTTGTTGTAGTTTTCAATTGAGTGATTATTATTTTGCTGAGGGTCTTTGGTGAGTGAGTTTTAGTGAGACTAAGTGAAGGAAGGTTGATTTCTAAGTTGTTAGCAAGAGGAGGCCAAACTAGGAAGCTCTATATTCACTTGGATTAAGCGTTTGATAGGAATGGAGTTCTATCTTATTCTATTTTATCTTCAAATCTGAAAGATTACTATTTTGTTTACATTTTGCTAAATTGCATTCAGATGCTTGAAATAGAGTTATATTCTATTTGCTTATAGGAAAGGAAAAGAATCTGGTTGTTATGATTTCCTTGTAAGAGTTTACATACTCCATAGTAAGGAGTGATTGTCTATCAAGTATTTATATACTAGATCTAGCGAATATCTTAAGGGAGTGATGAATACTCTTATATAGCTTATTTGGGATCTCATATGATGTTTCTATACATTGATATATTATGCTTCATGTATAATGTGATATGTGTCAATGTCATGAGGTGACTTGAAGCTGTTAACTTATAATGCTAGGAAACCTTAGGGATGATAGGGTTTAACTATACAACAACTATATGAAGAAATGATAGGAGGAATCATTGCTAATCTGTACTTGTATGATAATTTGATCATTGCTTTACTACTGAATGAAACCCTAGGTTGGAAATAACCTATGTGGGTCTAGAATTCTATTTGAATAATGATTGAAACCTTAAGATAAATATTATCTACTAGTATTGGGATATTTACTTGATTACCCATTGGAACCAATAAGTTGAGAAAAACCTACTTGGATGGGTTATGTAGTTGAGCTTGTTTAAAGCACATAGGTAAGATTAACCTACACAATCTGACTGATTGTTGATTATAGATTCTATTTGGGATTAGAGTATACTAAAGTTGAGACTCACCTATGTGGTTAAGTAGAACACTTGAGTTTATGAGATACTATATGTTTGGAGACATAGGTGGGAATACCTATTGAGATAAAGTTTCTACTTGATTAGTTGCTTTACAATTTACACTCTCGAGATGAAATCACATTGTTGACAAGATTCTACTATTTTGAATAACTCTTTTAATTAAGGAGATTACACTCTCGAATGGAATCATCTAATGATATGATCATTTTTCAATTGAGGTCATTCATTGGTGTGGCTATACACTTGATAAGAACCACTTATTTATGTGATATATTATTGAATGGGGTAAGTTATTTATGAATATTTAATCTATGATTAGATGAAGCTTATGTAGCTATACTTTAGATTATAAAGTTATACTTGGGACTAGGTTGTCTTTTGAAGTGAATAGCTTGTTTATGCAAAGTTAATTGGTAGACTAGAAAAGCTCATATATTACACCTAGGATTGGAATATCCATTGAAGGGGGTAACTTGTGCTTAGGCTTTATTGGTAGAAATACCATTGTATTTTGGGAAAAAGGGGAATAAGTTAATTCTAAAGTTAAGGATTAATTGTGGAAATAAATTATTTAAGCATAGTATATGAATGGTCATAATCCAAACTGATCTATAGAAGTGTATGTGAATAAGAAGGTTGTCACTTGAAGTACTAGGTGAGAATATTTGGCCAAAGTAGTGTAAGTTTCCACTAGTTACACTATTAGTTCACTATGTTCCTTTTATGCATTCTAGTTCAGGATTTTCATACTCGTAGGGGAAACAACCGTATGAATAGGTTATGGTTTGTAGGACACAACACTAAGCTCAGATAGGCTATTTTTATGAGGTTTACCAACCAATCACTTCGTCAAAGGGTAGGGCCATCAAGCCACATGTAGCGGATGTGTGGGGGACTGCATTTGAGTCTGTGGTTGGCAAAAAAGTGCTTGAGTGATGCTTCTCCTCATCAAATGGCAGTTGAGGTTTGCAAATGTTTGCACCATCATTGGGGACAGTTGGAGTGTATGCACCAGGAAGCGGGGACATCCAGAATGTATGCACCATTAAGGCATCATCAAGACCAGTTTGTATATCTATTGTTAGATGAAGCTCAAAAGAGCTATCTATGTATCTTGTATCCATTTATATGGAAGGATGTAATCTCGAATAAACTTGAGTTTATTCAATGTGAAATCTATATTATGGAAAAATATATGAAATTACAATGAAATGCAATGGAAGTCTGGAATAGTATTTATTTCAAATTTGCATGTAATTTACATTATGGAATTTTTCTTTTTTATTGTTATGTTATAGCATCATGGTTTATTCACTTGAGGTGAAAACACTATTTTTTGAGTTGAACACCAGGGTTATTACAACACATAAGAACCCACCTCTTGACAATGAATGATCCTTTGAGCAATCATTGCATTTAGGTGATGTTTATATGAGCGAAGAATAAGGATTTCTTAGGTCACCAATCCTAGTACTATCACATAATAGTATTCTTCCTTGATCAAGTCTACTCAACTTGTTACCTTATTTGCAAAACCTTCAATTAGTAATGCCTTATGAACCATTTATTATAGGGTTCCTTACTTCATTTACTTTTACACAAGTCACATTTTTACAATGTATCAGATTAAATAATTTCTTTTGGGGATTCAATTGTGTAGTTTCAATCTACATCAACCTATATTGCATCCAACTGATCTTAACTCTAGGACAAAGCATTATGAATTCTTTAGAGAGTACCCATTTCATTACTATGGTTCCAAAATGCTTAGCCATGTAGTTTCCCCCATTATAAATCCTACTTAACTTGCTACACCATTTGTAAAACATTTTTCAAGTATTGTGCCTTATCAACAACTTATTATAAAGCCCCTTAACTCATTTATTATTATACAAGTGGTGTTTCCTCAATGTTTAAATAATGTGACATTTTTTCAAGATTCAAATGTATGGTTTCAACTCACAAAAACCCCTCTATCTTGACTATGAATGGACCACTCATCACATCTTACATCTAGGCATTGTTCATTGTGGCTAAAGCACTAAATTATCAATAGGTCACTCATCTTAGTTCAATTCTAGCTTAAACATGCTTAACCTTGTATTCTTGTCCACAAGTAAGTCCACTTAGCTTGCAACTGCATTTGTGTACAATCTTTGGAAGTATTGTGCCTTATGAACCGTTCATTATAAAATATTTCAATCATATTCATTTTCATACAAATGATATTTCAATAGTGTGTAAAATCATGTAAGTTTTAAGATTTAAATGCATAATTTTGAGTCAATCTATATAAATTAATATTTTGTATTATATTAAATTATATGATAAGTTTTCAAGATTTAATTGTATAGTTTGAATAAGTATTGTGGCATATGAACTTTTAATTACAAATCTTTTAAGCTCATTTATTTTTATATAATAATATTTATGTAATATACTTTACAATCTCTCATTTGTGAAAAGGAGATTTGGTAGAAAGAACAAGATGGAGGATAATGTTCATCCATTATAGACAAAGGAGAGAGGGCATTCACAACCATCAAAGAGGAGTTTTGTTTCAGGAAGCAAAATATTCCAAAGGAAAATAGAGGACTATTGGAAATAGGATTGCAGTAGGAAGAAACAAAAGGGAATGAACTGAAAGGAAGAAGAGTTGTGAAGAGGTGCATAGGGTAAAGAGGAACAACAAAGAAGGCAAAGTGGGTTTCATTTAGTGGGTTTCCATTCTACTAAGTATATTTCATTTGGGGAACAATGAGGCAGAGTGTAGAATAGAAACAAAGGTTTGATCATTGAATTTAGTTTGAATTTGTAGGAAAAATAATTTTTGTTTGGGAAATGTAAGAAAATGTTATTGTATTACAACTTGGTGTAGTGTGCTAACTCTTATATGTGTGTCGTAGGCCAAGCCCATTTATTTCTTGTTGCTTCAACAACTAGGCTGGTCATAACTTGTGGGGTTGACTTGGTATGTAGAAATTACTTGCAACAACACCTAGGCATTTGGGATAATAATTTGTTCTGTAGCAACTAATTGTTTCTATTATCTTTAGGAGTGGATTGGAGTTTCTAGGGACTTCAAATGATAAGGCGATGCTATTAGCGTGACATACAACTCTAAAAAGGAGTGCATTGCCTTTAGTTTAGAGTTGGGAAGAGTCCAATAAGATAGTGGTTGTGTATTCTCTAGTTGTAATTAAGGAGAGTAGTAGTAGGAAAGAGAGGACAATAAGATTTCTTCAAGAAGAAGAATGAAAGAGGTTGCAACATTAGTAGAAGTTGTAGGAATGATGGATGAAGGTTAGAAGTCATAAAGGGAATCTAGATTAGAGAATAATTATTTGAGAAGAATAGAAGAGACCAAGTATATGAAAGGGCTAAAAGTGAATGTGAAGAGGAAGGAGTGTAAATAGTAGGACACAAAGATGAAGATGCAAATGAGAAAATGGATTTATTTTATCTATTGTTGCTACTTTTAATCTAAAGGTAGAGAAAATGGATGTAAAAATAGTTCTTCTTTATGTGGATCTTAATCAATAAATATTTATAAAATATCTCGATAATTTAGTGGTGAAGGGACAAGAGCACTTGGTTTGTAGATTAAAGTGCTTTTGTATAATTTCAAGTAGTCACAAAGAATGTAGTATAAAAAAATTGATGCTTTTGCATTGCATCATGACTTTATTAGAAGTGAATTTGATCGCTATGTTTATTTTAAATTAATTAATGATCAACTACTAGTAATTGTCCTATACGTTGATGATATGTTATTTATAAAAATGATAAGGGGGTGATTAACAAGGATTGAGTTAACAAAAAAATAGGTTAAACTAAAAGAAATGTATTGACACTATTTTGTAGTGTTATTTCATACAATATTGTAAACAAATTAGGATTTCCTTTCTATTGGAATTGTGTTATTTGTAAAATAATTTCCTAAAATAGATGACGATCAAGTATAGATTTATAAAATTTCATTTGTTAGTGTTGTAGGAAGCCTCATATATGTCGTGGTCTATACAAGACCTAATATTACCCAACTAGTGGGAATTTCAAATAGGTTTATGGAAAAACTTGGTAAAGAACATTGGACTTATGTTAAGAGGATTTTTTATATATTTGTGTGGAATCCATAACCATTGTATTAGTTATCATGGGCCTAATCATGTGGCTAATTTGGTTTATTTACAAGGCTTTGTTGATTATGCTTGGGTTGGTGATCTAGATTGGAGGTCTACAAGTGGCTATATCTTTGCTTCGTTTGTAGGAGCAATTAGTTTGATGAGAAAATGGTAATTTATAGTCGTGTTTTCCACTATAGAAGTAGAGTAAAAGGTTGCAACACACATGAATGCAAGAAAATAATATGTTTAGAGATATTGTGTTCAAGTATGGCTTTCAATATAAATAGGTTAGAATTGGATGTGACAATCAAAGTGCCAACCATTTGGCTATAAATCTAATTTATTATTCTCATGAAGCATGTTGATTCTTAGTATCACTTTGTTTGGAAAATGGTTGAAGGTAGTAGATTCATGTTGCAAAAAGTGGACATCTCGAACAATGTTGCAGATTCCCTCACTAAGCTAGTGAGCACAAAGAATATATTTTGCAGCCCCCAAATCCTTCATATCAAATGTGCTAGAAAGCTAAGTCTTAAGCTCCTTAATCATCACCTTTCTATTACCCATAAACAACATGTCATCAACATACAAGACAATGATTAGAATCTGATCATCAATAACCTTAATGTAAACACAATGATCCTCCTCACTTCTAACAAAACCTAACTTCATTGCAAAGGAATCAAACTTCTGGTACCACATCATGGGTGACTGTTTCAAACCATATAAAGATCTCTTTAACCAACAAACCAAGTGTTATTTTCCTTTCATAACAAAACCATCAGGTTATTGCATATAAATTTCTTCCTCAAGATCCCCATGCAAGAAAGTAGTTTTAACATCCATTTGCTCTATTTCAAAATCATAAGAAGGAGCAATAGATAATAGGAATCTAACAGAAGTTAACTTAGCAACATGAGATAAATTTTTATCAAAATCAACTCCCTCTCTTTGGGAGTAGCCCTTGGCCACTAATTTGGTCTTGTACTGCTCTAACCGACCATCTTCTCCAAATTTCTTTTTAAACACCCACTTGCAACCAATGGGCTTCCTTCCTTTGGGAAAACTCACAAGATCCCAGGTATCACAACTATCCAAAGTCATCATATCCTCTTGCATGGCCTACATCCAAGACTCACTTTCTTTTGAAGAAAGAGCCTCCTTGTAGGATCTAGGTTCATTGTCAATACTCAACAAATAAAATACACAATGGAAATTAGGTGGTCTATACCTGTCAAATGGTTTCCGTTTCCTTGTGGATCTTCTCAAGGTAGGAGTAAGGGGATCTTTTTGCTATTCTTCTTCTTCATGCTCATCCTATACATCATCTGAACTCTCTAAACACTCTTCTTCTTCTCCATCCTTAAATCCATCTAGTTGTTCTACATGTGCATCTTCTTGCTTCTCAATCTTTGCCTCAAAGTGCACTGATTTTATCTTATCTTTATCCTTTGGTTTTTCTTCACCCGAGTAAGATATAAACTCTCTAAAAATCATATCTCTAGAGAATACCATTTTACGGGTTAGTGGATTCCAAAGCTTATAACCTTTTACATTCTCACCGCAACCAACAAAGATGCATTTTTGTGCTTTTGGATCCAACTTAAAACACTTCTCTTGAGGCACATGAACAAAAGCCTCACAACAAAAGACCCTTACATGTGAAAAAAAAGGCTTTCTGCCTATCCAAACTTCATAAGGAGTTTTATCAACAAGAGTTGAACTAAGAGATCTATTAACCAAATAACATGTAGTACTTACAGATTCTACCCAAAATAATCTATCAAGCTTAGCACCACTCGACATGCTCTTAGCTCTTTCCATTAAGGTTTGGTTCATTCTTTCTACTACACCATTTTGTCGAGGTGTATACGGTGTAGTCTTTTGTCGAACAATACCTACATGCTTACAAAACTCATCAAATTCCCAAGAACAATATTCATCCCCATTGTCAATCTCAACATCCTTAACTTATAATCTGTTTGCTTCTCAACTAAGGCTTTAAACTCCTTAAACTTAGTGAAAACTTTAGATTTTACATGCATAAAATAAATCCAGGTGTATCTTGACACATCATCAATGAAAGTAACATAATAACGAGATTTTCCAAAAGAGTCAACATCCATTGGTCCAAACACATCTGAATGAATGATCTCTAATAATCTCTTAGCTTTATTAGTCCCATTAGGAAATGATGATATATTCTATTTACCAAACACACAATGCTCACAAAAATCATTTTTACCTATAGAATAATCAGAAAGATCGTCAACCAACTTTTTATTCAAAATAGTCTTAAGACCTTTTTCACTTATGTGACCCAATCTATGGTGCCACAACATACATGCATTTTTCAATGCCATTTACATTGGAAGAATTATGAAAAGTGGAGGCACTAAGCCTAAATAAAGTCCCTATTTGAGATCCTTTAGCAATCACCAAACTCCCTCTTACCAACCTACAACCAGACTTGTCAAATGTCACATGCATTCCAAAATTATTCAACTTGGATACTGAAATTATATTTCTCGCAAGTCCTGGAATATGTAAAACATGATCAAGGGTTTTAACCCTCCCATAATTGAAACACAACTTTACCTTTCCCTTACCAAAAATTTTCTTCATGCTATCATCACCAAGGAAAAATTCTCCCCCATCATAAGTTGAATATGAAGTAAACCACTCCTTGTGAGGAGTCATATGGTAGGAGCAACCTGAATCAATAATCTAGACATCATTACTAATAGTGTTAGCAGATAAACAAAGCATCAAAATCACCATCTTTAGAGGACTTTTCTATGGAAGCATCTAAACTCTTTTTCTTGTTCCAACACTCCTTTTTCACATGCCCGTTTTTACCACAATTCCAACACTTTACTCTGCTCTTCTTGAGGGTTTTAGAACGCCTTTTAGACTTGTCTCTCTTCTTGTCCCCTTTAGGCCCTCCTTTTTCTTTAGACCTTCCTTGTACATGCAAGGCATCTTGGGAGCCCGCATTCATGGACTTTATCCTTAGCTCTTGTGAAAGAAGTATTGCAACGAGACTATCCACCTTCAGTTTTGTATCACCACCAATTATAAAAAAAAATAGATTTTCGCAAGATTCAGGTAAAGAGCAAAGCAACAAAATAGATTTATCTTCTTCTTCTAACTTAACATCTACTAATGCAAGTTGACTTAAAATCATATTAAAAGCATTTAAATGTTTTGCAACAGAATCACCATCCTTTATTTTTAGAGAATAAAAATGTCTTTTGAGATACAATTTATTAGTTAAACTTTTAGTTTGATAGATATCACCTATCCTCTTCCACAAATTGTATGTGGTGGCTTCTTTTGAAACATTCAAGAGGACAGAATCTGCAAGACACAATTGAATGGTTCCACATGCCTTCTTATCCACTTTATTCCAATCTTCATTAGAAATTTTCTCTAGTTTAGTTTGATTTGAAATTTCCAACCACTAATCTCTCTCTTCAACGAGATCCTCCATCTTCAACTTCCACATCTCGTAGCCAGTGCCATTGAATTTATCAATATCTAGAAGAGAGGTAGAGGCCATGGTTTTCAATCTTCTTCACAAATATGCAAAACCCACAATGTACAAGCTCCCACTGCAACCAAAAAACCTTCAACACTCATAAGAAAGGCATCCCTCTCTTAACAAAATTGTTAGCTTTGATACCAAATGTTGGAAATTAAGGTATAACTTGCAACAATATGAACTTAAATATGTGGTTGAAAATATGAAATTATATGTTCAAGATAACCATAACAATATTAAGTGATTGAAAATTGTAACAATGAAATAAAATGTGCAATACCACAAGTCATCAACACAAGTGACACAAGATATATGCGAAGAAACCCTTGCGAAAAAAAAATCCACACCCAAAAGAGATCCAATGTTTGTATTAATCTTAAAGTAAGTACATCAATACAACAATCCTCCCTGTAATTCGACAACACTTCGTCCTCCTGACAAATTGCAAAAAACTCATACTAAACCACCATCACAAGGCTCCAATATATAGAAGTTTGTGGGAGAGAATACCACAAATGGTATCCCAAAACAACAAGCAAAACCACGTAGAAAAACCCATGCCCCCCTTAGTGGACAACCCATAAACATGGAATAAAATATTCAATAATCACATGGGTGCCTAACCCACAACCAATCAAAATGAGTCAAACCTAAGTGCTCCATAAGTCTCTGACAACTCTGACGGCTACATGCAAGCACATGCACCACCATGCAAATTTGGGCGCCCAACCATGCAAGAGCATGAAAAACATGCAAATAACATGCGAGGACATGCACACTCAAGCGGTCCCAACCCATAAAGTTGGATGTCTAGGAAGAATATTCTTTTGGGATGCCTTGTAACCGCCATCGTGAAGGGTCCACCTCTTTGAATGCAATTACAAATTGTCATAAGAAAATAAATAATAAATATTTTGTCCCTCATGTCCTCTAGAACAATTTCCAAAGAACGTGGAGACACATAAATCAACTTCGGATAGCAATTATGATGTCACCTATCCTAATAGAAAATGGATAAAATAAAAAATGATTTGGGTGCTATTAAAAATGACCTGGTCAAGGTCAAGAATATGGAAAAATGGAAATGAGAGATTGAATGAATAATTTTTGCCGTGGATCAAGATACTAAAATCATCAAGAACAACTTAGAAAAGGTGGTTAAAGTTAGTCACTACTTGATTTAGAATAATGTGAAGGGGATCCACATCCTCACCTAAAATTTGAAGAACCTCAGGTAAGAGAAAATTAATAAGGGGAAAAAATAACAATGCGCATGCTAGACATAACTCTTGTACCAAGGGAAGAAAAATAAATATTTTGAATATGAGAAGCTAGACTTGGCTAGCTTTGTCAATCTCCAAGAACAATTCTACCAAAATGAGCTTGAGGTTGCCAAAACTTTGAAGAAAATGTAATTGTGATGCTAGTTTTCCCTTATTTTTTTATGTTGCTTCTATGTTGTTTGGATGCAGATAGTGTTTTGGAGAGTGCATTAGATAGTGTGAGACATAGATGTGTAGGATTCGGTAGAAGGAAGAAGCGTGAACAAAGTATTTGGAATTTGTGGTGAAATCACTATTTTCATATGTAATTAAATTGAAATCCCGAAGGCAAAAATTTAATCACTCCTCTACAAAAAGAAAAAGCTTCACTCTACAATAAAATAAATGCTTTGTGACATTTTAATTCCTAATTTTATTTCATGATTTTTTGAATTTAAAAAGCTTGTAATTTCATGTATAGCCCATTGTGAGATGGTTTGATGATCTAGTACCATTTTGAGAGTGTGTTTGGGGAATTTAGAATAGAAAATTATGTCTTTAAGTTCTCGATTGATTGTTGTAAAAAAAATCAAAGAGAGTTAGATTTTGAGGGAATTTTGGCTCTTAGAATTTGATACCTAAGTTATATCACACTTGATTATCACTCCCAAGAGGATTAGACTAATTAAAATTCTTGTAGAGTAGTTCTAACTGATTTTTTTCTCACATTTTCTAAAAAACTTACCCACAAGAAAACTTCTCCCATGTATATTGGTGTTACTCTTTGTGGTGATTCTATTTTATCTATGTCTTCATTTTTTGTTAAATTTATTTCTTATTAAAATAAATATTTATTGTTCCCTAATTAAATTTGTAAGTTCATGACTAGTACATGGCCTACCATCCTACTTTGCAAATCAATTTGATAGGGTATGCCATTACAAGCTTATACTATTAGAAATATTCTCCTCCACTATAACATCTCTAGCAATTCTTCTCTTTCCCATAAGTTTCAACCAATGTCAAATTTCAAAAATAGGGTAAATTTGGGTGGATTCAAGCACAATACCAATACTATTAATGATTCACATGTCAACGCCATTAAAATAAAACAAATAATATATTTTTTTACTAGATTGGTAAAAATCCTCCACATATCATATTACAATTTAAAAAAAATAAAATGATCACCTTACCTCTTGTAAACTAGTTGATACGTGTAGACACCTAAAAATGTCTCGATGGATCACATTGGCTAACTAACATCATTTCGTCCTAAAACCCATCCTCTTTTCGCTTAATTGGTTAAATTAGCCTAGCTATTTAATTAATTACGTCATTTTTATCTATTAATCTAATTAATTTAATTAGGTTAATTTCTCCCCTTTCATGCTAACATTTCGTCTTATTAAATTAAATACATCAAGTTATTTAATTTAAATCCCTAAGTTCTCTTATTTAATTAAATAACCCTAAGTTGTTTAAATTAAATATCATTTCACTTTCCCCTTTTTCATTAAATCGTTTATTTAATGAATATCATGACATTTCCCTAATTGACATAATTAAAAGCTTTGTTTTAATTATCAATTACTAATAAATTTAATTCCCCCTCCACTTGCAAGGGAATATTCCTCCTTTGCACATTCCTCCAAAAAGGGAATATTCCTTCCCCTTTTTTCACATTAAAACTTTGTTTTAATTTTCTAAATATCTATTTTCCTCACCCATGAGAATATTCTTCTTTCTTCACTCATTTGAAAAAGGTAATATTCCTTTTTGAAACAAACTTACAAGACTTCATGTGCAAGTTAACTTACAAGACTTCTTATGCAAGTCTTGAAAGTGTGTTTGTTTGGATTAATGTGAGCCCTTGATTAAATATCATCTTGCACTTTCAACCCTTGATGGGAATCCATGATCCATGCCTCCATCTTCCTTCCTTTTTGACCATTGATTAACCTTTTTGATCTTAACCCTTCATTTCTCATTTGCTCTCCTATAAATAGGTCACTGTTTGGAGAAATAGATCCATCTTTTAACATCAAACTTATGCTGTTAAAATCACTTGCATTTTCACTCACATTTAACCTCATTTTATCTTATTTTAATTGCATCATATTAACTTACCTTCCATTAATGGCTTCCATGATAACATAAATGCATCCATTTAGTATTGTGTAATTGAGGTTTGAATATTTTTTAGCTTAAACTTCATTTAGATTAGCTTTGCATATACCCATATCAATCATCTTAGTATACATCATGTTAAAATAACTTGCATCATGTTCATTTAGCTTTAAATCATGTTTTATCACACATCTTTCATTGGTTTCATCGATTCTCTTCAATAGAATCGATCGAAACAAGCTCATTATCCAAGGGATTGGGAAAGGGTCACTATTCCACATCAATGCGACACCACTCCCCTAATAGGATAAGTCTCAATGTCTTAGATTAGAGGTTTGGATTTCATGATTTAGAATGTTAGTTTTAATGGCTTCTTTGTCTTTGTTTATAGTGAATGATATTATTGGGATTGATGCTTAGTGGGTTAAATATGCCTCGAATTCGTATGGATCAGGTGTAGTTAACCTATACTATGTCATTGGTCACAATACGTATACGGGTTTCCCATACTAATTCAATTATTACATTATTATCATTAGATGCACTATAGGTAGGTGTATGACACTAAAACATAGAATTATCTTATTGACAATAATATGCTTCAAGCAAAGGGTGTTTATGGAAATGGTAATTCATCTTTAGAACCTCAACATGATGAATATAAACACATAAAACTAGATGTTGAGGATTCCCCCAATGTTGTTCACAATAGTCATACTGCTTTTAATAAAAAATATAAGGATACACCTAGCACATTCAATATTAATGTCACAAACTTAGATATCAAACATCATAATAATCAAGGAAAATATACATGCAAGTATCATTGGCCAATAATATAGTGATATGATAGTTGATCTAGAGCTCCAATGAATATTAAAATAGAAAAATATTCTAAAGAGAATCAAGATAATCTAAGAAAGGGTGCATCTTTAACTATACATTTGTATGGTAATTAATAATGCACTAAAGAAACATCCCAAAAATAAGTGAATAAAACTTAAATGATAATATATCAAAATGTTTCTCCAAAGATAGCATCCCAATTAGAATATTCATACACTACCTTTGTTCTTAAAGAGATATTTCATAGTTATGTATCATCACCATCACCGCTTGCATCATGACATTGTGAAGGATAGTTTCATCAAGGAATTCATTCTTATGACATATTATGTGACCTTCTTGATATCGACCCTTAACCACCTAATTACATCAAAATTAGTGGTTAGTATTTTATTTTTCTTTATGTTTTTATTTTCACTATATAGATCATATTTACATAAATTGTGTTAATATTCTTTTCACCACTTTCACTTGATCTTTTCACTTGGGGGGCAAGGTCTTGCTTCTTTTTGTAGGTTAAATGTTCCCATACTTTCTCTCATTTGAGGAAATATTGAAGGCGTATTTCACATCAATAAAAAACATAGGTACATATATGCTAGATTCATATTATCTACTCAATTTCATTTACTTATTATGCTTCACTTTCAATCACAATTTTCACATTTAATTTTTATTTATTTCCTCCTAAATTTGTCAGCATTCCTTTGTAATGCACACAACCTAATTTTATTCTTGCTTTATACATAGTTTTCAAATGTGATTTTTATTTGATAATACGACAAGCCTAGTGAATGTTTATTGAATATTAGTGACAAAAGGAGATAACACTTGCTTTAGTGGATAAAACTATAGATTATTAAAAATTGTATCTTGTTGTAATTGTTTGTTTTTTTAATTTACATCCTAGTAACATGTTCATATATTTATACACACACTAAAGTGGGAAAAAATATAGATCATAATATTGCATACCTTACACCTTTACCCCTTTGTTTCACACTTTATATGGATGTTGTAATTATGTATTATTTTAATAGCTAATTTTTCTCATTCAGTGCACCAACTAACCTTAAACCTAAACCATCGCTCTTAGTTTCTAAATCCATCACTTTGTATCATGAACCATCCATTTCCCAAATATTTTTCCTCCCTAGACTATGTTGCATACATAGCCCATTTGAATTTTAAAATTTAAATATATCACTTTCCCAAACTAACATAATAAGAATATAATTGTTACCCACCATATTACATGCCAAAAGTATCAAGCTTTGTGTCTAGGACTTACATTTGAGTATATTATCCTAGGAAATTTTGATTATCACATACATTGGATCATACATAAAATCATTCACATTTATATATCAATCTTAGCTTAATCTTAGATTAGCCTCAATTCACTCAATCTCTATTTCATCGATATATTTCATTTTATGTCTTACATATTTTTCATCTTGTTAAAAATGCCATAACATCTAATTACCATTAATGAATTCAAAAATCTTCTATTTGTCTATAATAAGCCTCAAAGATTCTTCTTAGCACAACTAGTTCTAAAATACGTGTACAAGCATAGGTGAATAGCGAAATAACCTTAAAGATGAACCTTTTTAATTAAGTGGGTTGTAGGTTCTTTTTAAGTGTTGTTATATGCATGCAAAAAATGTGCAAATTAACATTAAATCTAAGGGTATCTCCAGCCACACTAACCTTAATTGATGACCATGTAAGAAGGGATTGATAATTAGACTAAAAATATTAATCTATGTGAATTGACACATGCAAGGCTTGGGAAATGGAAAACTAAGTATTGAATACAAAAAATGATGAAAAGGTGACATCAAATATACTTAAAAAGAAGTAGCCTTTCTGAAAGTTGACTATAATTATATTCTACAATTACTAGTTAATTTTAGAGGTGATTAGGACTAAGGACATGGATACCATATGAAATGTCTTAGTGTAATGTTTAGAGTATTGATAGCCATGATTGCAATGTTCAAGAGGCAAGCATGTCCAAATATTAGGTAAATATTTGAAATTTGATAGAGATCTTGTCAACAATGTGTCCCAACTTCTCAAAAGTTCCCACCTATCAATGACTAACAAGAATCATGTAGTTAACAATAAAATTATGAGGTCCTAATGAACATTAATGAAACAATGCATAGACATTGAAGACTTGAAATTATTTCACCTCAAAGGTGGAATGGTGGTGGTCTAAAAATAATAGGGATCATCATGAGAAAGAATCCTAAGATTTTTCAAGTCTTGATCTTTAGTGGATACATGGAAATAGACTAAAAACCTAAAAGTCCCATTTTTTTAATCAAAAGTAAGATAAAATGATCAATGTAGTAATTTCATGACAAAAAAATCTTTTTGAGAATGGATGGGTCTATGGAGATATTTTGGACCTTTGGTATTAATTTGGGTTAAAAAATTAATGGAGTATGCCTTGAAATGAATAAGTGGTAACTTATAGGGAAATATTGTCTACTTCTAATAGCCAATAAGATGACCTTGCCCACCTAGAATAAACTTATTTATGCAAGATGGTGATCTTTGAAAATTTTGTGTGGGCTAGATCAGTAAATTTTAGATTGAATTTACTTTAACAACTTTTTATGATATTCTACAAACTTATGATAAAATAACCTACAATCAAGTTTTTGAAAATGTGAACCCTATTAAAATAAATGTTAAAGGGGGAGTCTACCTCAACAACTCACGTTATGGGATTTCAATAATGGATCCAATTTAAAAATAATAATAAATAAGAAGTCATAATAATGATCTATCAACTAAGCTAGACCGTGGAAGGAGGAGAGAATACACAGCCGTCCTATTAGGTGGAAAATTATAGGCAATGTTTACAAATAAATTTTTAGCTCAATGTCCTCAGGTACCTCATGCTCAAAGGGTTCCATATAGTGGTATGTTTCATCATAATTATATGCTCATTAAGACATTTTGGGATATGAAAAGGTGGGGTTTGTACATAGGATGGGGTTGGGCACAACATTTTAAAAGTTTTATTAGGGGGTAAAGGGGGTTAAAACAATGATAAATTAAATGTAGGGATTAGGAGATGAGATGTGGATAAGAATTAAATCAATGGGAACACTTTAGAAACTTTTAAAAAGGCTATGAATGGCTAGGGGTGACATGGGCTAGGAAAAAGAGGTTAAACCAACACAAGAGACACACACATAAGCTAAAGGCTAAAATGGACATAAAAGTATAATAAAAAAATTGAAAGGTATGCAAATTCCATTATTACAAATAGGATTTGGAGGTCCCAAAAGTGAAATTAAGAAGTGGATAGGACCATGTAGGGATAACATGTCCAAGGACATAACCACAAACATTATCTAGTCCCAATCTTCATATATTAGAATCTATTATTGTTGGTCCTATTAGGTCCCAAAATAATAGGTCCAAAACCCTAGAAAAATTCTCCACCTTCAAGGCTATGAGTTGTCTTCGAGAAGGTGAAAAAGTTCACCAATAGATTGAGGTTGGTTGAAGGCTTATGATGAGAGTGGGAAATACCTCCTACACTTTGGGCTCAAATCAAGCCCATGAAGGTGTTCCTAAAAGTGTTCCTTAGTAGGCATTGGAATCAAACAAAATGGACAATTAAAATAATAAATAGTACTACACACTTGATGTCACACCCCGTCTTGTTGTTACTGATTTACTTTTACCTTCATGGGTAAATAGGTTGGTAATTACAATCATGATTTTGACATGCTTGCTAAAGGATGGAATACTGAAATAGGTATTATGTGAAAGTATTGATAAATTCTTAATATGGCTTTGAAAGAGTAAATATGTTTACATTGATTGTTATATGAATATGCTTAAGTTTATGATGCATATGGATTTATTATGAATGTCTAACTACCATTGCAAATGTGTTGAGTTAGTTGCAGTGACAGGTTTAATCCTCCGGAAGGGAGGGGAAGTATCACTCAAGAGAAGTGATTGGTCGGGCAACCAGTAACATGACCTATCTAAGATTACACACACTCACAATAGAATGGTTGAGTCCAGACATAGTGTTTGGAATTGGTAAGTCATCCTTAGTGTGATATGTTTGCATTAGTAAGGGTCTTGATTACTGTTGAATGCATTCTTGGATGATGTTTATGTGTTTGAAGTTTATGGATCTTTGAGCTTTTCATCGATACATATTTACATTAAATTTATTCATGTATATGAGTATATATATACATTGATATGTGCATGAGAGCGTAATCATATACATGTATATGTAAGTAGAAATACTTACAAACATACTCACACGAGGAATCAATTATATATATGTGAATATATATACACTTAACGAATGTGTATATCAACGAGAATATGATAAGATAGGGTAACCTGATATATATATATATATGTGTGTGTGTGTGTGTGTGTGTGTGTGAACATATTAAATATGTATATGTATGTATATGTGTATATGTGTATGTATGAGTATATACATACTGTTTGATGGGTAATGATAAGTGGATGTATGCATTTGAGATATCGAATGACATGTAGTTTTTATCATATGAGTCAACATATATATGTTCATATATACATATATATGTAAATTTGGTATACTGTCTCTTTATATATATATATATTATGCATAGAATACCATATAAGTATTCATAGTGCATGAGTGAGAAAACAAACCAAAAGTATTGAGAGCTAATACATAACGATTATATGGCTTCTCGTATAACGTTATATAAGACTACATGGTAGAATGAACATCATGGCGTAAGAACAAGTGTTAAACCATATATATATGTCGCCATTAGTAAAGTGATGGAAAACAATAGGTAACATATATAAATGCATATCTATAAAGTGGTGGAAATTCTTAGCATAGACCAAGTGAACCAAACCTTGAATGAGTTTAAGTGTTGTGTGCTATGTGAGGAAAGAAAGTTATTTGCAAGTGCTAAATGTGAGTTTCAAAGGGCAATATATATATATATAAATAAACATAGGTTGATTTGTATATAATATGTGCAAAGCATTTAAAGGCCGAATATAACATATATTGGCATTGAATAAAGGTCAAATTATATACTATGTATTTTGCAACAATATGGTCAATATGGATAGTGAACCGTAGTCGATACTATGGAAATGCATTTTGGAATTATTGAATAACAAATTACTCAACATTAAATGCTTTTATATAAAGCGATGAAATAGATACCAATTGCAAAATAAAGTGAAATGCATGAGAATAGGAAACACGTACAACAATACAATGAATTGGTCAAAGTATCATTTATGAGCCAAGCGACTCTTTACTCCTCTATTTTTTGCAAAGTTTAGACTTAGTCGACATTGAGCATGTGTTGCATTATGGTTGTAGACTATTTCAATGAGTAAAGCCATGCCAAGCAATAGGGATAAGGCTGCATACTTGGCACCAATTTATGAAGTTCTATTTTCTATAGAAGTCCATTGTTGTTGCAATTCGACTGTCATCATTTAAGCATGTGCACTTTTGAATTGGTCTTTGTTGTTGTCAAATAAATGGTTCGACCTATAGCTTTTCATGTTGAGTATGTGTTTAGCTTGTTGCCACCTTTTAGCTAAGTGAAGTGAGTCAACTTGCATGGATTAAGTTGTCATTTTGCATGCCTTTTTTGTAGGTTGTAATGTCTCATTTTGCTGCATAAATAGAGAGGCTATCTCTCTCATTTGGGATGAACTATCCTTCTTTATTTTGCAATTGCATTATATTGTATTTTGTGAGAGCCTTGAGCATTTGTGAGGAGCTATGTTGTGAGAGTTTTATTTTTGAGGGCATATTATCATCTTGTGAGAGAAATATTGCTTTGAGAGGATTAAGTGAGGCTAGTGAATTTTTGTGGGAGGGTTGTGCATCAAGTCAATCAATGGAATCAAGTGTATACATGTATGAGGATCTAATCTTCATTATTTGTCTTTTATTATGAAAGAATGAGTCTTATTTGATTTTATTAGAGTTGCTTGAGAAGTTCTTTCTTTAGTAAATCATGGCATTTGATTATGGAAAGGGATAGAAGTTGTGTTATGCCTTTATTGTATTTACTTCGTAATAGGAGGGATTGTTTATCATTAGTATAAGTATACTTGGAATGATTAAACAAGAATAGCTTAAGGGCTATTCATAGTGTGAAACATATCAATGTCATGAAGTGACTTGATACTATTGGCTTATGATGTTAGATGTACATCAATAGTTTGGTAGAAATGATAAGATGGATTTTTTGCTAATTTGTACTTGCATGATGACTTGATCATACTCAAATTAAAATATTGGGTAGAGTTTTACCTACTAGGTTGGGATTTATATTTGACTAGTCATTAAAACCTATGGTTGGGAATACCCTACTTGGTTGAGTTGTTCGATTGTTCTTGAATGAAACATATAGGGTTAGAGTAACCTATATAATCAGACTAGTCATTGGTTGATGACTATATCCTAAGATGGGGATGTATCAAGGTTAAAAATCACCTTTGTGCTTAAGACAAATCACTTGAGTTTGTGGAATTCTATATGTTTAGAATGTAGGTGGGAAATACCTGGTAAGTTAGGGTTGCTACTTGATTAAGTTGCATTACACTCTTAATATGAAGTTATAGTATTGATAAGAGTAGACTCTTTGTTTAAACCCTTTTAATTAAGAAGATTACGCTCTTGAATGGAATCATCTATTGATATGATTATTCTTTGATTGAGGTCATTCACTGATAAGGTTACACTCTTGATGAGTATCACTTAGTATATGATATTTTACTAAATGAAGTCGGTTATTTAATCTATGATTATGATGAGGCTTATGTAGCTATACTCTAGATTATAAAGTTATACTTAGGACTAGATTGTCTTTTGAAGAGAATATCTTATTTATGTAAAGATAAGCTCATATGCTATGACTGGGATAGGAATATCCATTAAAAGGGTAACTAGTGATTAGGCTTATTGGTAGAGATACCATTGTATTTTGGGAAAAAGGAGAGTAGGTTATTTTGGGGTTAAAGATTACCTATTGGAGGAAATTACCTAAGGATAGTATATGAATAGTCATAATCCAAATCGAGCTATAGAAGTGTATGCGAATAGGAATGTTGTCACCCAAACTACTGGGTGAGAATACTTTGGCCAAAGTAGTGTAAGTTTCCACTGTTTCCACTGTCAGTTTCACTGTGTTCCTTTTACACATTCTAGTTCTAGATTTTCGTACTTGTAGGGAAGACAAACGTATGATTAGGTTATGGTTTGTAGGAAATAACACTAAGCTTATATAAGCTATTTTTATGAGGTTTACCAACCAATATCTTTGTCAAAGGGTAGGGCCATCTCACCTGTGACCTGCAGATGTGTGGGGGACAACATTTGAGTTCGTGGTTGGCAAAAAAGTGCTTGAGTGATGCTTCTCCTCATCAGTTGGTGGTTGAGGTTTATGGATGTTTGCGCTAACATTGGGGACAACTGGAGTGTATGCACCAGAGGGTGAGGACATCCATAATTTATGCACTGTTACAACGATGTCAAGACCAATTTGTATATCTATTGCCATATGAAGCTCAGAGGAGCTATGTTTGTATCATGTACCCATTTATATGGAAGGATGTAATCATGAATGATATACTTGAGTTCATTCAATATGACATCTAAGATATGGAAAGATTTGTGAAATTACAATGAATGTTTGGAAATAGTGTTATTTCAAATATGCATGAAATTTATATTATGGAAATAATTTTTTTTTATTGCTATGTCATGGTATCATAGAATATTCACTTAACATGAAATCTTTGGAATGTTACTGAGTAGAACACCAAGGTTGTTACACTTGACATCTATTTGTATCACTAGGTCAAGGATTACTAGCTAAAATAAAATTCTTTATAGCTAATAAATACTTTGCACATGTATCTACAAATAATGACAAGGTTATAATTCCTTGAGATAGTTTCATTTATAACCTCCTAGATATTGGTAAAGTATGAACATGCTAGAAATGATTCACAAAAAATAAACATTTTGTTTAAATACTTAAGATTCATCCTTGGATTGCAACTTTAAATCATAAACAAGTATTAATCTTCTCCTACTTCCTATACTATGGGTAATTGGTTTTCAATGATTTGAAATGTATGTAGAAGGCCCGAGTCTTCAAAATTGATGTCTTATTGGGTGACAAATTCATATATATCCATTAAAAAATAAGAAGTCACAACAAAGATATGATATAATAAAAAAACACATATATTTAATGATCCTTCATGAAACTCATAAACATTCCTATACAACATAGAGAAGACCAATATAAATACTAACTCATATTTATTTAAAGTTCTACAACACATATAATCTTTTTATAATCACACCAAAAAATGTGATGAAGAAATATTTTAAGACAATATGAAACCTATCATACCCTATTACTCAAAACCTTCCAAAATGTCTACAACTAGTCAAAGAGATATATGGTTACACACATTTACTTCTATAGCTAACTTCCTACAAGATCTTAGTAATAGATCTAATGGTGGACAAACTAACAACCATCAAAATGTTAGGAATCTCTACACCTTTATTTTGTGAAAATACAAAGTGACCAACCCTTTTTAAATCAATAAAAAACTTATATATATAGATCTATGACTTGGGTACTCAAGCTATTAAGAATGAAAAAACTTGTATATAGATCTATGACTTGGGTACTCCAAGCATTAATGGCTTATGAATTTGAGTACACGGATAAAATGATAAGTACAAAATTCATTAAAATAATAGGCTAAATATGGATAAGATTGTCATTAGTCATATTGCCACTCAATATATCCTTCATGATTAAAACACATTTTATGGGTGCAAATAAATTATATTAGGAAGCTATAAATTTAATCTAGTGGTTGCATGGTCCAATCAATCATTAATGGTGATCTTGGGGTAGTTTGAGAAGGTAGATCAAAGTTGTAGGGAAATGGGGGGGAAGTGTTTGAATTGGATGTGGAAGAAGAGGAAGAAGAGGAATGAGAGAATTTATATTGAAACCAGAGGTGGGAAAAGTTCAAATGGATGGAATTTCAATAGGGGATTGGGATTGAGAGGTAAAAATGACTAAGGTGAGAACATTCAAGGATTTGATGTCAAAATGAAGTTGACATGGATTTCCAACTAAAGTGAAGTGTAGTAGGAAGTGCATGTGGAAGTGAAATTCCTGTAAAAAGCCACAAACATCAAGAAAACACCCAAAGTACATTTTTTTTGGATTTTAAGGGATTGTGGACACTAGACGAGCATGTGAGGATGGGTGAAAATCATTTTTAAATAACCTTCCTAAGACAAGCCCATTTAAAGTATCTCAAATCAATCATAAATTGGGGATGGAAATAGCCTAAGTGGACAAACAAATAGAGACTAAATGAAATTTTTGACACTACAAGGTTGAGTCCCAATAGGTCCCTAATCACTCATCTAGTTCCATACTCTAATTTATAATTATCTATCATAGTATCTTAGCTACTCTTAATAGTCAAAGTCACCATCATAACAAAAACTAGATAAGATCTATTCCATCACAACATTTCTATTTCTTTGTCTCAAATCTATATTTGTATTCATCATTCTCAACTCTTTTAAGAACTCCAAAATGTTATCCATTTAAAATTTTACCACTTTAATGTTTTTAAAAATTTATGACGTTTTAGTTTATTTCCCTATAATTATAGAAAATGTATAAAAGCTTGAAGGTAGAAAGTCTAAGTGAATCCCTTGAATCTTATAGAATAATTTGAAAAACTAGATAGAACAATACAAATAAGTATAGTGAGCAACCAATCCTTAAAGTTATAACACATTTAAAATTAACTTATTGAATAAAATTGTGCATTTAATTTAAGTTATATATCTTGAATATGAAAATATAATATTTGAATCACAACAATAAATTTTCTTTCATAACATCAAAACAAATTTTAATAAAATGATGTCAATAATAAAACTAACTTTACATCAAATTTTAAAGATAAAAGAAATTAAATAATTATCTTTTCTAATATTTTATGACTGAAATAATAATTAATTTTTTAATATTTTAATCAAAATAATATTAAAATCAACTACTTTGATCTAATTACAATGCATTTGATTTATGTCAACATGATTTTTTTAATAATTAGTAAGATTTATGATATGCATGTCATTTTCACTCCAAGAACCACTTTATAATAACAATGACTTAGTGGCAACTTGATTGACATTTTTATTATTCATGCAATTACCATTTTAGGATGATAAATACATAAAAGAACTTGTACACTAAGTGGGATGGGACAAGCACTAAAATTTAAAGCATCCAACTCTAAAAGAGAGTAAAATGGATGACTCTATCAAGTTCATTGCAGAACAAATTGTCAACCCTATAAAGTCCCTATCACTTATCCAGTGTCCATCAACCCTATGAAGTCCCTATCACTTATCCAGTGTCCAATGTCCAGATGAACCTAGACCACACAACATCTAGAAACAATTTCAAGTGGCCAACTTTTTGTAAAGAGAGTTGGGCCCCTTCACTAGGTTATCTCTTCAATTTTTCTCATGCTCAACTTCCATTTCTCTTTCAAAATCATCTTCATATATATAATATATGTTATGTGCCATAAAAAGTCAAAAAAAGAGAGGCGAAGTTGGCTTGAAATATGCTTTCTCCCATCACTAAGATTTGAAATATACTAGTAATCGGGATATTTTGAAAAGGCGTTCACTATAGTGGCACGAGTTCTCATACGTATAAGGTGCAGATTTATTCCGGAGAGCTTGGACTGCATTCCATAGAGCTTGGGGTGCGTGTACACCGTTCCGTACAATGATTTTGACAGGAAATTTGCACCCGCTTTAGGGAATCATTTTCGAATAGAGGTTCATTTTATTGAAAAGGGTGAGGATGGATTTTAATAATGAAATTGAGGGAAACGTCATGTTTCAAATTATTAAGGTAATCAAAGTTCCTTTAAATTAAAGTTTAGATAAATTTAGTGTCCACATCGATGAGTGGAGTGAAGAAAGTTAAAAGAGATTAGGGTTCTATTTTTTAAAATATAAAATTCGTATTTAGTTTTTAATTAATTTCAAAGATAATAGTATAATGGTAAAAAAGGGTAATAAAAGATATCAAATCAAGTTTAAATATTAATAAAGTTATAGAGACAAGTTCATATAAAATAACATAAAAACTAGTGAGATATTTATCATGAGAATGTAAGGTTATTATCAATCGATTTCAAACTAGTGAGTGCACCATTCTTCTTAAGAGTATCCTTTGAAGGTTGTTGAGCATGCACTAGAGAAATAACCAACTCTAGCCAAAGGAACTTGTTGGAATCATGCCAACCAAGACACTATGCCCATGAGAGGAGTCAAGCTAATCATAAGTCCCCTACCCATGAGAGGAGGGTGAGGGTGGTCATGAGGGTTGGGACTAACCATGAGTAGCATTATCAATGTTTCTCAATGGTTGAGAGCCATGAGGCTAGGAACCATGATCATGTCTAGCAAATTGGTTGTAACCCCACCAATGTCCTCAAGGAGGGGGAGATGAAGGGGGCAAAACTCTAGCAACAATGCAAGGAGTGTTGTCCCAAAGTATAGGAGCTCTTGTAAATGGACCACCTCAAGTGCAAGTTTGCTAACTTACACTTGAATCTACATAGGCGCATTAGAGCATATCATAGCTTTAGTATATAATTGTGAGAAATAAGTATCAAAATAACATCTTAAAAAAGAATAGAATTTCTCTTTCCAAATGTTGAATAAAATCTTCACCTTGAAAGCATGCCAAATTTGAGTATACTTGAACTTGAGAGACAAGGCCAATCCCCCAACAAAATCATGTGCCACGAAAAGGAGTGAGTCTAAAAGGCCTAAAAACTTATGAATCTAATTCTAGGCTTCTTGAGCTTTGGTGCAAAATTGAAAGAGACGCTTGAGACTCTCTAATTGTCCACATAATGGATATTGTGGCTGGGAAATTCCCAAATGAACAAAACAAGAACCAAGTGAGAGGTCTTGGTAAAGAATGCACCAAGTAAAATGATTCAATTTAGGCTCAAGAATGGCTGATCAAATGGATTGAAATCTATGATGCCAAGTTGTCATAGGATCGGAGCTACCGACATTGATTCAACTAGCCCACCATTGGAAAATGAGGAGAAAAATATCCTTTGTGGGGCTTATAACTATAAAATCTTGTACCTAGATGCCATTTCCAATCCTTCCATCGAGGCTTGAAGGACCTAATATTAATTTTGTTAACCATCTAAGGAGGAATGCCATCAATAATAGTATGAAAGATCTACTAGTATTGGTTAGACAACTTGTATTTGCAGTTGATCTCAAGACAATAGAGGAAATTTTTGGTGGCTTTATGATTGAGACTCAGAAGAGTTCTAATGCCTCGTTTGAAAATTTTCAAGGCATAAATCTATGACACTTTGGCTAGAGGGTGGCCTTGCCAAGAAATAACAAGAGACCACTAAATAGATTGTTGGTTAATTCAAAGGCCATTACAAAAATCATTTGTTTCCCAAAAAAACCAAGGCTTGATAGTCTCTCAAGATTTTCAAATCTTTGAATTACAAAAGTTCTTTGAATGTGAATGGGCTCGCACATAGTTAGAAGCGTGTGAAAGTTTAAACCTTTCTGCATTGATCATCCAAAAGGGACACCTAAACTAATACAATGCTTGTTGAGAATTTTCCAAGCTTCATTTCCCTAAAGAGCTCTAAGAATTCATTTAGAACAAAGGGCCAATTTAACAATCCAATCAATGCTAATGTTATGCTGGCAAAATGAGAGCAATCGTATATGATCATTATCCAAAGCACATCCACATTTTTTTCTCTATTGAAGGTTTGTGTACATTAGAATAATTGTGTCTTAAATGTTATTTTTAATGCTTATATTTTGTTCTAATTTTGTGTGTTGGAATTCTAGAGAAAACCCAAACAACCAAATTCATGAGGCAAACAATAAAATTCCCACACAACATGGTGAAATGCTTGGTACCCACCACTAGAATCCCATAGAAAGTCTCTAAGAAAATACTCAACTTCTAAGTAAGAAGCTTAGGAGGGCACCTAACAAGAACAATAATAGACATGATTAGAACCCAAAACTTTGGAATATTTTTGGAATTTTGTAGCTAAAGAAAGAGACTTGGTAATCCAATAGTTCAAGTTCTTCTTAATCCTAGCAATAACAACTTGCAAAGGGCACTAGGAGAAGCTTGAAATGAAAAGGGAGTGCCAAGAAAATGAAAAAAATCCCCATGCTCAAACCCACTTACACCTAGTACTATCTAACCAACCTATCTTGGGAAGGAAATATTGCCTATAGCATTGGGTTTTTTTTCATTAAGTACTTGAGCTAGTGACCTAAAAAAGTATCAAGGCATTAAATAGCTTGTTTAAAATTCTCTTCATTTTCAATAACAGAGAATAATTAACAAATTGGTAGTGTACAAGTTAGTTAGAATCATTAGTAAGATAAATTCCCTTAACTAGGATTTGAGAAGCAACATGTGCTAGCAAATAGCCATAGCTTTCTATGTTAAGCATATAAAGAGCTAGAGAAAGAGGATAGCTTTGATGGATAGACCAAAATATTTTAAGTGGCTTGGATTGCTTGCCCTAATGGTAATGTAGGTCAAATAATCAATAAATAGCATCTACAAAGACTAAATAAAATGAGGACCAAACTCAACCACTTGAAGCATGACAAGAATGAAAGGCCACTCAATGTGGTCATAAGCCTTGGCAAAGTCAATCTTGATAAAAATGGTAGATTATTGAGAATGTCAAATTCCATCATTCCCAAATAGTAAAAATATTGTCTAATATAAATATGGATATAATGAACCCATTTTGTTCAAGACAAACAGTCTATGAAAGAAGAGGCACAAGCTTAAGAGCCAAACCTTCGGCAATAATCTTGTACAAGATATTCAACAAGGTGATAGACCACCAATTACAAATTTATTTAGGGTCTTCGACTTTAGCTATAAATTTAATATTCCATTTATTTATTAAATTTCCTAAGGATGTAAAATGAAAGGCCTCAATATAGACTTAATGAAGACCATTGCCTATAATATCCTAAAAGGCTTTGTAGAATTCACAAAGAAATCCATCCAATCCAATATTAGTGTCATTAGACATGTTAAAACCAACCTCCCACAAATAATCTTTGAATAGAAGTTGACCAAAATGAATGTGTTGTAACTTAGAAACTTGGTAATGAACTATATTTAGGCTTTGTTGCAAAGCATTAGTATTAGTTAAAGTGTACTCTTGAGCAACAAAATCCTGCTCATATTGTAGAAAAAAATCTTGAAGAATTTCTAGAAGCTTCTTGAGGAATTTCTATCCTTCCCTAATATTATTAATGGCATGGGATGTGTGAGGAGTCCACAAGGCCTCAAATAATTATTTGGAGACTTTATCTCTAATATTAAGCTAGTAGAGTCTAGCTTTAATTTGAGCTTCATGCATAGGGTGAACATTAACAACCTACTTTTGGTGGTGAAGCTCAACAATTCTAATTTGAGTTGGTTCTAAAGGTTGTGCTTCTATAGTAGTGGTGTATTGGATTTTTTTTTAGGTGGTGGCCTCATATGATTGATAGTGGAAATGAACTAATTGATACCCATAAATTTACAAAAATTGAGAAGTACAAGAGATGGAATCATTCTACCAAGCTATCCATCCAAACTCATGCATGGGACATGGTTCTATGTTTCAAACACATTGAATGTAAGTAGAAATAGCCTTGTGATTGATCAATGATGTTTTTAGAAATAACTGAGTCTTTGTGGCCTTAGGTTTAGCAAATTTCCACTGAATACAAAAATTTATTAGAAAGTGATATAAAAGGATAACATATAACAAAGGCTCCACTAACAATGAACAACAATTGGTAAATGAGAAAACAAAGTTTTGACATCATAATATAATCGAGATGCTTGAGCACCCAACTTGGCCTTGCTTTGAAATTACTCCAAGTGTGTCATATGGTATTGGAAAGAGATAGGATCGGGATCAAAAAGTCCCAATTTACTATCACAACAGCACAACAGACAATTAGCGTCGACTTTTGCACCGGATTTTAGTGTATTTTGAGTACATGAATTGAACAATTTGGTTGGCACTCAACTCGACGCAAACAGGCATGGTCAACTCGGCATCGAATTTTGCACTGACTTTTTCACCGGATTTAGCATCGGCTTTAGCGCTAGAAAATCATAGCACCTTCGTTAGCGCCTAAAATAGCATCGGGAAGTAAAGCCAAAAATTGTGCCGAAATGGGTGCCCAATTTGGCTTCTGGTTTTGCTTCCATGCCTACTCCCATTTTCGCTTCTAGTTTTGCTTCCAATTTTGTGTCCAGTTTTGCCTCCAAGTTTGCTTCCAATTTTGCTTCTAGGTTTGCTTCCGGTTTTGCTTCCAATTTTGCTTCCAATTTTTCTTTCGATTTTGCTTCCAGTTTTACTTCTGGTTTTGCTTCCATTTTTGCTTCTAGTTTTGCTTCCAAGTTTGCTTATGGATTTTCTTTTGGTTTTGCTTCCGGTTTTGCTTCTAGTTTTTCTTCTGGTTTTGCTTTCTGTTTTGCTTCCAAGTTTGCTTCCAATTTTGCTTCCAAATTTGCTTCCAGGTTTGCTTCCGGTTTTGCTTCTAGTTTTGCTTACAGTTTTGCTTCCAGGTTTGCTTTCGATTTTGCTTCCAGTTTTGCTTCCGGTTTTGCTTCTAGTTTTGCTTCCAGTTTTGCTTCCAGATTTGCTTCCAATTTTGCTTTCAGGTTTGCTTCCAGGTTTGCTTCCAATTTTGCTTCCAAGATTGCTTCTGGTTTGCTTCTAGTTTGGCTTCCATTATTGCTTCCTTTTTTGCTTCTAAAATGCTTCTTGTTTTGCTTCTAAAAATGCTTCTTGTTTTGCTTCCACTTATTAATTTAATATGTTTTATTTCAATTTAATTAGTTAAATATATCGTGCCTCTTGAATAACTCATATGATTATAGAGTAAGTAATTTAATTATTTAACTCATATGATTAAATAATAATATAATTATTGTAACATGATCATCATCTATAATTAAAACAAGTGAGTCAAATATCTATAATTTAATTGAATTTGACAACATCCATCCTGAGCAGTAAATTAAAATCATCATACTTAATAAATATCCATCCAAAAATCATCAACCACTTTTAATATATATAAATTGACAAGTCAATAATGATAAGATCATCATCATATATAACTAAAACAAGTGAAAGTCAAATATGCCAGTACATCAAAAACATGTCAAAATGATACATGTCCAATAGTCAACATAAGTGAAAATGATACATGTACAAATGATATAAATAAAATTGATAAATTATGTAACTCAAATTCATACAAGACAAGATGATACATGTCCAAATGATATAGTGAAAATGATACATGTCAATATGATACAACTCAACAATATAGTACTGTAGGCCGTGAAAATGATACATATGATAGTAACCATGAAAAGAGTCATCATAATGATATATCAGCAATGATCCATGATGTAGTCTATATGATCATGAATGTCACTGGTTACTATCACCAACCGTCTCATCATCATCATCACCATCGTGATCATCATCATCATCATCGTCGTCATCGTCGTCATCATCATTGTCATCGACCTCGGTGTCTTCCGTATCTACATCATCATCATACTCTACCATGTGATTTGTACCGGCAGAACCAATATTTTGTGGATCTATATCATGTTGAGGATCATCTTGATCTTCTAGAAGACCCATGTTATGCAAAAAAAAAAATTAAAATGAAAAGTCATTATTTATTTTATGCAATAATTTATTTTTTTGTTATATCTAATATTACAACATATGAGACGAAACCATAATCATATTACATCATATCAAAGTACACATACCATAATAAAAATTCAAAAAAATTACAACTAATACTAGTGAGTCAGGAGAAACTTCAACTTTCAAAAACAAAGCCAATTAGGCTGGTAGACTTGTGGATCAGGCTAGCATTTGGTGGAAGAGGAAGAAAGATGGCTGGAACTCTAGAGGCCCTCCATAGTGGATTTCGGTATTCAACCATGGGAGCAGAAGAGAGAGCTGATATCATGTATCAAAACATTAAGCATGCATTCTTCCAGCCAGCGGAGAAGGATATGATTACTTTGATTCATTTTCATTTGCATAACCATATCATGGCTTGGGAACAAAGAAGACCAAGGATGTCCAATTTTATGTGGAGGTAATGGATGTGGACCAAACTTTAGGAGGGGAAAGAAGGTCAATGTATGATCATGATGAAATTGAGGAAGAACAGCAAGAGAGGGACAGGAAAAATAAAATCAATACAGAGTTTCAAGGATTTGTCAAGCGAGTAAGAGAGCTATGGGAGCGGCCTCATCTAAAATATTTTGAACTAGAGTTTGATATACCATTTAGAGAGCTTAGTTTTCATGGAGTTCCTTTCAAAGACTCTACTTTTATTGCTCCTACAGTAAACTGTTTGGTAGAGTTGGTGGAATTACCTTTCTTAGTAATCACTATTAGTGAGATTGAGATTGTTAAGCTTGAGAGAGTAGGACTTGGGTAAAAGGAATTTGATATGGCTATTGTTTTCAAATACTTAAAGTGAGATGTACTCTGCATTGACGCAATTCCTCAATCTTCACTTGATGGCATCAAGGAATGGCTAAACTCCATGGATATAAAGTATTATGAAAGCAGAATGAACTTGAATTGGCAGCCGATTTTGAAGAGTATTACTGATGATCCAAATAAATTTATTGAAGATGGTGGTTGGGAATTTTTGAATATGGAAGCTAATGATTCTGATTTTGATAATTCAGAAGAGTCGGATCAAGGATGTGAGCCCTCTGATGTAGAAGAGGAATCGTAATTAGATTTCATGTAGCCACCATCAAGAGTGTTACAAGCCAACAAGATGGAGGGAATTCTTATATAAGGCTAATTTTCAATGTTGCAGGTACCAGCTTTAATGCCAACTACAATGGCAACATTGAAATTCCCTAGCAATATTTATGTTGAGGAAATTTCCTTTAGATGCAAGGATTCAAAGCACATCAACCATGTGGTACAAATTATTAAATCCCAGAGATGATCTGTAGCAATGAAAGAGTCTGAAAAGGCAAAGAGAGCTACACTGGTGACTCAGGAGAAACTTCAGCTTTCAAAAACAAATCCAATTAGGCTGGCAGGTGTGTGGATCAGGTTGGCATTTGGTGGAAGAGGACGAAAGATGACTAGAACTCTTGAGGCCCAGCATAATGGATTTTGGTATTCAACCATGAGAGAAAAAGAGAGAGTTGATATCATGTATCAAAACATTAAGCATGCATTCTTCCAGCCAGCGGAGAAGGAGATTATTACTTTGCTTCATTTTAATTTGCATAACCATATCATGGTGTGGGAACCAAGAAGACCAAAGATGTCTACTTTTATGTGAAGGTAATGGATGTGGTCCAAACTTTAGGAGGGGAGATCTTGATGTCTACCAAGAGGCATAAAGTCAAATGAATTAAGTTCACCTACATGTCTACCAAAATTTACTTCCAATTTTTATGACTGTTTTTCTTGACTGTCAGAGCTTACTTACAAATTTGAATTTTTTTTGGTCATTTTGATGAGGATATATTCATCCAATGTGTAAGAAACTTTTGTTTGCATCACAAGCATCTGTCCATTGAAATAATTTTGATTATCTATGGTCTACAGCTATGTTGTCTCACTTATTGGATCTTCTATTTCAATGTTTTTTATGGCCTTCTCTGTTTGACGTAGCACCTGAAAATCCTACCTCCTTTCCTTAGCTAAGAAGTGGATTTGAATTTGGAAATACTGCACTTTAAAACTATCTATGGTTTAAGGAGATCTATTCTAGCTTTGTTGTTGACACCCTCAATCTTCAACAAGGACTTAGATGCATGGACTGAAATGCAAGCTTTCAAACTTAGATTTGAATGTGCATAATTTGATTGATTATGGTTTTCATAGGCAGTTGTCTTTACATGACTATTCTGGATTGTCAATACGTGTAATAGTGATTGCATCCTTATCAAGTTTGGCTACCCTTATTCAGAATGCCTTGGCCTTTGGACTCAATACAAAGTTGTGCATTGTTATTCCATATTTGTAACATGTAGGACATTTAAGGGGTACAACATATAGAAATTCAATACTGTCATCCAAGGAAAACTTACAGATGGTGTATCAAGAACAACAAAAAATGCTTTTATTAGGGTTAATGCTTTCTTCCCCCACTTTGCTGATATTTTCCCCAAAACATGTTTTGTTTTATTATTTCAACGCATCTCAAAATTCACTGTATTGATTAACATTTGTTACACATTTCAGTTGTTTATGCAAATGATGCATATATGTTAACTCGATCAGTGTTGTTACTTTGGTAGTTTGACTTCTATGACAACCAACCATTAGGCCATTGTGTGCGGGAGCACGTTTGTGTTTTTAGTTAGCTTTTTTGGATAACTCTACTGGGTGTTGAGGACATTTCATTTATCTTTTGAATGTTAAGAAGTCAGAGTTTCAAGGATTTTTCAAGCGAGTAAGAGAGCTATGGGAGCATTCTTATCTATAATATTTTGAACTAGAGTTTGATATACCATTTAGAGAGCTTGGATTTCATGGAGTTCCTTTCAAAACCTATGCTTTTATTGTTCCTATGGTAAACTGTTTGGTAGAGTTGGTGGAATTACCTGTCTTAGTAATCGCTATTAGTGAGATTGAGAATTGTTAACCTTGAGGGAGTAGGACTTGGGGAAAAGGCATTTGATATGGCTGTTGTTTTCAAATACTTCAAGCGGGATGTACTTCGCATGTATGCCATTCCTCAATCCTTGCTTGGTGGCATCAAGGAATGGTTGAACTCCATGGATATAAAGTATTATGAAACCAGAATGAACTTGAACTGGCAACCAATTTTGAAGAGTATTACTGATGATCGAGATAAATTTATTGAAGATGGTGGTTGGGAATTTTTGAATATGGAAGCTAGTGATTCTAATTCTAATAATTCATAAGAGTCAGATCAAGGATATGAACCCTCTGATGTAGAAGAGGGATCATAATCAAATAAGGAAGGTTCAGAAGATGAATCTCTTGTGGAGTCAAAGGAGGATGAAGAAGAAGAAGATTCTGAAGAGAACGAAGGTAAAATATGGGATGAATTAGAAGCCGAAGCCAGAAATGTAGATAAGGAAAAAGGAGACGAGTTTGACAGTGAAGAGGAAAGGCGACAACGAAATGTAAAAGCTCTAGGGAAGTTTCAGGCACCTGATATTAGAGATTCAAGAGGAATTTCTACCAAGAGGCATAAAGTCAGATGAATTGAGTTCATCTACATCCTTCTACTATTTATTCATGCACATAAACAATCATCTTGTAATCATAAGATTTGAGCTCTATTTACTCATCATACACATCAATAAATAAATCAACACAAGAGATGCAAATTGACATATTAACACAACAATATCCAACTAAGTTATTGAAACTCAACTATTGATACCTCGTTCTCCATCCAGATTACAAAATCATTCCACTTTTTGTTTTGTAACATATTCTTTTCAAATTGCTTTGGATGGCAGCCATATTTCTCCTCCTATCAAAAAATGCACATGGACTAGTTAAACTAATTAATATGCAATCATTTACTTTTTCCAAGGAAAAAAATAAAATCATTTAACATATTAAATAAACTTACAAATGTATAGATCAAGGCCTGTAAACCATTCTAGCCACTGTGATGTGTGGCACGAAGTTTCTCAAGCCTAGCCTTGGAGGCCTTGTCCTAAAACATATACTAATTCAATTTAACTATGCACAAATAAAATTTAAACATCGTTTAATAAATTGGATATAATCTTATGAGAATATTCAAATACTTGTGTACTCTCCTCATCGGACTTCCTCTGTGCATCAGACTTCTCATATTCTTTTACAAGCTCTTTCCATACTTTCACACTTACATCAATTGGCCTTCTTTTCTGCTTTAGCTCAAGAGGGATTTTTTTTATCTTCTTTGTTTGGTTGCACCGAAATCTCTTGCAGTTTTGAGACATTCGTAACTTTATCTTCTTTATAGACCAACTTGTGCCAAATTCAGTCTCCATGTCATGGATAACTTCTTTTTTCAGTTGCATGGGTATCTGTGAGAATGGAAAAGGTAGATGGTCTTTGAACTGTTGAAGGCATGATTCCTTCAACCTATTCATAATTTTTTTCCCAGCATCTATCATTCGGACTTCCCCTAAAATCACATCATATTCTATCTTCTTATTGTAGCTACCAATGCAAAATTGATAACATGGCATGGTGGAAGAAGTATGTGTCCCAAGAGTGGCTGGGAGATTGGAAGTCTCTGCTCCCTATTCCACATTCTTAGAGTTTACTGTCGCTGATTTCCTCCTGGATCTCTTGCCCGATCCAGGACTGGTTGGGGAATCAATTGATTCCCTTTCACACAATTGATTTGTTTGCAATGTTTGAGGGGTGTTACTAGATTATTTTTCTATGTATCTGGCAAGCGTCCAGTCCACATTAACCAATTTTTTCACTGCCTCTACCCCCAATATGGAAGCCAATTCCTCTTTATCTTTGTCAGTCTCATGTCCCTATATATATATATTTAAATCATATTTCTTCTTTTAAATTTATAAATAAAAAACTAAAAACTACAATTCCTCTTTATCTTTGTCAGTCTCATGTCCCTATATATATATATATTTTTAAATTATATTTCTTCTTTTAAATTTAGAAATAAAAAAGTAAAAAGTAAAATTCAAAGAAACAATGGAAACATTTACAAATCTATAAATTGACAATGAATTACATCATTGTGGCCAGAGTTTGTTGACAATGTTCGCTTCCTTCTATTGCTTGACATTTTGAGGTGACCTAGGGAAAATTATTTTTGTCCAGTCTGTGGAGGCAAATGAAGTACACATTGTCAGGTATGAAAGTTTTCATCCAGTTTGTGGTATGAAATTTTTGTTTTGTGGGCAAATATGTTTGTTGGTTTTGCTTAGTGTTGATAACCTAGGGAAAATATGTTCACTAGGTTTGCTTAGTGTTAATAACCTTATCATGAAAACTCTTTCATAATGCAATCTTGAACAAATTTGTCATGGCATCGATGAATATGGCGCAATTGGGAAAAACCAAGTGGTTTCTGCATTTATTTTCAGTAGTTGCTCAGTAGTGACTGACCCAGTTCCTAGATTTTCCAAGCAGTTCACTATTTCCTTGATACCCAAGTTAGGGAAAGAAAATAGAGGCATCCTAGCTTTGTGCTATAATATTTTGAGCCAAAGCTCAAATGGGTAGGGTAAATTTTTTGTTGGTTTCTCAAAGGTTTTACAATTTATAATGATGGGACAATTTAGAGGTTGCTTGGACAGGTTAGGACATGGACTAGTAAACAATCATGAATTCTAATGCAATACAAAGAGCAGTAAGCAATTACCAGTATAACCAAAAAAAATAACATTGTAACCTTACCTATGATGTCGCAAACTAAATTGAATTTCTCATCAATTGTTGGTAGCACCCTGCTCTCTTCCTTCGCATGGTGTTTTTCCCTTTTTTGTCATTTGATTTATTCCTTCACACGAGAAATTTTTAAATTTTAAATTTTGATTCAGTAGTCGGCGTTAGTTAATGCCAACTTTAGCGCCGAATTTTGGCCGTTAATGTAATCTGTTTGGGGCGCCTAATTGAGCGCCTATCATTGTTGTATAGTGACTATTTTCATTGTTGTGTATCACAAGATCCAGAGTGTTGGAAATAATTCCAACTCCTGCCTTGTTTTTGTGACCATTGTTGTCTCATGGCTCCTTCATCAACTCGGTGTGGTAGAGCGGTTTTTTTACCGTGGTCCCGCAAGGTGCTTCATCCTTCTTAGTGATAGTGGGGTGAAAGCTTCTATGGTGGCACGCGAGTCTTCCCTCTGTTCCTGGTGGTGTTGCGGTGACTCCCGCAAGTCTTCTACCATTGGAATGCAGTAGTGTGGTGACCACCACTGTCCCATGACTCCTTCATCAACTTGATGCAGTAGAGCAGTTTTTACCGTGGTCCCGCAAGTTTCTTCTTCCTTCTCGACGATAGTGCGGTGAAAGCTTCTATGGCAACATTTTTATTCACAGAGGAGGTCATGGAGAGAGGACGTGGACAGTGTAGGAATACTAAATCGCTAAGAGGAAAGTGGGTGGAAATAGATGAGACAACGAAATCTGCAGATACAATAGAGGTAAGAAGAGAAAGCAACCTCAACCAAAGGAGGAAGGTGTTTATGAATTCACAAATGTTACAACATAGAGGAGATATCAATATGTCAAATATATGACTAAAGTGAGGTTTTGTGTTGGATAGCATACTCGTTGAAATGATATAATTGGTATACTAAAAATTATTTATTATGTTTTGTATTATAGGGGCGAGACGAGGCCATGGCAACAAATCGTGTCATATCAAATGAGGACACAACAGATGAAGCAGGACATCAGGTACTCAAATTTTGACTAAACTTAGGAAAAAATGATTTGATGGCATTTTGTGATATGTCCATCTTTTTTCACAGTATTATTGAAATTTATAATGTATTATCCAATCTTGACATAAATTATTGCATGTTGTTGATTATTTTAGATGGAGATTGGAGCAAATGCAGAGCCTGAGCGTTCAACTAGCAAAAGCAGAAGATATGTACGTGGACGTGGACCTAAAACTATTAAATCACATAGATGATAGTGGGTGGAAGATGATATGACAATGGATACTGCAGACACAACAAATGATTGCACTGAAGAAGAGGTAGGTCAGGACTATAGTACATGGGATGAATACTTTGAGAAAATTGTTGTTTGTGGATGTTTTGTATGTTGTGGAAAGAAACAATTCAAATGAGTGATTGTACAAAGACATTACATATATGATGAGATTCCATTCGGTAGTATGCCTCCTACAATCGATTAAAACCAAAGAATAATAAATGAGTGTGGACTGATGTTTTATAAACTATGTTGTCAAAATTGTGTTTTATTTAAATTATTGTATAAAAAAAGTAGTCTATAAAATAATGTTCCATTATTCAATTGATGTATATATGTTCATACAATTTATATTTATATTTTTTAAGCCATATTTGATTATATTTGTTTGAAATTGATATATCTATGATTTATCCAATTGTTTCCAAACATTAAATAATGCTTGCGTTTGTTGATAGGTAGAAGATTTTGATGAAACACGTACTAATACCCAAGATCCAACTGGGTTATTAAGATTTGGATGGGATGATCCAAACCATCCTTTAAACCATACCAGGGCGAAAAGAGCGAGATTGAAGAGAACACAACCACCTGAGAAATTTGAAGAGTTGATGAGAATCACATACACTGATGACATGCCACCTAGCCTTAATGATGATGATCATGATAGTGAAAATGCAGTGCATGAAGAAGAATTGAATGAAATGCTTACAAGTTTCTTTGGGTATGGAAAAAATGATGATATGGTTGACAAAAATGATGATAGAAGGGTTAATTAACACCAACACAATGCTGATGATAACAACATCAAAGACTCCATCAAGCAAGCAGCGAAGACACTCGTGTTCAAATCGGGTGCAAGTAGAACCTCAAAACTGGCATGCATATTAATATTATTAGAAATCAAGTCACTATTTGGTTGTCAGACAAAGGATTCACTACCCTACTAAAGTGAGTTGAAATCTATTTCTTACTTTGCATTGTCAATTGGTGTACATAATTCATAAACATTCATCAACTTTGTTAATATTTCTTTAAGGGGATTTTAAAACCATATATTGTATATAAACAATCCTAGTATAGATTGACATATCAAACATGTTCATCATAAGTAAAATATTCAATTGATTTAATCTCTGGCAATCTTACAGGGCACTAAAAACTAAAATATTCCTTGAAGAGAATGTGTTGCCATCAACTTGCAGAGAGGCACATCTGTTGTTGGTTGAGTTGGTGATTGAATATAATCAAATTCATTCATGTAAAAATGATTGCATTTTATACAGAGATGAATATCAAAACAAGGTAGAATGCCATGTATGCAAAGAGAAGAGATATTGTATAGATGTACAAGGTCCTATAGTTCCAAAGAAGGTTTTACGTCACATGCCAATTATACCTAGACTTCAACGAATGTTTCGTTGCAACTCACTAGCACAATTGATGGACTGGCATGCAAAGAAGAGGAGTAAAGATGGATTCATGCGAATTTCGGCTGACTCCAAAGCAATGAAACACATAAAGGAAAAATGGCCAAGAAAATTCAAAGATGAACCCCATAGTATCAAGTTTGGTCTTGCAATTGATGGAGTGTGCCCATTCTCTTTCCTGAGCTCAAATTATAGTGTTTGGCCAGTCGGATTGATAGTATACAATATTCTCCCATGGATGAGTGTTAGAAAGGAGCACTTATGTGTAAGGAAACTCAGGTGCGGAAACAGCTTCCTACACTAATCTCTTAAGGAAAGTATGGTGCAAATTCGTTTTAAACCCTTACAATTTCAGATTTGTTAATCTACTTAACAAAGATATTGCAGCAATATACCATACATACAGAAAATGAAGAATGACACAATGATTTACCCTGGGGAAAACCTTTCGGTAAAAAACCCCAGCACTCCAAAACCTGCACAATGTATTATCTTCAACACAACGGTTACAACACACTTGCAATGCAAGTTCTTTCAGGAGATTTCCAACTCTTGAAGACAAAATGCGGCAGCATGAAAAAACGTTCCAACAATACACTCACATCACAAATCTTCGCAACCCTAAAAAACGCTTATATCATGCGCTTCCCTTTTAGGGCAACTTCCGAAGATAACTGTATTAGGGTTTTACCATTCTCCGAGAAAATAGGAACTCGAAAATTTTTTTCGGGGCGATGCCCCGAACCCCACTATCGTGGAAGAGTGTACAGTACTCAACTTTATCAATTGCCACATGTCTTCACCTGTCATTGAATCTTCCAGACATAGCTCTTACGTGTCATAGGAATCCGTCATAACCGTTTCAGCCATGATCTCCTTACACACAATTCAAGATGCCGACACATTAAGTGGAGTGACACATCAACATGCAAACTAGACATGTACACTCACACTTAATTACATTATTTGCAAGAAATACATTTTACAAAACAAATAATAAGAATAGGAATTATCCAAGGTTGAGACACCTTATTCCTAACATTATGCTGACTCTCATTGTTGCAAGAAAACATCAAGTTAAAAACATGGATGTTTATCTTACGCCTTTTATTGATGAGATGCAATTGCTATGGAAAGGCATAAGAATGTATGGCATATGACGTCCTCCATCAAATAGGTCCTTCATGTTGTATGGTGTGCTATGTTGGACTATTCATGATTTCCCAGGACTTGGTGTTTGTTCTGGTAAGATAAAATATTTACGTATTTACACTCATAATTTATTTTCATCCCAACTTTCATACTTAGTTTTATACTATTTTTTTTATGTTATTAACATTACTTATTGAATTGTAAGGCTTCAAACAAAGGGGATATTTGTATGTCCAAGATGTGCAAAAGAATTTCAAGGGCAGTATTCTAAAGATCTACATAAATTTATTTACTCAAACAACAAGGTTTTTCTACCACTAGATCATAGGTTTAGAAATCGCCCGAAGAATCAATTTGATGGAAAAGTTGAAAATAGAGGCTCTGTCATGATTATGGGTCTAGGTGATTGGCTTAAGAATTATGAAGATGTTGAATTGAAAGCTTGGGAGGGTTTTTTTGATCGGGGTGATTCAATTAAAGAACTAGAATAAGTTGTAGTTAATATGCTAGAAGGAATGATTAAGCACTAAATTTATTTTGATATTTTGTTGTGTGAGAAAAAATTACTAATGACCTTTTCATAAATTTGTTTGATAGCATATCATGCCATTGGAAATTAGGGGGGATTCCTATCTTACAGTTGACTTAAGGAAGGAATGGCATAAGTTGATTGTCAGCATTTACAAGGTATATGGTTATATGAAATGTTCATGTGTGAGATACATAGAGATATTATATTGAATTTTAATTTATGACTAAAGGTTCATACTAATTTACTATTCTTATATTAGGTGGGTGACCTCCAAGGAGATCGATGAATCTGAAGTACCAAAGTGGAAGAAGGAAATTGTAGAAATTGTATGTGTATTTGAGAAGGATCTCCCTACAAGTTTAATGGACCTACAAGTCCATTTACTTATACACCTAGTCAATGACATTGAATTGGCGGGTGTCGTATCAAGGAGGTGGATATTTTTCTTTGAGAGGTATATGAAAAATCTTAAAATATATGTTCGACAAAAGGCACATCCAGAGGGTTGCATGGCTGAAGGGTATGTATTGAATGAAGCATTTTTCTTCCTGTGTGAATTACTTGGTAAGGATTTTGAAGATGGCCCATGCATCTGGGATGAAGAATGAGCATAAGATATTATTGAAGGAGAAAAACCATAATCTAATGGTGTTGAAGTAGAAATTAGTATGTAAATTCAAGATCAATGTGGTTGTTTTTCTTGCAATCATTAATTTACTTTGTAATTTATTTGTCAAATTAACAACATGACATTTGGAGTTTGAAATAAACATGTTGACATGTAGTAGGTGTAGACAAAATTTCTATACTCGACAAGTTCATTCTATACCACATGGACTTTATGAACAAATGGATTGATTTGTACGATAAAAAGAGAGAAGAAGTGTTAGAAGCAAGGAGATAGGTTAAGAGATCGAACCCAAGGAATACTCCACTTCCCACTCATCTTCTTAGGGAATGGGGCAAAGATTGCACACTAGAATGGATTACTGAACAAATTCAAAATCAAATAGAAGATGCAGGTACATATTCAAACATAACAGAAGATGAAATCAACATTTCTAGAGGATGTGAAAGAAAGGTACAGTTAGAATTTTACAAAATGTTGTTTCCTTACAGTTTTGATAGTATTAACTATTTTAATATTCGTAATTATATTTATTTTCACTGAAATAAATGGTCTTTCATAGGTGAGGAAATATCCAACAATGTGGGCATATGGTTGACATTATCGTGTAGAAAGTGTAGATGTAAAGAGATGATCCTTCGATTGTGGCATCATGGTTGACTTCAAGCAATCCAGTCAATCAAGCTCAAAAGATAAGAATATAATTGAAGGGAATCTACAATATGTTGGGAAAATATAAGAAATTATTGAGTTGGATTACCGCTCTTTTGAATGTTGTATTTTTAAGTGTAGATGGTATAAAGTATTTGAGAGGACGCGAAGACATGATACCCATAGTGGATTGTTTTCTATAGATTCTTCATCATTCCCACTGGAGGATAAGGAGCCTTATGTTCTACCAATTCATTGCGAGCGGGTATTTCTTTAACTCAAGCAAGAAGCGGTAGTGATCATTAATCTATTAATTCATAGCTTATTGCAAATATATACATGTGTTTATTAATCAATAAAAAATTTATAACATACGTCTAATATATGTATGTTGTTCATGTGCAGGTATTTTTCTATGAAGATATTTTGGACCGAAAATGGATATTTGTCATACATTATGATCCAAGATTAAGGAATGTATTTGATGATGCATTAGTGGATACTGAGAAAAATAATGATGGCCAACAAAATGAGAGAGGGATTAGAGAATATCGAAGAAATTGACATCTATGATGATGTTGAAGATGGTTATTTTCAGGCACAAGAAGACAACAATCTAGAGTTAGATGATGTTATGGAAGACAACAATATGGATGGAATAGAAAATGATGATCCAAATAGTCTGGTAAGAATATAGATGGTCTACAGTCAAATTTTAATGATGATGAAGATGATGCAGGTCAAGAATGAGGATGATGATAATATTAAATACTTAAAAGAACATATGAACATTGCCAATGATACACTCGATGACATTGTAGCAAACAATAATGTTAATGACCAAGACTTTTAAATTTTTAGAATTATTTGTAATCCATGTTTAAAAAAGGATGATTCTTATGGCCTAAACTTTGAAGTGATTCAGTAATGTTATGTTTTACTTGGACAATTAAAAACCTATTTTATTCTCCTAGCAAGCTTTTTTATTTTCCATTATAATTCTAGAGCAAACAACATTTGCAGGGATGTCCTTTTACACCAATCTTAATTTGTATGAAGTTCACGAACCTGTTGTCAAGCAGTAAATTCCTTTCATAGACAGGAAATGTAAAGGCTTCATTTAAGAAAATATAAGTAGTCTCTTTCTGAGGGTAATCCACATGCAAAAATTAAAAATCACATAAAAAAAACAATTGTACAGTAGAAAATCAGATTTAATCAATTATGTCTTATTTCACTTGCACACTTATCTAAAAGATATAGGGTATTCACCATACATCTCCCTTGACAAATCAAACATGTGCTTTCATTTATTTTTATTGTATATCTCATAAGTGAATTGTTGTTATATAATGATGCACTGAGAAAATAATATATACAAAAAAATGCAAAGAAAATGTTTGAAATTTAACATGCAACCTACTGTGTTGTGTTGAAAGGAATCAAGATTAACTAGGACAAGAAATAAAAATAAAATTTTGATGATTGTACTTAAAAGTGAATAGGATATGAAAAGTGTGGACAATGATGGTGCTGAAATTGAAAACCCCGATTCTGATGACATTACTATTTTATATCATTAGAGATAAAGAGCACATACAATTTTATATACATAGAAAATGCAGATTTGAAACTAGTAAACTGAAAATGTAAGCACTATAAGATATTTCCTAGAACAATAATTCACATACTCACTTACAAAAAAGGGTGAAGCATTTTTTATTCAAACTTTGTTTTCTTTAATAGACATAACAGTAAAAGAATATTTACAAGTACAAGAATATATATACATTGTTTCATAGAATATATACACTGTTTCATAGACTTCTAAATTTTCAGAGTTATTTGCAATTTGTTGGGTCTCAAAAATGCAGGTTTTTAGACCATAAGAGGGTGCTAATCTCTAAGAGGACTTTAATCCTTAATACGAACCAATTAAAGTAAAATATTTGAAAGGACTTTAATTCACACCTAACCAAAAACCAATCAAAGCATCCACATAGTAACAACAAATATGCCCTAATAAATCTTGCAGATTTAAACAACTTGAAAAGACCACTTTGGAGAGAACAAAGCAATAAATAAGCATGAAAATCGGCACAAACATTGAACATTGAAAATGGATTACGAGTTATAATGTATTTGCTCCATTATATTGCTCAAAATATAAACATACATAACATGAGTTCTTTTGATAAGTGGATGAGATGGTCTAGTATCTATTCTAATGGATTGAAATGATGATGATATGATGATCAAAATTGGACCTTGGTTTTCCTATTTGTACGGGAAGCAACAAGCTTTAGGTCCATTCACAAAAGTTACATTGTTTCTTAACTAAAGCATAATTAACATAGCATAGAAAATTAAAATTAGTTTATTGTTGGATGCACCACAATCCATTAATCATCAACAAGCGCCTGTGACCACCTAAGATCCGTTCAAGGCTCAAGCACCATGTTAATGCATCCACAACAATCAAACTTTGACTACCTCCTCATACAACTCGTGCAAGGAACAAATTAACCTTTGACATGTGATCAATGTATTTATCCTGGGCATAAGTGTTTGCATTTTGTAGAGTGTCTGTCATTACATTCTCCAATCCAACAATCCTCCCAAGATGCTTATGCATTTTTCTGAGTACCTCATCCTCATCATTGATGTCATCAAGGATGCTTGGAAAATATTTTTATATCTTATTTTTCCAAGTTTCTTGATCCTTCAAATTTGTTTCTTCAAAGAAATCTGGCATGGCCATACATAGTGGTTGGCTGAAGTCACTCAATTCCTATGTCAGGATATTCTAGAATTTTTCATGTGTATTCATGAGGCTTTGACATTCTTGGAGCAAAGCATTATTATCTCCATCTTTTTCCTTGATATGGGATTCCATTTCCTTCATCCTATCAAGCAATCTTCCATGCTCCACGAGGGCCTTGTATGTTCCACTATGAGCACACCAGACACTATCTGCATGTTGGCACATATCTTTGAATTTCATACAAATTATCCCTGATGCTACTTCAAAAGTAGTAGCCTTCAATTTTCTTTTTTGTTCTTCCTATTCCTTTTGAGCCTTTTCAAATTTATGCTTCCATTGAGCAGTCTCAGACATGGCCTCTAACACTTTTCTTTCATGTTCAATTAAAGGAGAGTAAAGCCTTGGAGAAGTAGGCAACCTATCTTTGTAGTTGGTTAATTCTTGTTTCAACCTATCATTTTCCTCTATTAGCCACTAGTTATCTCTTACTAGCTTTTGGATTTGGGCTTTGGTGAATTTGGCTACATTCACATTCAAGTCAGCAGTATCCAAGGGATCTGTCTCCCCTACTCTTTGCACTAGGAGATGTCCAAAAATCTGATCATGGTCAATGAGAGAAGGCTTCTTGCATGGGGGGTAAAGAGCCCAAATTTGCAAAGTGGTATTATCAAGATTGTACCTTGACCCTGTATAGACCCTGCCACTTGCTTCATCCGTTATTTGCAAAGTTTTATTCTTTATCTTCAAAAAGCTATCAAACACAATGGTTGAACTAATATCCCACCCAGGAAGGAGCATAACTCTAGCTTCTTGCAATAATACTCTTCCTCTCTCAACAATCATGTTTCTCATTTCCCTATTAACTTCATGTTGCAACTCTTTCAAGGAATAAGCCTCTTTCTCAGGGTCAATGTCCTTTAACCTTTCTCTTAGTAGTCTTCCTTTATACTCATATATAAAGGACTTAAATTCAGGGGTTTGCACAAAAGTATCATCTCCAACAAATTCTTGACTTGCACAATGCCTCACATCATCTGATAGCTCATTAGAGGCTTCAAAGGTGATCACACTTGTTTCCAATGGCATCTCATATTGGGGTATAATAGGAGCATTAAACTGTGAGACTTCTTCTTCCATGGATGGGGAACCAACTGAAAAGCTCACTTCAAGAGTAGGTTGGGGTGACAAGTGATCTAGTGGTGTGATATTTTCTACTTGCCTCCTAGGACTGATGCCCCTTCCTCTTTCAAATGCCACAAGTGGCACATCTCTTATCAGTTCTTCTTCATGGAGGATTAACTGTTCAATTATTTCTATGGGATCTTATACCTCTAGGAAAGCCCCTACGTAGCCTGGTTATTATTCACCTTCCGAGCCTCAACCATCATAACCCTACTGTAGGCATTCCTTCTCATCATGTTTTTTTTTTCTTCACAATTTCTGATGACATCTTCTAAAAGGAAACTATGCTCATACCCTTTCAATTTCTGAAATATTTTGGCATCACAAATGAAGTGTTTAGGATCAAACTTTTCCCTTTTGTTTCCAACCGACAAGCCATAATAATCCAATTTACCACTAACCAAGTCATAGCCTGAATAAGAGATAATAGTGAAATCACCAAAGCATAAATTGGAAGGCATGAAAGTCTACCTCCCATAGCTCTTTAAATGCATGAAAGCTGAAAATGACAATTGCCTTATGATCTCTAAATAAGCAACTCTGTCTGGCATAGTCTTAGGCAGCAAATAAGATGCAGCTTCAAATCCATAAACCCTGATAACAGTACAATCCCCAAACATGTACCAGTCCCCCCAATTGCGATTTATCCCTGCTTCATGACCCATATCTTTTGGTCAGAGAAATCTTAAGATCTTTGGTGAGAGGTTGTAGTCACATTTGTGGCCTAGCATCTTGTATAGTGGTTTGACAAAATATTCCTCAAAATATAGGTAGTGGGACCTCCCACACCTGTTGTCCCACACAGATGTCCACATTTATTCATGCCTTAAATTTCCATCATTATCTAAGTCTTTTATTCTTAATTCCTCACCCCATATCCCCATCACCTGCCCTTCATATAATATCATGTGCATGAAAAGAGAATAGTGCTTGAAATTAATGGCTTCACTGTCATTCTTGATGATATTGAGGGCATTATTGATGGCCTCCAATAAATACTCTACATAATCATAGGGTCGGGCATTATGGCTCTGGATGTTTGTGGCTAAAACCATGGGAGAAATTGTCATGTTCTCAAGAACATCAATTCCCAGCACTTGACCAGCTGAGTAATAAGTGTATTGAAAGTATTCTTCAAACAAAGCCACAAAGAATGGGGGCTTATCTTCACTAGAGAACCTCATATTTTGGTTACCCACACCTTTAACCCTATGTAGAGGCAATTTCCACCTCTTGTAACTTGTTTCCATGGTGCGATATTCCTCCAACAAGTCTCTAATTCATAATTTTGTTTTCAGGGAAATGTCTAGCTGAAAATCATGGAAATATAATCTAGCTTTATGACCATGAACTGTGACCCATCAGGCAGATTAATTGCTCTCGTATTCAGATTGTAATTCTTTGCTAACACCTTGATTAACTCTAAATTCACAAAGATGTTGGGTACTACAAGTTTACCCAAATTCAAATTCCATGGGTTGACACTGGGCTATGTCATAATTTCTTCCTATAATGATAAATAAAGAGGTTGTAACCCCTACATGGAGTCCATACATCTCCCATATTTTTTTGTTTATCTTCTAATGTCACACATGATGGGTTAAGCTATGTTATTCTTCTGGATTTTGACCCAAAACTAGGACAGTGATTGATTAAGTCTTGATTTAATTGCCTAGCTTCAGTTTTTTGTCTTTTTGCTTTCTATTTGCTTGGGGTTTTTTCCATCTCAACCCTACTCATGCAATGCTTTCATCTAATTACTAAGAAAATACTTTGAGTTGAGTCTAGACCACTTACTTGGATAAATGCTACAAATTTCCAACTGCCTACCGTTGTCCAACTTGGTTCTCCAAATCCTTCAATTACAATTCACAGTGATTTCAACTTCTTTGAGGCCATATTTATCAAAATTTAGGACACTTCATCTAGCCCTGGCTCATTAATGGCGCTCATGCCAACTTTATGGTCAAGTTCTTCATTAATAGCGGTATTCTCATTGTGATTTTTGTTAGTCACATCAATCAGACTAATCATCATTTCATAACTGTCAAAGAGACTTTTAATTATAATGCTCATTGTTTTTTCGATATGCCGATATGGCGGTGTTTTTCCCTTCCCTTCTATTGTTTACCACACTACTGCCTTGCTCAAGGATTCTTGCTGCGGGGTTGTGGTGCATACCACTCTACCGCATATGTTACTCACGTTCCCGACGGTATAGCGATGTATGCTTTTGATCATTACTTGAAGTGTCGATGAGACAATCTTATTTGTCTTACCGATATCTCAATGTCTCATCGACATTAGATCTTATGTTCCTCCGATGTTGGTTTCCGATGTCGATGAGATAAGTTAATGTCTCTTGCCGATATGCCACTGTCTCATCGACAATTACTTCAATATATCCAAGAGTTGTGTTTCACCGAGCACTTACAGATATACCTTGTCGATGTGACATAAGTGATTCTCTCCTCGATATGCTCATATCTTGTTGGCATTTCACTATTTTACATCGTCAATGAGACATATAAATAAGTCTCTTCGACATAGGGGTGTCTCATCTACATTTTTGATCTATGCTTTGCGCTAATGTTGGGGAGACTTTGGAGGGACTCTCATCAACATGGTTTTGTCTTGGCGATATGCTATGAGAAATCATAGGAGTATTTCAAAGGAGGAATACACTTTGATGTTGTGATCAAGGGTTTTATTTGGAAGCTCACGTGAGGTATTTTATTAAATTTAAGTTATTATGACAAGAATTCTATGCATATGGTGGATGTAAGAGATGAGTGAAAATGGAAGTATGCAAAAATAATTAGGATGGAATTTTGGCTACAACACAATCCATGTTTAAAAAAGGATGATTCTTATGGTGTAAACTTTGAAATGCTTCAGTAATATTATTTGTGATACAAATTACCTATTGCAATATCCTTAAATTGTTCAATCTTCGGTATGAATTGTTGGCAGAAAAAATTAGGATTACTTGGATGCTTCTTCCATTCATTTTGTATCAACATATGTTCGTGAAGACACAAAAGTTAATAGCTCAATCAAGTAGAGTTTTTGTGATTTTCAAATGAAGAGTAAGGTACATTTTTATTTTTGCTACATTACATTCATGTGTATAAACAAAATTGGAAGATTACATTACTAGATTGCACTTGTGCAGATGCATATAATATAGGAAAGATTGCACAATCCTTTCAAAAATGTAGTCTTTATTGATAATGTAAATGTATGTTGTTCCACACAAGCTGTGGAACTTACTATTTGAATGCATATAATAAAAAAACTATACATTTATAGATACAAAAGAGAAAAATACACATAAAGAGAAAGGGGACCTGTCATTGCCTCAATGACGAATCCTAGTTGCTTTGTTTTGCATCATCTTCAGTCTTCCCACTTGTCTTAGCCTCCAAGTTGATGTCTTCCTTGCAGCTCCTAGGTTCCCTGCATTTGAGTGAGAAGAGTGCTGTTAGAGAAATGAAGGATCACCAGTCAAAATATGTGCATACATCTATAAACATATAATTTGATCATCATGTGCATTCAAATAACTTGCATACCATAGATGTCCAGGAAAACAAGAAATTTATCAAACATATCTATCATATTCTCGGTTTTATCTAACATGTTTTCTCATTGTGCAGGTATAGATAAAATTAGGTTATTATTTCATTTATTTGGTTACAACATGTGGAGTGAAATGTGGCTCCCACAAGGGCTGAGCCCAGCCTACTGCCCTATTGTTTCATTTGAGAAGGATAATCACAAGTAAACCATCCATAAAGCATTAAAGATCAATCTTTGCAAGGATAGTGGAGTATGTTGGTAAGGGGTAATCTCCTTATTGATAAAGATTTATCCTTATTAATAAGAACATTCCACTATTAACATAGCCATGATTCTGACAAAACTGATCATCAAGGATTCCAAGATAGTTTTCATTAACAATCTGGTTAAAAGTAAGCAGCCCCAAGCATCATAACAGTCACAATAATTGAACATGAGGGGTAGTCATGTAGATTAAAATCTTACACAATAGTCATCACTTGCAAAGATAGAGACAACATGTTTCCACATAACAAATTAAATCTAATGCATGAAAGGTACAATGACTGGTGAATGTTGCTTAAGAGAGATTAAAGGACAACATTTTGTATCAAGGAGAACAAGGTAACCTCAAACTCTGTTGTACCTGAGTATGATAGTACGTGAGCTTTTGGAATTTCTAAATGGAACCTATAGCGGAAAAGTGTAGTCTCCATCTGAAGGAACCATCTTCAAAGCTCTTCCCTGAAATGAGGGTTGAAAACATTAGAAGAAAAGAAATACCATAATTCTAAAGTAACAATTTGTATCAAGACAAATGTCAGAAAGTATAATTAAAAAGAAAAATCCTTACAATTGGACCTCAAATTGGACCAAACAGATTTATGATTTTATCTTTAGAATGTAGGAACTTTCTCTGTCAGAGCTTCACAACCTGAAATTGGATCTCCAATTGGATCGATAAAATTTATGATTTTATCTTTAGAATGTAGGAACTTTCTCTATTCGATATTCACGACCTCAAATTAGATTAGAAGTTGGATAAGAAAAATTATGATTTATCTTTAGAATGTAAAAAATTTCTCTATTGGATATTAAAGATGTCAGGTTGGATCAGAAACTAGATAAGAATATTTATGATTTTATCTTTAGAATGTAGGAAATTCCTACACACAAGTTATGCTTCGGAGCGAAAACACCCAGAAGTGTTTCACATCGGCTCAAGGTACAATCCAACCTGGTTATGAAACTGATAGCAATCCAATTTTTCATGAACCATCCATACCTGAATGTTGCATCACAATCTATTCTTCCTGCACATAAAAATTCCACATATTAACCCTTCTAAATAAAACTCAAAATACCATGAAACAATGAGTCCCCTATATTAGTAAGTAAGTAGGTAGTCTATAGGGCATAGTTTGATTTTATACAAGGATTCTCATGAAAGGAATCTTCAAGTGACAGTGAGTGAGTGAGTTGTTTGAGATTGCAGTTGATGGTGCAATATCCAGTCTTAAAGGCAGTTAGCAAAGCAGTAAATGTGCAAGAAAATCAAATTGTACACAACAAACAATTCACAATATTATCTTGCATAATGCCTTAAGTTTGAAGACAAAAATCTCATTATATCTTGATGAAAGTAGTGACCTTAATGGTCAGTCACTAACAACCATGATTTTAAAACATGCTATTGTGCTTATGGAGGCGACATTTAAAGCAAGGCGGTGAGTGGTGGTTTGGAACAATGGCAGGTATGAAGGACTTGCTTTATATGCATACTATGCAGTCTAGCTTAAGACAATGTTCTTAGAAGATATTGAAGGTGGATTATGGAACTCAAGGGTTACCATGATAAATATTAAAGCAAAGACTGAGATCTATTTAAAAGCCACTATCATGAAGATATTAAAGATGTCAAATGCAAAACCCTAGCAACTGGAGTAATGAACACAGTGTGAAAGAGGACAATGTGCTAGGGCAGATTTAGGAGATCTCCACATTATCTAATCATAGGAAAATACATCATTTATTTATTTTTTTTTTAAAAAAAAAATTATTCTAAACACTATATAGGACACATTAATACTTCAAAAGCATCTGATTTATTTTTTAAAATTAAAAGAAGTCATTCTAAACCCTATATAGGATACATTGATACTTCAAAATCATTTGAAGGAATTTGAGATTACGCAAACATATGTCAATTAAATACCTGGATTACAAATAGTAGCACAAACATTATAACCCTTGTTGATCAGAGCAGGAATGAGATAAACAACAATGAATCCTATGCCTCCTATCACACACATCTCCTTACCATTCTTTGTCATTCTTTACTGAAACACTTCTCCATTTTGGTGGGCTACGCCTGAAAGTAAGGTTTCAACAAAGGTTTTATTGTAGGTTTATTAAAATGAAAACTCCATTCTGGCAGGCTATGCCTGAAAATAAGATTTCGATGAAATTTTTAGAGTATGTTTATTAGAGTTTTAGAGTATTTTTGCAGGCTATATTCTTGATTCCTTAAATGATTTATTCAAATGGATTGTGACTGAAGTGATTTGTTGCATTTAGTGTTGTAAATTGTAATGATGCCATGATTACCGTACTATCGTCGTCTCTTATTATACCCGTTGTGATATGGCAGTGTTTTTCCCTTCCCTTCTATTTTTTACCGCACTACCGCCTTAATCAAGGTTTCTTGTTGCAGGGTTGCGGTGTATATCGCTCTACCGCATATGTTGCTCACCTTCCCGGTGGTATAGCAGTGTATGCTTTTGATCATTACTTGAAGGTGTCGATGAGATAATCTTATTTGTCTTACCGATATCTCAATGTCTCATCAACATTAGATCTTATGTTCCTCTGATGTTGGTTGTCGGTGTCAATGAGACAAGTTAATATCTCTTGTCGATATGCCACTATCTCATCGATATTTTTCTTCGACGGTATTTCTTTATATATTGGTGTAACTCTGCCATATCGGGGAGACTCGTGATTATCATTGCGGTATGGTGGTGTTTTCCCATTCCCTTCAGTTGTTTACCACACTACCGCCTTGCTCAAGGCTTCTTGTTGCGGGATTGCGATGTATACTACTCTATCGCATATGTTGCTCACCTTCCTGACGGTCTAGCGGTGTATGCTTTTGATCATTACTTGAAGAGTGTCGATGAGATAATCTTATGTGTTTACCGATATCTCAATGTCTCATCGACATTACTTCATTATATTCAAGAGTTGTGTTTCCCCGAGCACTTGTAGATATACCTTGTCGATGTGACGTAAGTGATTCTCTCCTCGATGTGCTTGTATCTTGCTGACATTTCACTGTTTTACATCGTTGATGAGACATATAAATAAGTCTCTTTGACATAGGGGTGTCTAAACTGGCGCTAAACCCAAAGCTAAACTTGAAGCTAAAGTCAGAGCTAAAAGTGGTGCTAAACGCGAAGATAAACTCAGAGCCAAAGGCGGTGCTAATAGCGGTGCCACACTTGAAGCCAATATCGGTGCTAATTTTGACACAAATTAACGCCTAAATTAGCACCGACTTGTCCTCATCAATGCAAATAAATGCCAAAAATAGCGCCATCCCGATAAACAGTGCTGATGTTTTCAAAAAATTGGCAAAAAATACATTAAAACAGTGGGTGGAAGCAAAAAATGGAGCAAATCACAGGGATTTGTTGTAGTGTATGCATGAAGAACCAAGCCTCTCTTTCACTAGTTGTCCATCACATAAGTAAGACCCCACATTTATTATAGGCTATTTCAATCATATTAATATCACTATACATAATCTAAGTGGTGGAAATTATTGAATTGACAATCACCTACAAAGAGTATATCTCAATAACATTATTTATAAAGCATATACATTAATAACACCAAAGGAATTATTATTAATACCAAAAATAGTCCACAATACTCAGTTAGTGGGGCCACATCCTTGGTCAACTAAGTGTTGATGTCATGTAGGAGAGATAAATGTGACAATACCACCCTCACCTATGTCATGGTTACTACAAAAAAGTATTGAAAGGGAAAATGACACAACAAGTTGGAAAAAATAAAAAAATCAAAAAAATTAGTGATGAGTGTCTTGCAAAAAGAGAATGTCTTGATATAGAAATCAATGTTTAGCATCTCAAATATAACACTTCATAGGGAGGTCTATTGGACCTCAAACATTCCAAGAGATACAATTAATCGATGAGTATCAAGATTCATTTCCTCATATATACAACTCATCTTGACCAACAAATTTGTTATGCAAAAGAGCATCACTTGATTCAAAACTTCCCATGTGGAATTTAAGTTAGATAGGTCTCTTATTTTTTGTCATATATTCTCCCTCTTCCAAATTATAGGGGCTACAAGAAATTTTCTACCTAGTTGGCAATGATAGTTGATGGTTGAGATAACAATGATGTTGCTAGCAGGGATCTCACATACTTCTTTATGGAGCTCTCTCTAAGAGGAGATTGAACAAATTTTCTAGGAGAATATTTCTCAATCTTTCCACAATGAAAGATTTGAAACACTTTTTGAGTAATGATCCCCAAATCTTGAAGAATTATTAGGGAGAGGAGCATTGTTACTTGAATTCTCTACCTTGTAGTTAACAACTATATACCACCCTTCTATTTTTGTAATAGGCAGTGAGTTGGTGATAGGTTGAGAAGAGATTTTTGGATGGGGAGAGACCAAAGGGCATTCTTGAATCTTATATTTAGAGGATTGGAAATGATAAAAAGTGTTTGGAAAATTTAAGAATAATATTTTTAACATATCTCATTTGACCAATCTAGATACCCACAATCTCTTTTAAATCCTTGGAAAGTTCCACCTCAACATAAAATTTCAATTGAAGATAATCCAAATAGAACCGTTCAAGTTCAACACAAACTATAATTCCTAAGGAAGATGATATCTATCCCAAAAAATTACAGCATGGTAGGGGTAACCCAGAGAACTCAACCCAAATAGGGGCGTAAAGAGACTTTGAAGATCTAGGATTTGAAGACCAACAAACAAGAATGGACCAACAAAGGGCAACAATTGAGAATGACCTCAACATGGTTAGCTTCACTAAAGTGAAAAAGAAAAAACCTTTAGTAAGGTTTGCATGACATCATAGTGAATCCCAAGCAAGACCTAAGCCTTAATGACCCATTATTTGAGCATAGTTTTAAGGGGGAACCTTCCCAAAAAATACCCCATCAAAGTAAAATTTTCAAGCCATCAACAAGAATTATCAAATTCAAAATTTGATAAGAATAACAACATATAGAGGTGTTTTAGGGGACATACCTTATGAAACACCTTGGCAAAAAAAATATGGGATGCTTAAGAAAGGAATCCTTTGAAAGCCATTGTTGACCCTTTAGGTCTACTAGCAACAACTATGGAGATTTGAAAGGATAAGGAAATTTAAAAGTGGTGAAATCGCCTGTAATCATGGTATCTTAAATAGTGTTTCAATAAATGGAGAGAAAAAATAAGTGATCATGCTCATGAAACTAGTATGACATGGATAGTCAAAAAACACTATTAGAGCCCATAAGTTGTTGTCTTTATTGTCTATTCTTAGGTTGTATATTTTAAAATAAAACTTATTTCATATTATATACTAAATTTTTTGATTTATATAGTAATATTAGATTATGGATATGAAATTGAGATGATTTAATCTTAAGTGTATAATAATTTAATATGGAATCACACCTATGAGGATGAATTACATAACTATGACTCTATCTTGAAAATTAGCAATTTTATCTAAATTTAAAGTAACTTTAGTACCCACAAGGTTTGTTCCCTTGATATTATATGGCATCAATCAACTCAATTGACAATTAGAATTTGATTCAATGCATTCACATAGGAATTCATTGTCTACTTCACTTATGTCTTTACTTTAATATTTACTTAGTTTTGGGGCTTCACCAAGGTGCAAGGAAAAAGTTAGTACACTCCCACACCCTAGCTTAGAAACCTCCATGATGATCCTTAGCAACACCAAAGTTTTCCTTATATCAATTTTAGAGTGCATTTTGAATGTTATCCTTAAAAATAGATGTTTATTGATAAAGAGAACTTAATCTTTCATTGATGTATGATATTGGTAGACTAATATGCCTAATGTACTTGGAAAAGGGAGAGAAAGGTGTATTATTTTGAATGTTATTCAATCATTCCATCATGTGCTCTTCTAATGTAGAAATGACTTAGGATGATGTGCATGAATACACAATCCTAGATGCATGAAATATAAATTTTAGCACCAACACTAATGAATAATGATCGAATATTGGGTTGTTATCCTTTGACTATGATTTGTATTTGAAATAGTAGGAAATTTTCATAGATATATGTTTTTATCTAGGGTGGATAAGTTGTTGGAAATAGATTCAACAAGGTTTTGAATAGGTCAATGAGGCATGTTTAAGTCACTGATAAGGGCTTGAGTCAATAAGTGCACCAAAATGATCAAATCATGCACTAGAATAATGTATCTAAGAAATTAATCCATTGTGGTATAAAACCATAGGGGAAAAGCATTATGGTATGACCTTTTATACTCAATATTTTATCCCTACTTATGTATTTGTGCAAAACTACATAATAATACATCCCAAATTAAAAATACATAAAAAACTAAACTAAGCTGATACACATATATTATAGTAAGCTCTTATATTTTTAATACAAATTTGACTATGTAAGAAATTTTTATAAAGGCAATCAATGGAAGTAACAAATTTCATAAGAACAATAAATAATGAAATGATAAACAAAATTCATTTTATTGAAAATATTATATACAACAGTTTCATTAATTTTAGGGGTCAAATACATATTTGAATGTTATTTGGAAATTGGCTCTAGACTCCCTTGGTGAACAATCACAGAGGCCCTTGAGCTAGTAGTCACGTGAATACAAATATCACATATAGCTTTATTTGCATTGGATAGAAACCATCCAAGGGATACTATGTATTATTGGTTGGAAATACATTAAATACAACTCCTATCCAATGCCCATTGCATTCCTTGCACAATCATCAAGGAGATAATATGCCTATAATTCCAAATATAATATTGTATATAGTTTTCCAAGGTGATTAAATGTATTCAGTAACTATTAATCCCTTTTGTCATAGGGATCTTTTTACATGCATTTTTATATTTGGGGGTAATTTTTTCATAAAAAAGAGGATATCAAATTGTTTGAGATGCTAAAGCAAATATGTGTGTCTAATTAGTGAAATTTATGCATACATGGAAAGTGAAATTAGTAGATAAAAATTCCCCTTGAGAGAGAGAGAGAGAGAGAGAGAGAGAGAGAGAGAGAGAGAGAGAGAGAGAGAGAGAGAGAGAGAGAGAGAGAGAGAGAGAGAGAGAGAGAGAGAGAGAGAGAGAGAGAGAGAGAGAGAGAGAGAGAGAGAGAGAGAGAGAGAGAGAGAGAGAGAGAGAGAGAGAGAGAGAGAGAGAGAGAGAGAGAGAGAGAGAGAGAGAGAGAGAGAGAGAGAGAGAGAGAGAGAGAGAGAGAGAGAGAGAGAGGTGTAATTGACAAATATATTGAAATATGTGAAAACATATGAACCCTTTTTACCCAAGAAGATCAAGGATGAGCATGTAGATCCTACAAGAGAAAATAAAGCTTACTCCTAATTCTCAAGATCAATTTAAATATTGTAGGATAGAAAAACAAACTATATGAAAACAAAAAACAAGTAAAATAAGAAAAAGTATTATAAGAAAGCAATGCCCTAATAGTAGTGCTCCTCAATATTTTATAGGTTTATATGTGGTAATGGTGAATCATAATACGAAATCATTTATTTGTAAATAAAATTAGTTCATAAATATGACATCTTAGATGTTGTGTTTGGTATTTCTTATCCTTATTTTGAGGGTGTTTCAATAGACGTTTCTTGTTAAATCACATTGATAACGAGTTAAAGATGTACCTTCTAGAGATTTTTTTCATCTTAGTTATTTTGACAAAACCATATTTACAAGTCAATTATACAAACCTATATTGTTCCATTGATGCTTACTTTTACGTAAAGCTCTTTATAATTTAATCATATAACCATATTTTGTGTCAGTAATGCTTACTTTTATTTGAATCCCTTCTTCATTTTCGCGTTGTTTGATGTTTTCCTACAATGATCTAACTTTTATAGACTTGTGATGTGTCTTTAGACTAGGCGTGGAAGGACCCTCCTTATCATTTTTAGGTACTATGATTTGATTT
>CM021107.1:73113081-73243965 GCA_007115665.2 Sequoiadendron giganteum | reverse complement strand
TTCAAAACTTCCCATGTGGAATTTAAGTTAGATAGGTCTCTTATTTTTTGTCATATATTCTCCCTCTTCCAAATTATAGGGGCTACAAGAAATTTTCTACCTAGTTGGCAATGATAGTTGATGGTTGAGATAACAATGATGTTGCTAGCAGGGATCTCACATACTTCTTTATGGAGCTCTCTCTAAGAGGAGATTGAACAAATTTTCTAGGAGAATATTTCTCAATCTTTCCACAATGAAAGATTTGAAACACTTTTTGAGTAATGATCCCCAAATCTTGAAGAATTATTAGGGAGAGGAGCATTGTTACTTGAATTCTCTACCTTGTAGTTAACAACTATATACCACCCTTCTATTTTTGTAATAGGCAGTGAGTTGGTGATAGGTTGAGAAGAGATTTTTGGATGGGGAGAGACCAAAGGGCATTCTTGAATCTTATATTTAGAGGATTGGAAATGATAAAAAGTGTTTGGAAAATTTAAGAATAATATTTTTAACATATCTCATTTGACCAATCTAGATACCCACAATCTCTTTTAAATCCTTGGAAAGTTCCACCTCAACATAAAATTTCAATTGAAGATAATCCAAATAGAACCGTTCAAGTTCAACACAAACTATAATTCCTAAGGAAGATGATATCTATCCCAAAAAATTACAGCATGGTAGGGGTAACCCAGAGAACTCAACCCAAATAGGGGCGTAAAGAGACTTTGAAGATCTAGGATTTGAAGACCAACAAACAAGAATGGACCAACAAAGGGCAACAATTGAGAATGACCTCAACATGGTTAGCTTCACTAAAGTGAAAAAGAAAAAACCTTTAGTAAGGTTTGCATGACATCATAGTGAATCCCAAGCAAGACCTAAGCCTTAATGACCCATTATTTGAGCATAGTTTTAAGGGGGAACCTTCCCAAAAAATACCCCATCAAAGTAAAATTTTCAAGCCATCAACAAGAATTATCAAATTCAAAATTTGATAAGAATAACAACATATAGAGGTGTTTTAGGGGACATACCTTATGAAACACCTTGGCAAAAAAAATATGGGATGCTTAAGAAAGGAATCCTTTGAAAGCCATTGTTGACCCTTTAGGTCTACTAGCAACAACTATGGAGATTTGAAAGGATAAGGAAATTTAAAAGTGGTGAAATCGCCTGTAATCATGGTATCTTAAATAGTGTTTCAATAAATGGAGAGAAAAAATAAGTGATCATGCTCATGAAACTAGTATGACATGGATAGTCAAAAAACACTATTAGAGCCCATAAGTTGTTGTCTTTATTGTCTATTCTTAGGTTGTATATTTTAAAATAAAACTTATTTCATATTATATACTAAATTTTTTGATTTATATAGTAATATTAGATTATGGATATGAAATTGAGATGATTTAATCTTAAGTGTATAATAATTTAATATGGAATCACACCTATGAGGATGAATTACATAACTATGACTCTATCTTGAAAATTAGCAATTTTATCTAAATTTAAAGTAACTTTAGTACCCACAAGGTTTGTTCCCTTGATATTATATGGCATCAATCAACTCAATTGACAATTAGAATTTGATTCAATGCATTCACATAGGAATTCATTGTCTACTTCACTTATGTCTTTACTTTAATATTTACTTAGTTTTGGGGCTTCACCAAGGTGCAAGGAAAAAGTTAGTACACTCCCACACCCTAGCTTAGAAACCTCCATGATGATCCTTAGCAACACCAAAGTTTTCCTTATATCAATTTTAGAGTGCATTTTGAATGTTATCCTTAAAAATAGATGTTTATTGATAAAGAGAACTTAATCTTTCATTGATGTATGATATTGGTAGACTAATATGCCTAATGTACTTGGAAAAGGGAGAGAAAGGTGTATTATTTTGAATGTTATTCAATCATTCCATCATGTGCTCTTCTAATGTAGAAATGACTTAGGATGATGTGCATGAATACACAATCCTAGATGCATGAAATATAAATTTTAGCACCAACACTAATGAATAATGATCGAATATTGGGTTGTTATCCTTTGACTATGATTTGTATTTGAAATAGTAGGAAATTTTCATAGATATATGTTTTTATCTAGGGTGGATAAGTTGTTGGAAATAGATTCAACAAGGTTTTGAATAGGTCAATGAGGCATGTTTAAGTCACTGATAAGGGCTTGAGTCAATAAGTGCACCAAAATGATCAAATCATGCACTAGAATAATGTATCTAAGAAATTAATCCATTGTGGTATAAAACCATAGGGGAAAAGCATTATGGTATGACCTTTTATACTCAATATTTTATCCCTACTTATGTATTTGTGCAAAACTACATAATAATACATCCCAAATTAAAAATACATAAAAAACTAAACTAAGCTGATACACATATATTATAGTAAGCTCTTATATTTTTAATACAAATTTGACTATGTAAGAAATTTTTATAAAGGCAATCAATGGAAGTAACAAATTTCATAAGAACAATAAATAATGAAATGATAAACAAAATTCATTTTATTGAAAATATTATATACAACAGTTTCATTAATTTTAGGGGTCAAATACATATTTGAATGTTATTTGGAAATTGGCTCTAGACTCCCTTGGTGAACAATCACAGAGGCCCTTGAGCTAGTAGTCACGTGAATACAAATATCACATATAGCTTTATTTGCATTGGATAGAAACCATCCAAGGGATACTATGTATTATTGGTTGGAAATACATTAAATACAACTCCTATCCAATGCCCATTGCATTCCTTGCACAATCATCAAGGAGATAATATGCCTATAATTCCAAATATAATATTGTATATAGTTTTCCAAGGTGATTAAATGTATTCAGTAACTATTAATCCCTTTTGTCATAGGGATCTTTTTACATGCATTTTTATATTTGGGGGTAATTTTTTCATAAAAAAGAGGATATCAAATTGTTTGAGATGCTAAAGCAAATATGTGTGTCTAATTAGTGAAATTTATGCATACATGGAAAGTGAAATTAGTAGATAAAAATTCCCCTTGAGAGAGAGAGAGAGAGAGAGAGAGAGAGAGAGAGAGAGAGAGAGAGAGAGAGAGAGAGAGAGAGAGAGAGAGAGAGAGAGAGAGAGAGAGAGAGAGAGAGAGAGAGAGAGAGAGAGAGAGAGGTGTAATTGACAAATATATTGAAATATGTGAAAACATATGAACCCTTTTTACCCAAGAAGATCAAGGATGAGCATGTAGATCCTACAAGAGAAAATAAAGCTTACTCCTAATTCTCAAGATCAATTTAAATATTGTAGGATAGAAAAACAAACTATATGAAAACAAAAAACAAGTAAAATAAGAAAAAGTATTATAAGAAAGCAATGCCCTAATAGTAGTGCTCCTCAATATTTTATAGGTTTATATGTGGTAATGGTGAATCATAATACGAAATCATTTATTTGTAAATAAAATTAGTTCATAAATATGACATCTTAGATGTTGTGTTTGGTATTTCTTATCCTTATTTTGAGGGTGTTTCAATAGACGTTTCTTGTTAAATCACATTGATAACGAGTTAAAGATGTACCTTCTAGAGATTTTTTTCATCTTAGTTATTTTGACAAAACCATATTTACAAGTCAATTATACAAACCTATATTGTTCCATTGATGCTTACTTTTACGTAAAGCTCTTTATAATTTAATCATATAACCATATTTTGTGTCAGTAATGCTTACTTTTATTTGAATCCCTTCTTCATTTTCGCGTTGTTTGATGTTTTCCTACAATGATCTAACTTTTATAGACTTGTGATGTGTCTTTAGACTAGGCGTGGAAGGACCCTCCTTATCATTTTTAGGTACTATGATTTGATTTCCTTTTTTGTTTAAATGTTCTCAACATGTATCCAATTTTTATCAATGAGATCTTGAATGTAATGATTTAGTGTGATACATCTACCCATGGTATGTCCATACATTTAATAATAACAAAATTATTGCTATGAAATTGTTTTGGGATGTTTATGGATTTTTAAATTTTCTTGAGAGATAAAGTGGTGATTTTATGTTGCAAGAGTTGTTCTAACACTATATGGGGAGGATCCTCCACTCTAGTGAAGTCTCTAGATGCCTTTTATTTCCTTTGCACAACTTTGTCATTAAATTTATTGATAATATTGACACGATGTGTATTTTATATGGAATAGAATAGTAACGATACTTAGTATGATTCCCAAAATATTATACATGAGGTACACTATGAGAGTCATTATGAAAATCCAGATGGTGTATCACTTTAAAGCATAGAGGCACTTGCAAGACTTTCTAATGAACAAACACTAGAGGTTGGAAAAGTAGAAGCACTATGAATATACTTGAGGGAGATTGTTAAAGTATTCAATACGCACAAGAAAATCAACAAATTCATTGTAAGGAAAATGAGACACATACAACCATAAAAAAAAATTAAAATTTAAAGATTCTCCAAATGCATACATTATAAACACATCATCATGCATGTGAACATAATAGAATAATAAAAACATTAATATACAATGATGCATTTGTATCCCCTCAAAAACATCAATCATAGGACATCTAAAGATATATGCATGATAAAGAGTTGAATCCAAAACATCATGAGACATGGAAACATTTACAATGTGTGTGACACTAGAATTTGTTACTTGAAAAGACTGATTATCGTGTTTATCCATGAAAAAATAATGTGATATATCATCAACTAATCAAGCATCATGGATATCCTTAGTAAATAAGGCATCAAGAGACAAGGAAGAAGCATAATCATCACAATGTGTAATAACATAATTAAATGTAACCATAGAATTTAGGACTAAAGCACTAGATTATGTAGCATGTATTTATAAATAATGTGTTCATTAGGAACATGAACCATACTATCATCAAGGGGATAATAATGAGTTGTTTGTGTTGATGTTCTTGGCAGCGTCTGTAGTATACTTCCAGTGATCTCCTTCATGATGATAAATTAATAATAGCCGAGGGCTATTTAATTTATAGAGTCATCGATTTGATAAAGAGGTTGATCCATGTAAATTGCATTTAATTATTGAAGAGACTTGATTTAATTAAGAGATGTAATTTTAATGAGGTCGACATCATGCTTCCTTGGGTCATGATTTATTGAAGGGATGTGTTCTTCTATTGTGGCCGACTATCATTATGAAGAGTTACATCTTTTCTAAATGAGGACAACCTCCTTCTTGAAAAGGTGTGAACCTTCTCATTGTTGTATATATACAAGTTGTGATCATTCATTCATAAAGGAAGTTCGCCTTTTGGAGAAGGAGTTTATACACAAGCAGTAGATCATCATTCTGTAGCAGCAACAAATTGATTCAAGGAAAAACATATTCAGTTGTATCTTGCATCTAAGGGAGATGCTACTATTCATTGTATCAAATTGACATTGTGTTGTGCCTGAGTTGTAAGCAAATTGCTGCTCTTATTCTATCAATATATAAGAGATATATTGGCTAGGTTTTTCTCCCTCAAGTTGGAGGATTTTCCTAGGGTATCTTGTTGTGTTAATTGTCTTATGTGTTGCATTTTATGATTAGTTTCAGTTTGAATTATCTGATCATGAAAAACTAACAGTTTGAAGGATTTCATCATCATGAGGAAAATAAGATTCATGTGAGGGAGAAAAAAGATGAAATTTCACATAAGAAATCATGATGTGCATCCTCATTAGGTATATGGGTACTTATTTAATGGATTGAATCAAGGGTATCTTTATACAAACATTCTTAAGTTGGCTCAAGAAATCAAATTCAAGTTAAAAATGGAATTTTTGTGTTGTTAGTATTTTTAGAAATAGGGGTTCCCTATTTGTGATGTCTTGATGCATCTTAACTTGTTCAGGTTGCTTTATTGAATTGTCAATAGTTTTTATTGTTGGTTCCTCATATGTAAGTTCTATAATATGAGGAGATGATGGTCCAACAAGCATCTTTCCTGAATGAAGGTGGACATAACTTACCTCAACCCCATAGGTTGGGTTTTGGATGGATTCATTAGTGTCAACCTACTAACCAAACTTATCATTAGGGTTTGGTGTAGGTTGAGCCAACAGCTAAGGTGATCTTGGTTGCATTGGAGTTGTTATGGTTGGGTTTTGCATTACGACAAGTTGTTACATTGCTACAAAGATTGTTGTGGTTACAAGTAGTTAAAATTTTGGTTTTCCAATTTTAGTTCCCACACCATTATGGTGGCCATTGGTTTTGCAGGGGTTCCCACGGGGAATTATAGTTTTATACTTGGTATTATTATGGTGGCCACATCCCCTCTTATGGATCTAAATCAGATGATTGGTCCATTGATTGATTTTGCATGCTATTCCAAGGTTGATTATTATAGTTAGAGAAGTTTGCATTACCCCCAAGAAAGGACATATTATAAGACAAGGGATATTGAAGCATAACTTTCCTTTGTTGCCATGGATTTCATTGAGAAATGTAAAACACTTGTCCCTCCTTGTCCTCCAAGGTATGAAATTCAGGTTTTCCTTGCTCCTCCTAAAAAATGTTGGCAATCTTCTTGCCATTACAAATTACCCTCTTTTGGTGAAAGTGTGGAAAATATTCAGTGAGAGAAGCCTATGCCTCCTCCTATTTATTCTTGATGTATAAGGTATCTAGTTAGGTAGCTAGATGACTTATTATGTCCCCCTTTATGTTAGACAAAGGGTTTCTTAATTCCACCCTGGAAACACCCATGGATGTTTTGGTGGAAGAGAAAGCTCCAGTACCCTTGGTATTCCTCATATATTACCTAAAATAATTTCTACATACTTGGCATATTTCATCAAAAGTAAATTGAGAAATATCCCCTGATCCTATGAGGTTTAAGGCATCCATTTAGTTTTCTTTTACTCCTCACAAAAATACTAGATTTAATGACTCTACTAACCCTATTCTAGTGTGACTTCTTCATGAAAGTTGAAACCTTTCTATGTAATCTGCAAGTGGTTCTTCTTCCTTTTGTGATATCATGAATATTTCATCTCATTTCATATCTTCTCCATGACAATAATCTTGGTAATTTTGCAATAATTTTTCTTTCATTGATTCCCAATTTGGTATCGCATTTGTTCCTAGCCCCATGAACCACCACAAGGGAGCATCTTTCATTGTGGATGGGAAGAGTTTTAATCTATGGGCATACATGGTGTAATTATAACTTCTTCTTTGAACATCAAACTTGGAAAAGAATGTGTTTGGATCCATAGAAGTTGGGTAAGGATGAGGGAGGTATATTCTTGAGGGAAACTATCGATTCTTGATTTGTGATTAGAAACTTGAATGTAATAGAATTTGTTGGATTGTCCACTACTTCATCTTCCATAATGTTAATATTCCTTATGGGATTTCTCCCTAAATCTAGAGTACTAACTAACTTGAGGGGTAGTTCTATATCATTGATTCTCTCAATTGGTTCTTCGCTTATACTAGAATCTTCAAATTCTTCTTGATTGAAGGGGATAAATATTCACAAAGAATATCTCTACCTCCACATAGAATAGTATCTTGAAATTTAGATAACTTTTCATGCACATTGTTAGTGAGTAGTTTGGAGTTGATTTTGAAAATGTATACTAATTCTAATTTAAGTAATTAAAAAATTCCTAGTTAATGAAGGCAACAAAAATGAATTAATACATAATTAGGAATTCTAAACATAGCACCATCCTTGGCAACAACACAAAAATGTTAGAGCTTCCCCTTAAGTCTAATTAACTGATGTAGATAGCATACATACAATTTAACGGACCTACAGATTCCAAATTAAGAAGTTCATTGTTCAAAAGGGGGCTTCATTAAAATTTTTAACTAGGGAATCATAATCTTGAGATGTTTTTGGCACTATATATGTAGGTAATAATCCTATAATTTCTTAAGCAATTAAGTATAGGTAATTGAACAAGATTATATTCGTCTATAAGCTTCCTAACTGGAATTAACTCATATTTAGAGAACATGGTAAGAAAATACTAAATGTAAGTGACCTTAGTAACTACCACGAGTACTTATATTTTCAAAGACTATAACTAGTGTCTCTCTATGTTGCAACATGACCTATTTCAACTAATCACTTAATATCATCTAATAGAATGTAAATTAGAAACTTCAATTCATAAATTACAATATAGCATTCAACATAATGTAAACTAGAAACTATAATTCATAATATAACTAATCATCTAAGCTAATGTGGATTTTTTAGTACCTCAAGTGGCCCTTACTTCAGCTTTTGTAATCCAAAATATCTCCTTTCAAATACTAACTCAAAAAAATATGCAACTAAATTATCCTTCCTTATTATAATATGAACATACACAAATCTTTAGCACAAAGTATAATAAATTTGATATTCAATCTAATTTCATGCAAAAATATAGCTAGTCGGTCTCTTACAAGAGTATCCCCATATATAGGGTCTATGAGAGTCCTATAATTCAAAAACTATAAATAAACTATGAGCAACTATCAACTCTTCTAAAAATGTAGGAAGAAGACTAGGTCTTGATTTAATAGAAAATTAACAATAAGTGGAAGCAAGAGTGTAAAATTATGATAAGGACTCTACACTAATTAAGAGGACTATTATAAGTAGAGAATGTGCCTAACAGGGCAGTCTTTATTATAAACTGTTATCCCTTGTTAGAACATGCATCTTCTTCCTCCATAATTTATTGAAGGGATAGAATGACACATGGATATTTGTGTTCACATCCTCAAACCATCGCCTACATCATCTTCGAGAAATATGCACATGTTGTAGTTGATTTTCCTCTTTGGATGTGTTGAACGAAAATCCTTTTGTTGCGGGTTAATAGGTTCTTCACTGTACGGGTTAGTCTTATTCTGAAGGCACTTTTTCATTATTGACAACTAAAATTAATCATAAAATTATACTAAATCCAATAGACATTCAAAGATAACACACTCATTCATTAATATAATAGATCATCTGTAATGCTTTTTAAATACTTAAAGTATATAGAAAGGTTTACAAATATCTTTGAAACTTAACAACAATGATTAAAAACGTGAAACTAAAGCAAGGAACTGGATATTTTTAGGGCTCATCAACATTTATCCTAAATCATGAGTTCCTATATTCACATGCACATATATGGGTTCCAATATTCCTTGTTCATGGATAAATAGGTATTTTCCTTTATATCTCATTATTCTTTCCACCATCTTAACAACAACATGATATTCATTATTTGTATAACAAGGCGTTAATCCATCTTCATATAACCATGATTTATTAGAGCTTTCTATAACTTCCTTTGAAAGGAAACATGAACTAATGAATATTGTTGATAAAAAATGATATGAATTTGATGTGTTCTTCTAGTTCATGACGGGTTTGCCATGCATTTTATGTGAAAGGGAAAGCTTCTCTATGTTAAAGGCATCATGGATTTCATACTCATCACAACCCTTATCAAGGATTTTGAAATGAATTTTTTATTATGAAAATTCAAATGTGGGTGGTAAATCATCAAGATTTATATATAAGGAAGAATTTTGTGTTTCAGGTTTATGGATTATTTTTGTAATTGGACATTGATTAATCTTGTGATATTCTCTTTCCATCATTTTACAATATTGGTATGGGTGTGGATCACTAGGGATTCTAACCTCTATACCTAAATGGATAAACTTAATCCATTGATGGAATGTGGAGGGGACAACTTGTATAGCATGTAGCCAAGGATGACCAAGAAAGCTATTATATGGAAGATCAAGGTCTATAACATATAATAAGGTTTGGTGCATGATAGGACTAACCATGATAGGAAGATGGATAATTATTGGTGATTCCCTCTCTCCATTGTCATATACTTTGATAGTTATAATTTAGGGGTCTAATGATTCCTATGAATAACCAAGGTGCTTGATCAACTACAAGATACATATATTTAAACTTGAGAGTTGTTGTCTACAAGAACCCTTTTTACTTTATGTTTGGCATTAAGGACGTCAATGTGTGAAGAGAGATTATAAGATGGTCCTTTTGAAGGCATATCATGTTGACTAAAGGTGAGGTGTTGAGTGGAGGCTAAGTGTCTAGTGAGGGCTTGGAACTCATTTGGGTCTATATCACTAGGAACTATTGACTCTTGTAGTATTTTATAAGGGATATCTATATGAATAGTGGATGTCTTAAGAAAATCCAATATTGATATTTGTCCAAGATTTTTCTAGAGTTTCTCAATTATGTTATATTATCCTTTGGGATTGGATGAAAGAGGAGCTTGGACATAGATCTTAGTACGTCTTGTAACAACACAAGGGGGATTTTGATTTTGATGGCAATAATTTGGTTACCAACGTGTCTCACAATGGTATTATGTGAACAAATAATATTTTTGGTATGAACATTGTTAGTATGACTATTTTGACCTTGATTAGACTATGTATGTGATTTATCATGCTTTTCTAAGTGGTTTTGATAAATCCCCAATTGCTCATTAGGTGATGTAGAGGTATCTTGCTCAATCTCAATACTTCCCTTATTAATGAGATTTTGGACATAGTTTTTAAGATTTAAACATTTTTTGGTTGAATACCTTTGAACCTTGTGACATTCATAATATTCATGTTATCTATACCAAGTGCATTTAGGTTTTCTCTCATCAAAAGGTCCACTTTTGAAAATATTATCATGTTTGCATTTACTAGTTATGGAAGACAACTTCTAAGGGCTCTCCTAAGGAAGTGAATTGTCTATGCTTGGTCTCTTGTTACAGTTTTCTTGTGGTAACTAGAATGGTGGATGTATTTTGAACTATTTGGACATGTTTAGATTTTGTTACCTTGTCATTGACCATGTATTCATTCTTTCTACAGAAATTAGGCATATCAGATTTATTATATTTGGAAAATATTTTTATAATTCCTTTATCAAGAAGGGGATTTTTCTATAATTTCATCAAATTTGGTTACACAGTGTAACTGAAAGTGGAAGGTCATTTCTTGGTTAAGGTTAGTGACAAAGATACTAACTAGCTTCTTCTCGGGATGGGCCAAGGGAATCTTCTAGCTAAGCCTCTACAATGTTGAAGGCATGAAGAGAAGCTTTCACATTTTTTTTTTGCATTGTATAAGTCCATTGTGAGATTGTGTTCTACATTTTAGGAACAAAATTAACAAAATTTTCAAATAGTTCAAAAAAGGAAGTGATAGATCCCATAGGGAGGTGTAAAAACCACTTTATGCTTTATGGGAATAACCTAAGTAGGTGGTTATCATTATAAGCAACATTCTGACATGCAATAAAAAACCTCTTAACATGCTTTCTAGGATCTCCTTTCCCTCTATATTTGCCAGATTTTATAATTTCAAAGTGGAGAGGGAAAGGGACTTGCAATATAGACTGATCATGTAACAAGTGAATCCTTTGCCGTGGTAAAAATTTCTAATTTTCACCTTTCAAGTAAATAAACTAACTAACAAGCCATTGCAAAAAAAAATTTCTTTTCTTTATTGAGAATATATGAACAAGATGTCATAGCAAATTTCAATCAAGATTCCATTTCATTACAATAACTTCACAAGTTACAATGATACAAGAATGCATACATTTATATACATAGCTCCAATGAGATTTAGAACAAATAGTTGTAAGATGATCCAGGATCCTTCCTTTCAAATCTTGGTTCTTTTATCGTCGGCTATGGAGGACAAGCATCACTCAAGTGCTTTTCTGCCAACCACAGACTCATAATGCGGTCCCCCGCACATCTATCATTCGATAGATGGCCCTTCCCTTCGATGAAGAGATTGGTAGAGTAACCGATAACGACAACCAACTGAGCATAGTGTTGTGTCCTACATAACTAGAACCTTGTAATCCCACAATCTCAAACTAGCATGTACTACTAGATCATGATGAGCTGATAGTGTAGTCTCGGTAGTCACACAATCTAGAATGGAATCTTGGACATTCACACTACTTTGGCCAAAGTGTTCTCATTCAGTTTCTAATGAAGTCATCTATCACCTACACTACTCAGGATTGATTTGACTTAAGGCTATCTTAAGCTACACATAGGTATTTCCTTCAATGGATAGTCCTTCATCCCACAAATAACCTATCACCATATTAATCTACTTGGAATAAACCTACTTAACTAGTAATTACACAAGCTAGGTATTTTCTTCAATGGATAGTCCATCATCCCAGAGATAACCTCTGTACTTGGAATAAACCTACTTACAAGTAAGTACACAAACTCCCTCCCATATTGGATTGTCTATCCTAGGAGTAAACACAAGCTTTCCTAGTTAAATCAATAACTTAGCTAACTGTACCATATGTGTCTTTCGTGTTCAATCAAGCCTAGTATATAATACCTATGATAAACACCCATGTCCTACTATGGAGTCTTAAACTACAATATGAAAACAACATAAAAGCTTCAATTTCCTTTTCAAAACACTATAATTTCTCTAATGCACATAGTGGAAAATAAATCTCAACCATGCATGCAAGACACGTCATTCAAAAGTAAAATAACAAAGAAGAAGAGATCCCCATTCCTGTTATCGCTTTATCTAAACAAATGGCAGCAATACAACCCTTTCCAACAACAACAAGCTTGATAACCAACTTCACAAGTATGTCATAAATAAACTATATTTCTCAAGTTGATAACTTACTCTCAAAAATATCTTCCTCACAAACTAAATAGAACTCACTCCCTTTCTCTCTTCACAATGTAAAATAGAGTATGGTTGGAAATAATGTAGAAATAGAAATTGTAAAAGATGTGTAATCTTGTGGAAGAATGTGTCCCTTCCAAATGAAATGGCTTATCTATTTATAGAGAAAATTGGTAACATCATAGCCTACAGTTTAGGCATGTTAATGGACAACAAGCTCCATGCAAAGCAACACATGAAACACAACAGAGTGGTGGCAACTTCCTCACTTAATACTCAACATAATCACCTATAGGTCGACTTGCTTATTGAAAACAATCTAAAGACTTATTCAAATCTGCATATGTTCAATGAATTGAAGACATCTACAACACTTTGGTTTCTAGAGGTGGCGCTAACTTTAACCACACTCCCTCTTTTTTGGCACGGTTTCATTGCCAAAATAAATTGTCAACTACCAATTCCTAACAGCAAGAATCCATTGACTTGCATAGGAGATGAGTCGGCTTAAGCTGATAAATACATTTGACAAAGTCTCCAAGAAATATAAATATCATAGAAAATGCATTTACTAAGTCAAAGTTGATTGTTACTAAGGCGTCAACTAATTTCGTCGACATCAAACAACAACTCAAAATGCAATATAAATGTTTCATATCACATGGTAGAAAGAGTGAGAACTGGCTTCACCAAAATAAGCATAAGCTATCCTATTGGCCTCTTAAGATCTACTTGAGTATGATACATGGGTTGGCATTACCTATTATTTCAAAGGCTTCTATGTGCAGTCAGAGTAACATGTATACGACCCTTAACTAGCTAATAAATCAATCTCAAATTATGCTTATGTTTATCAATCTGCAAGCATTTGCAGTAACGTTTAGAAGAGCTACTTCTCTTAAATGTTAATTGCATTGAATTTGGTTAGAACAACACATAAAAACTCCCCATGCCTTATTTTGTGCAATCGCTAAGACTTCACTATATCCTTTGTTTTCCAACATAAGCCAAGGTCGTGCTCTACGATAAAAACGCATTGCCTCTTTTAAAAGAATTCTCACATCAAATGTATACATATAATGTTTCCATTATATTGTATATGTATTTATATATATATTCATGAAATCATTTCTTATATTAAATACTCTCTCTCTATATATATATTCTTATCCTCGTATTATATACCAATTATATATTCAAATGTATAACTCTTTTTATCATATTTCGTAAATAACAATATGTGTGTATATTAATACACATATAATTATATGTGTACACTTCTCTGATAAGCATTAACACTTACGAGTGTATTAGCATATACATTATATAGCAATATGGTAATCAAGTAATCCATTCGATATTGAATGATTATGAACACGTGGTTTAAACACACACACACATATCAGGTTACCCCTATCTTATCAGTCCTCATCGATACATGTATTTGTTTAAGCGTATATATATTCAGATATATATAATTGATCCCTCGTGTGAGTAGGTTTGTAATTATTTCTATTTACATACATGTGTATGATTATGCTCTCAACATGGATCAATGTATGTATATACTCATATACATGTATACTTTTTACGTAAATATGTATTGACAAAAATCTCAAGATACATAAACCTTAAACACATAACAACATCATAAGGTTATAAATATATATATTTCTATATGCACTTATACATATACATATATATATGCATGTTTGATAAATAGCACTAACGTTATCCCTCATATATATATATATATGTCTATGTGTATATATGCTATTATATATATTTATATCCTATGTCAAACAAATATGTATACATTCGATATACAAATTAATACAACCGAGTAACCATTCACACATAATAATAATATTTTATTTGTATTCATTAATATATATATCTATATACACACTCCTTTATTAAGCTTCCACACTTCTGTGTGTATTTGTACATATATACAAACTTATATATATTATATAGTAATCATATTAGTCAAATGATCCATTCTAAATCCAAATGATCATGTCCATGTGATTATACTCTCAAAAACATCATAACAAATATTTATATACATATATGCATATCTTATACATATGTCATCATACTCGTATGGACATCCCATTATATCCATCATACGCGTATGTTGACATATGCATATATCCCAATACTCGTTCACCCATATAATCAAGCATAGTAAAATAAGGAAGGTCTCAAAAGCTCAAACAGATAAACAACACCCAATAATGCACTGGATAGTAAAGAAGACCTTTACTAAAGTAGATATTTCAAACTAGGGATGACTTACCAACTTCCCACTTCTATGTATAGACTCAACCAAACTACTGTGGTGTGTGTATGCTCAAATAGTTTACGTTACCGATTATTCGACCAAGATCTTATCCTAAGTGATACTTCCCCTCTACATGGAGGAATGAACATTTACCTGCTACCACTAACACATGCCTATGGCAGTCAGTTGTTCACAAAATATGCAGTATACGTAATACATCTCCATGGTTGGAATATCAATTCGATAACCTTTCATTCACATTTATGAAGTATTTTTCCATGAAATAACATCAACTGAGATAAAACCAAATGGGATAACATTCATATTGATAACAAGGTACAAGCACAATTTATTTATCTCTAGAATTCGCTTTACATTCACATTTTACCCTACATAGTAATAGTAAATAGTAATTACACAATTTTGGGTGTAACATACTTCCCCTCTTGTGAATCATCATCCTCAATGATCTATAGCACTTTAACATACATATAAAGTCAAATAAATTTTTACTCCATTCTCAAAATATGTAAGATTTATAAAACATTCATCCTATGTAACATCTCACCTTGAAACCTTGCCCTTCCTGGACCTTGCATCGAGTGCCCTCACTATCGCATAGGGAAAACTTGTATTCCTCCCACATACTTACTCTCCCAAAGAGCTTATCATATTACCTTGTGTGTACATCCTAGGTACAATAGTAACTATACATGACACTTAAGACATAGTGATTGGAAATCATTGGCCCATGAATTTATCCTTAGTATAATCCAATAGAAAAGGAATAATGATGCATTGCACACTACATCGTGGGTCCCATACTTCCCCTTTAGTATTTATACTTTTAGACAACTCAGAAACCGATTTCGTCTATTACTTACACATCAATTTTCCTTACCCATAAAGTATTGTTCTTGATTACTTGTCCATCTTGAGCATAGCATTTCTCTTGGACACCTATCAAATTCTGATAATGCTTCATACTTAAGCTTTGTATCAACAAAGTTTCATCGATCTCTTTGATCTATTACTCCTTTTTGACAATCTATCAAGTCTATGGTTAACCCTATTTCTAAGCCTATTTCAACCTAATAGAGTTTCCAACCTTCCTTCCGTATAATGGTCCAAACCTCAATGTTAGAAGTTTATAAATCATTCAAGATTTAGTCTACCATTTTTGCCTATTTGGGCTATAATAATATATTGCACATTCGTTCAATTTATTTATCTCTAGAATTCGCTTTACATTCACATTTTACCCTACATAGTAATAGTAAATAGTAATTACACAATTTTGGGTGTAACATACTTCCCCTCTTGTGAATCATCATCCTCGATGATCTATAGCGCTTTAACATACATATAAAGTCAAATAAATTTTTACTCCATTCTCAAAATATGTAAGATTTATAAAACATTCATCCTATGTAGCATCTCACCTTGCAACCTTGCCCTTCCTGAACCTTGCATCGAGTGCCCTCACTATCGCATAGGGAAAACTTGCATTCCTCCCACATACTCTCTCCCAAAGAGCTTATCATATTACCTTGTGTGTACATCCTAGGTACAATAGTAACTATACATGACACTTAAGACATAGTGATTGGAAATCATTGGCCCATGAATTTATCCTTAGTATAATCCAATAGAAAAGGAATAATGATGCATTGCACACTACATCGTGGGTCCCATACTTCCCCTTTAGTATTTATACTTTTAGACAACTCAGAAACTGATTCCGTCCGTTACTTACACATCAATTTTCCTTACCCATAAAGTACTATTCTTGATTACTTATCCATCTTGAGCATAGCATTTCTCTTGGACACCTATCAAATTCTGATAATGTTTCATACTTAAGCTTTGTATCGACAAAGTTTAATCTTTCTCTTTGATCTATTACTCCTTTTTGACAATCTATCAAGTCTATGGTTAACCCTATTTCTAAGCCTATTTCAACCTAATAGAGTTTCCAACCTTCCTTCCATATAATGGTCCAAACCGCAATGTTAGAAGTTTATAAATCATTCAAGATTTAGTCTACCATTTTTGCCTATTTGGGCTATAATAATATATTGCACATTCGTTCAATTGAATCTCATAGTATGATCATGATTTACACAACCCTATCATTATTTTCTCGTTCATAATTGAGATAACCTTCTTAGGAATACTAAGCAACTACTTCTCACAATATATTATTTAGGACCGAAAAGCTATAAATCAAGTTTCCAAATAGCGTTGGTTACTTTGGTGAGTCTATCCGCTAGAATAATATGTTAGTTTTACCAACATAGAAAGATTGATCTATCTTGTGTTCTACCACTTTCCCTCTGGAATCTCAAGAGAGTGCACATGTCCTACCGATGATGACATCCGGTCTTCATTTCCTAGAATACTAGACATTATCTTGCCACATTTTGTGCAGCCTCTTACTCTATCTTTCCTCAGGTTGTAGTGGTTCCTCATCTGGAAACTCACTTTTTCATTCCAATGTCCTACTCCGACATTAATTTCCTCATTTCATTCTTAAATCTTCCAAAATTTTGGGTACATAGGTTCTTTCATATCCAATAATAGTCTATTCTTTGACTAAGTGAAAACCTATTTTATGATATCATGCCTTCCTTAATTCCCATGTAATAATGGTTAGGAGTTTTTGTAGAGATATATCCCATTTATCTTAGGACATCCAAAACTTGGATTTCTTTCGTCCTTGGATTATTTTGAAAGATATAATCCATATTTCAACTCAATCTAATTTTCCTGATAAAAATTGGTATTTATTTCGAGTATTAATCTTGGTTCAATCATGTTGGTTTCTAGAAGATATCAAATTTAATTGCATACCTAATTACCAAACAAAATTTATCATAAGCCCATTGATTCACTTAATAACATAGAAGAGTCCCAACTTCGGTATATCCTAGTTGAGCACATGTAACAACCCCGATGTACTACTTAGTAAAATTTCCAACATTTCACGCTAAGTGAAAATTTTATGATGTCACGACATAACAATAGATGCTTCCCTTTGAGAGTGTATCCCTTTTAATAAAAGAGCCAATCAAAGTAGAGTCTTGTCAAAAATATGACTTCATTTCAAGAGTGTAAAGTAATTAAACAAGTAGCTAATTTAACTCACTAGGTATCCCACCTATGTTTCCAATCATATAGAGTTTCATAAGCTCAAGTGATTTACACATCCACATGGGCGAATCTCATTCTCAATATTCCCTTCCAATTCTTAGGATAGAGTCCTCAATCAATGACTAGTTCGATGTTTATGGGTTACTCTAACTCTATACGTTCCGATCAAGACCAAATGTACAACTCAACCAAATAAGTTATTTACAACCTATAGGTGTCAATGAGTAGTCCAGTACATATTCTAACCTAATAGGTAAAACTTAACCTAAGGTTTCTCTCTTTAAACCAATTAACTTCTCATTCCAAATAGGTTATTCCAATCCTAGGGTTTCATTCAAGAGTAGGGTATCATCAAATAATCATTCTCATAAAGAGATTTTTTATGTGGTTCACATAATGTCACATCCTACCTTGTCTTTCACTCCATCTCTATGGCTTATTAGCTAAACCTTATCATCCCCAGGTCTCTTAGTACAGTAAGCTATAGTGTCAAGCCACTTCACGACATGGATATATTTCATAATATATAGTATTACTACCTATGTATAGAAATAACACCATTATCTAAATTCCCCCATATCGGGTATATAGGAGTGTAGAGACACTTTCTTCCAATTCATGAGTAATCTAGATACTCCCTTGCCAATCCCATAGGCAATGATCTTCCTTATCATGATCAAATTATCCGCATATCCTTTTCTAAGGCATCAATGATAATATCATTTGATCTTCCAATCGGATAAATATAAGGTATGGGATGATAATAGGTCATAATCCTTGACCTTTCCATTTATCTTTCTTCAAAAATCCCAATACCTTTTCCTTGTGGTCATAAAATGTATGACTTAATTGACATCATGACTTACGAAGAAGTCGTTAGTTCTTCCCAATCGAAAACATATCCACATTTTTCGTTGGTTGGACTACTTAATCCAAGTCATTCCACTCTCTTCTTTCCCCCCTTAGTGTTTCCACAACATTCGTTCGACTCAAAGTTGAACTCCTAGCAAATACTTGCTTCTTTGAAAAGATTTGTCATTCCTTGTTGTTGGCTTTCTTTTTCCTTTTCCTACCTCAAGGGTATACTCTGAATATACTTTTCCCAAATTTGGATTCATAATTGATTTCTATTTCATAGATTCAATATTTTGGATCGTTTTAATAAGTGATCTAGTGAATAATCAACAACTTAGAAGTTAAGAGGCACACTAATATTCCCAATTCTTCCCAATAACCTTTTTGTGGAGAAATATCCATATTCTCAAGCCTCTTTTGTTGACATACCTTTCAACTTAGGGTGTTGTCTCCTTACAACTCCTATTGATTTGACACATAGTTCCTTATTGTATTCCATTTCCTTTTGGAACCTCTAAATGAATGTTGATTTTTGCAGACATGTTGGTGAGTTCATCTTATACTCAACCAATCTATGTATTATCCAAACCTTTGGTCAGACCAACCTAATTTATCTTTACAAGTTTCTTTCCTATAATCACATTTTCAAGTGGCTTTATCCCAATGATTAGAATCTTATTCTCTAATAACCTTTAGAGAAACCATAGTTGTTTGGTCTCGTTCTCTGATCTTAATCAAAACTCCAATAATCTCATTGATTTTGGTTAGTGGAACCATGCCCACTTCATTGATCACTTCTTTTTGACCATTCTGGTATTTTCTCTTTTCCTAGGTATTGACTCTTTTCTTACAAGATCCTATCCTTACACAAGTATTAGATTTATGTCAATAGTTCTCCAACCTTGTGGATACCTCCTTCGTTGACTCTCTACTTCAATATAATTTATGTCGACATTGCATATACATAGATTTGTAGTGCTTTCACTAAATCCAGGAATTCTTGACTCTTTTCTACTATAAGTTGCTATGAATAAGGGTGTTATCTCATTTCCTCCCATCCCCTTAGATTCATGTAACTATTTTGTAGGATAAAGGTATATATTGGTTATTCTTCCTAACCTTCCTGCATAATCCGATTGCATAATCTTCCACAATCCCAAGTAATATCATAAGTTGTTGGTTTAGGATTTCCTACTCCAGGGAAGAATCTTAACTAGTCCCAAATTTACACAAATTTCTAGAAATTATCATCTTCCCTATCACTTCACTATGTTCTTTTCTCTTGCTATTGTGGCACAAGAACTTTTCAACCATTATCTTCTAGTAAGGTTTATGCATTGTTGCGTAATGAGCTCATAGGTTTTAGTGTTGAACCTGGTAGCTCTGATACCACATGTAACATGCCAATCCTTTACCATAGTAAAAATTTCTATGTTTCACCTTTCGAGTAAGTAAACTAACTAACAAGCCATTGCAATAAAAAATTATTTTCTTTATTGAGAATATATGAACAAGATCTCATAAAAATTTCAATCAAGATTCCATTTCATTACAATAACTTCACAAGTTACAATGATACAAGAATGCATACATTTATATACATAGCTCCAATGAGCTTTAGAAAAAATAGTTGTAAGACAGTCCAAGATCCTTCCTTTCAAATCGTGGTTCTCTTGTCGCCTGTTGTGAAGGAGAAGCATTACTCGAGTGCTTTTCTTGCAACCATAGACTCATAATGCGGCCCCCCACATATCTATCATTTGATAGATGACTCTTCCCTTTGATGAAGAGATTGGTAGAGTAACCGATAATTACAACCAACTGAGCATAGTGTTGTGTCCTACATAACTAGAACCTTGTAATCCCGCAATCTTGAACTAGCATGTAATACTGGATCACGGTGAATTGACAGTGTAGTCTCGATAGTCACACAATCTAGAGTGGAGTCTCATACATTCACACTACTTTGGCCAAAGTGTTCTCATTCAATACTTCAAATGAAGTCATCTATCACATGCACTACTCAAGGTTGATTTGACTTAAGACTATCTTAAGTTATGCATAGGTATTTCCTTCAATGGATAGTCCTTCATCCCAGAGATAACCTATCACCATATTAATCTACTTGGAATAAACCTACTTAACTAGTAAGTACACAAGCTAGGTATTTCCTTCAATGGATAGTCCATCATCCCAGAGATAACCTTCATACTTTGAATAAACCTACTTACAAGTAAGCACACAAACTCCCTCCCACACTGGATTTTCCATCCTAGGAGTAAACACAAGCTTTCCTAGATAAATCAATAACTTAGCTAATTGTACCATATGTGACTTTTGTGTTCAATCAAGCCTAGTATATTATACCTATGATAAACACCCATCTCCTAATATGGAGTACTTAAAAACACAATGTGAAAATAGCATAAAAGCTACAATTTCCTTTTCAAAACACTATAATTTCTCTAATGCACATACTCGAAAAGACATCTCAACCATGCATGCAAGACACACCATTCAAAAGTAAAATAACAAAGAAGAAGAGATCCACATGCCTGTTATTGCTTTATCCAAACAAATGGCAGCAATGTAGCCCTTTCCAATAGTAGCAAGCTTGATAACCAACTTCACAAGTATGCCAAAAATAAACTCTATCTCTCAAGTTGACAGCTTACTCCTCTCAAAAATATCTTCCTCGTAAACTAAATAGAACTCACTCCCTTTCTCTCTTCACAATGTAAAATAGAGTATGGATGGAAATAATGTAGAAATAGGAATTGCAAAAGATGTGTAATCTTCTGGAATAATGTGTCCCTTCCAAATGAAATGGCTCAGCTATTTATAGAGAAACTTGGTAACCTCATAGCCTACAGTTTAGGCATGTTAAAGGATATCAAGCTCCATGCAATGCAACACATGACACACAACAAAAAGGTGGCGACTTCGTAGCTTAATACTTAGCATAATCACCTATAGGTCAACTTGCTTATTGACAAAAAACTTATTCAATATGCATATGTTCAATTCGAATTGAAGATATATACAACACTTTGGTTTCCAGAGGTGGCACCAACTTCAACCACACTCCCTCTTGTTTGGCACAGTTTCATCGCCAAAAGAAATAGTCAACTACCAATTCCTAACAACAAGAATCCATCAACTTGCATAGAACATGAGTTGGCTTAAGCTGATAAATACATTTGAAAAAGTCTCCAACAAATGTAAATATCATAGAAAATACGTTTAATAAGTCAAAGTTGATCTTTACTAAGGCGCCGACTAAGTCCATCGACATCAAACAACAAGTCAAAATTCAATATAAATGTTTCATATCGCATGGTAGAAAGAGTGAGAATCGGCTTCACCAAAACGGTCATAAGCTCTTCTATCGGCCTCTCAATATCTGCTTGAGTGTGATACATTCATTGGCATTACCTATTATTTCAAAGGCTTCTACGTGCAGTCAAAGTAACATGTATATGATCATTGACTAGCTAATAAATCGATCTCAAATTATGCTTATGTTTATCGATCTACAAGCATTTGCAGTAACGTTTAGAAGAGCCACTTCTCTTAAATGTTAATTGCATTGACTTTGGTTAGAACAACAAACAAAAACTCCCTATGCCTTATTTTGTGCAACCTCCAAGACTTCATTATATCCTTTATTTTCCAACATAAGCCAAGGTCATGCTCTACTAGAAAAACACATTGCCTCTTTTAAAAGCACTCTCACATCAAATGTATACATATAATAATATACATATAATGTTTCTATTATATTGTATATGTATTATTATATATATTCATGAAATCATTTCTTATATTAAATACTATATATATATATATAATCTTATCCTCGTATTATATACCCATTCTATATTTGAATGTATAACTCTTTTTATCATATTATGTAAATAACAATATGTATGTATATTCATACACATATACTTATATATGCACACTTCTCTGATAAGCATTGCCGCTTTATGAGTGTATTAGTGTATACATTATATAGGAATATGATAATCAAGTAATCCATTCGATGTTGAATGATTATGAACATGTGGTTTAAACACACACACACATATATCAGGTTACCCCTATCTTATCATTTCTTCATCGATACGTGCATTCACTTAAGCATATATATTCATATATATATAATTGATCCCTCGTGTGAGTAGGTTTGTAAGTATTTCTACTTACACATACATGGTTATGAATATGCTCTCAACACGGATCAATGTATGTATATACTCATATACATGTATACTTTTTACATAAATATGTATTGACTGAAAGCTCAAGATACATAAACCTTAAACACATAATAGCATCATAGGGTTATAAATATATATATATATATGCATGTTGGATAAATAGAATTAACACTATCCCTCATATATATATATATGTGTATGTGTATATATGCTAATATATATTTATATCCTATGTCAAACAAGTATGTATACATTCGATATACAAATTAATACAACTGAGTAACCATTCACGCATAATAATAATATTTTATTTATATTCATAAATATATATATATATATATATATATATATATATATATATATATATCTATATACACACTCCTTTATTAAGCTTCCACACTTTTGTGTGTATTTGTACATATATACAAACTTATATATATTATATAGTAATCATGTTAGTCAAATGATCCATTCTAAATCCAAATGATCATGTCCATGTGATTATACTCTCAAAAACATCATAACAAATATTTATATACATATATGCATATCTTATACATATGTCATCATACTCGTATGGACATCCCATTATATCCATCATACACATATGTTGACATATGCATATGTATGCATATATGCATATATCCCAATACTCGTTCACCCATATAATCAAGCATAGTAAAATAAGGAAGGTCTCAAAAGCTCAAACAGATAAACAACACCCAATAATGCACTGGATAGTAAAGAAGACCTTTACTAAAGTAGATATTTCAAACTAGGGATGACTTACCAACTTCTCACTTCTATATCTAGTCTCAACCAAACTACTGTGGTGTGTGTATGCTCAGATAGTTTACGTTACCAGTTATTCAACCAAGATATTCTCTTGAGTGATACTTCCCCTCTGCTTGGAGGAATGAACATTTACCTGCAACCACTAACACATTCCTACGAAAATTAGTTGTTCACAAAATATGCAGTATACATAATACATCTCCATGGTTAGAATATCAATTCAATAACCTTCCATTCACATTTATGTAGTATTTTTCCATGAAATATCATCAACTGAGATAACTATTGCCTAATTTTGCCGCTAGCTCAATCAAGTAGAGTTGTGATTGTTTTGCAAAAATAAAGGGGAAAGGTACACATTTAATTTTGCTATGTTCATTTATATGCAAAATAATTATCAAAAGATTGCATTCCATTATGCAAATGTATACAACAAAGAAAAGAGTAAAAAATATTTGCATAAAACTAAATTTTATTGATAATTTCAAGTGTATAATATCCCACACAAGCCATGGGGTTAACTCCAATGCAATACAAAAAGTAGACTATACATTTGAAGAAAGAAGAGCATGTGAAAGGAAAAAGCATCCATCATTGCTTGGGTGTTGAGGATGGACGTTGATCTGTTGCATCTTCAGACAACTCTCGAGTCCTCCAGAAGGATGCTCCATTGCTCCTGCATGTTGTAAGAGTTGAGGAAAGTTGGTGTTAGAGCTTTGGATACTTTTTCTCATCATAATCTATTCAATTTCAACAAAAATATAGTGTACTATCATATGACATTGAAGCGATATTGCAACATCTCAAATATCAAAAGAGCAAGAGGAGTATCGTTAGATCATAAAATATCATATGCTTATTTTTATCTAACATGTTTGTTCATTCTGCAGATATAAGATAAATCATGTTGCTATTTTGATTCATCTAATTAAGGAATGTGGGGTAAAATGGGCTCCCACAAGGGTTGAGCCCAACATGTTGTTTTCCTTTTGTTCAAACAAGGAGATCAACAATAAGCACATAACAGTGTTGATCATATCAATGTGTTGACCCAGGGTGCAAAGAAGAGATATTAACATCATGAGTGCATAGCTAGAAGAAAACATTATACAATGAACAGTTGAAGGAATATAATGCATAGAGCTTTGTACTTCTGAATCAATGATGCTTTCAGATAATTGGAGGACAGTGATGCATTACAATGATTAATACCAGGTATCACAATTAATAGGGAGTCCCTGTATGTAGAACAGTCATATGTATGCAAGTGACAACCTTATAGAAAAATAGGCCATGAAGTCACAAGTGAGAAGTGATCTTCAAGAAGAGAAATGAGGAGCAGGTCAAATGTACAAATGGGCAATGACCTCATCAAATGCATGACAAACAAGTTGAATGTAAAAGAGTAGCAATATGATAAGGACTAGAGGACAATAAGTGCACTCAAAACTTCAAGAAGACTGAAAGGAAAAGAAAAGGACATTATTTTGTGCAGGGACAACAAAATAGAGATGACAATGCTATTTGATAAATGGACAAAATTCAAAAGGGGCAGTCAAGGGTTCAAGTGCATAATCCACACTAATAGTGAAGGGTAGAGTATATAAAGGCATTGAGCATTCAAATGAAGGGACAATCAAGAGTGATCTTCTTCAAGGATAGTCACCTAGAGCAAACTTATGGAAGTTTGAAGAGACTATATGTTGTGATGGAGCTAATAGTTCAAAGATATAATAGAAAGTTCAATAATATTATAATAGTGACAGTCATCAATCAAAGGATTTGTGTATAGTTGTGTTGATTATGCAAGGTAATTCTTCAAACTTTTAGAGTTCAAAGGTCTGAAGACTACAAAAGAATGGTTCATTAACACTGAGATTACATCCAATCCAATTTGTGAAGTGAACATAAAGGGGTTTTAGTAAGGGGAAATATGTCAAAGACATGTCACTATCATAGCACTATATAGTGAAAGATGGATACAGTCATGAAGGACAATCAATGTTAAGAACTTTGTTCTAGAGGCATTTCATGGTTGATGCTGAGAGAGCATAGTGTGATAGATAGTTGACAGTATGTAAATGTTTAAGAAGACCCATAGGATAGTGAAGCACTAAAGAAAAGAAGAAAATAATAATAGTCCTCCATCAAGGAACAATCAAGATATGAAAAATAGTCTTAAGGAATGCAAAAGGCAGACACATGGACATGATCAAAATGGCAGTTGTAAGAATTTAGTAGTAGGTCTCTACAAATATGAATGTTAGTTTGAAGGGAAATGAATACTAACAATGGCGGTTGTAGCAACACACAACTATTATGCACCTATCTGGTTCATGAAGAGGACAATCTAACCAATGTGATAAATGTCAAGGAAGTAGAAGATCGTGAAAATCAATAAAAGGCATACATGGCAGTCTATTTTGAAGGAACTGACAAGCTCATGTAGCAAGAATAGGGTTTGATGTAATAAGATAGTGATCTTATAAGACAATACATGACAACCAAAGAGAAACTTCACAAGTTATTTGATTTGACAGTGTCAAGAAGAGCTAAACCATTAAGATAGCAATAATCTACAAATTACAGTCATAATGTTTTCATCATTTATGACTATCATAAGTATCTATATACAAAAGTTCAACAGTATGAATGTTTGTAGTCACAGTGAGGTCGCGACCAAGTAATCATGGAGGGTTTCAAAAGACGCACAAATATAAAAAGAAAATAATGCTTTATTTCTTTACAATAGAGGAAATACATGAAACAAATACAGAAAATGCAAAGGAGCAAAACTCTCGAGTTCTTTACAGGTATGGGAGAAAACTCTGCCAAACCAAGGAAGAAAAAATTTAATCTCTTTTTATTTTTAGCAAATACCTGCAAAGTGTATAGCCGTAGGCTAGATAGCCAGAAGTGTGGATTTTCTTCAGATCAATGCAATAACCATTCAGATATAAGAACACATTTGCAAGATAAGGACGTTGCAAGAGAAGATACAAAATTTGACAAGGACCGAGTACAAATAATGAGTTTTTGTTTTCATTTTTCTCAGAAATATAATCTAAAGAAAAATGGAGTAAGCTATAGGTAACATTGTATTCACATGGTATCTTTCACTATAGAGGATTTGCAAAAAATTAAGATCAATATCCAGAAGTGTATATGGACACCCCAAAAATGTAAAATGAAGGACAATATTTTATTGCAAAGATATCTTACCCAACATGAGTGAAGTAGAGGGATCTTCAGACGTGGCCTTCACAAAGTTCTCTTTAGTCAAAACCTAATCATGGCGGTGCAGTAGATTGCCAGGTAAAGAGTGAAAAATAAAATGATTTACATCTTTTCTTATCTTTAGGGTTTTAACCCTAGGTTATGCCGACATATGCCAAAATAGCATTTTTTTCCAAGTATTTAAAAAAAAAAAGTGTTGACTAATGAAACTCGTGGGCTAAGACATTATGTCTTATGCCTTGTGTTTTAAATACATCATAATATGCCTTAAAGAATTTCATAGAATGAAAGTCCTTTGGAATTTTTCCTTTTGCATTCAAATAAAGGAGATCGATCCTTGTGTTTTGAATTTGCATGGTTTTAAAGCAGATATGACTTAAATGATGTTTGTTATAAATCATTGAAGTCATATGATTATGTTTAAATGCAAATTGCAAGGATAATGGAGTCAGTTTGGGGAGGTTTGCAAACATATAGGAGAGCCTTTATTTTCCTTGTTGAAGGATATGAAGAGCATATGAAGAGCATATAGACCTTTTTGAGAAAGTTTGGAGCAATTTTAGGGGTGGTTTCTCATGCCTTTATGTTGGATAAGGTCAAATTTGACTTTTAACCCCTTTTGGAGCTCATTTGGAGGAAATCTAGTTGCTATATTTTAGGCTTTTTGGAGGCATACAAAAATGAAATTTCTAGATCCTTTTTTGATGGAGTCTTGTTGGGAGTTGGATATAGTCACTTGTGTGACTCATTTTGCAATTATTTCTTCTTATGAATTTTGTATTAGTGACTCTTTTGCAGTCCTTTGACAGAAAAAGCATGCTTTGTAACTTAATTATTTGGATATGAAATTCAGTAAAGACCTTGGATATCTATGTTTTTGAAGCCTTTTCCATCTTATTATTTGTTTTACTATGTGCACTATTGATTTGATCAAGCTATTTGTGAAATATAATATATTTCCTCATAGTTTTGTCTCTTGTTTAGCCCTTTTTAGGCAAATAGTGTATTATGCAGGTTATAATCTATGTCAAAGGTGTAAAAAAATTCTAGTTGTGAAGATATCTTCCTCCTAGGAATTTAAGCATTAAGACCTCCTTATAAAACATTTATATAAAATACATGAAAATGAGTTGTACAAGTTTTGTTTTCAGTCATTGTAAGCAAGTGTCTATTTCTCCGAGTTTTCAGGTCCATGTTTAGTTTGGTGTATCACCTTCTTAGCTTAGTTTCTTCAGTTTATGTTTCTTTCTTACCCTTTCCCTCTGCAAGTCATTAGTCTAAGTGATAACCATCATAGGAAGTCGGCCTTCTCCGGAGGTTGATCTCTATTTTCAAAGCCCACACTTTGAGAGGTCTTCCAATGTTTCACTGAGTGGTTGAACAAAGTTCAACAAAGGGTGCACATTCAAGAGATAACGATAACATCAAATGAGATAATATTCATATTGATAACAATGTACGAGCATAATTTATTCATCTCTAGAATTTTCTTCACATTCACATTTTACCCTACATAGTAATAGTAAATAGTAATTACACAATTTGGGGTGTAACAGATCAAAGGAGTAAGGACACAACTCCTCAAATTTATACTTCTTACTTGGACTTTGGGACCTTTTTACAATTCTTGTATGTTGCTTTTAATGTCTTTCCATTCTTGCATAAACAATAAATGTAAAGATGATTTACATAGTTCAATGAAGTTATTTTGGTTTTGTTGATCGAATAATTATAAGGTTCGATGATTCACATGTGCCAAGCTAGGTAACTACTGGCTTATGAGTTATAATTGGCCACTCAAAAGTTTGTTTCAATCTAAGGAGACATTTTGGATAGTTTTCCCCTTTTTAATCATGAGAAGATTTGGGGTTTTCTATCGGAATTTATTCTTGTTTATTGAATTTGGCATTTCTAAAAGAAACATGTTTTTTTGGAAGGTCTTAGAAAATGAGGTTCATTAGGACATTATGGGTGCAATCTCTTAGGATATTACATGTGCACTATTTAGGGATTTTTGCACCTATTTCTAAAAGGCGTTCAAGGTTATGGTGCAGATAAAAACTCAATAGTTTTATCAAACCCTCGAGTTATGCAACTTCATATAACCTTCACAATTTTGTTCTTCACTTTTCAAATTTGAAAAATAAATTGGCAACACCATTTGGAAGTAAACTCAATGAATTTTGGCCAATAATGGCATGGTGTGATGGTTATGTTGTTGTGTTGTTATTCTTTCCATCAAGGTTCAAACTCCATTGGGGTGTATTTGTTGGGAATTTATAGTGGGGATGAGTTCCCCCATTTGTGACCTCACCGATTCATAGCTCTGGGTCAAAAAGTGTTTACCCCTCTTACTAAAAAAACAATGAATTTTGATTTAATTCTCCTTCATTTGAATACAAGAAAATGAGTGTTTACAATCAACAAGTCAAAATTTTTACTATCACTCTTATCAATTCCTTCACAGACCCATTTTGCACAATTCTAGTTTATTACTTGCACAACAATTTTAAAGATAATTATTCTCATCTTTGAACTCATTTTTATTGTTTCTTCATGTATATGTTTCCCTCTTCCCTATCAGTTGAATCACCATTATACTCTACAGTCTCAATAATGTTTTCAAATTAATTATTTACATCCACTTTCAAAACTATGTAGCTCTCCTCTCTTCTATCTGCAATTTTTATTAAATTTGATTTCCTCTTTTGCTTAGCTATCACGCCCCCTTCTACACTATTTTTTTTAATTCTTCATTTTAAAAAATTCTCCAATACTTTGCATGGGACAATCCCCCTTAGCAATTCCTATTCACTGAAATTAAACCAAAAGTTTTTATGTTTCATTGTCTTATCAAGTTATAACTTATCACAGTCTCCAATTTTGATTTTCTTATGTTTTAATTTTATTCTTTTTTTAGTTTCTAGATCTTGTTTGTTGGCTGGAAGCAAGCGTAACAAAATAAATGAATGAAAATAATTTTTTCTACAGGCAATTCACCACTTCCAACTACATCATGGATATTGGTAATAATTTACAAACTCTTCACCTCGCCTAACATCCTCATGACATTTTGTCAATTTATTAAAAAATATCCAAAATTGTTACATGTGTCTGGGATGCTCCTACATCAGGATATTATCTTGATTCTTAAAGAGGCACTATTCTACATGGAAACAATCTTCTTTAGACTTAAGCATGTCATAGATATCATCAAATGTCTCACTTTGATCAACAAAATCTTTGATATCATCTTCAATATGTACTTTTGGTTGGTCTCGATTGACGAGAATATCCAAAAATATTTGTTTAAATAGGTTTTTTACCTATCCAAGTCCTACTTGTTTTGTTAAGTCCACTTAGGTCCTAGTTGTTTTTTCTAGAAGTCTTAGTTGTCTAGATAAGATCTTATCATATCTTAACTAGTTAGATTTTATTTATTGCGTGTGTCCTAGGTCATTTAATGTCAAGTCATGTCATTTAATTATGGCACACTCATTTAATGTTGGTACATCATCACACCTTGCCTATATAAGCAAGGCTTCATATGTACATTGTATCAATGATGAACAACAATAAAGTTCATTCTAGCAATCTTGCATCCATAATCATAGCATGATATTTGTGCTTTCTCGCTTTTGGAAGTTATTTTGTCTTCTAGGTGATCTTGGAGCACATTGAGGAGTTCACCATAAACTCCCACATGGTATCAGAGCTCCAGTGTTGTAGACTTCTTCCTAGATTAGAAGGACCAATCTTGGGATGAAATTTTTGTTGGTTATGAGTTGGGATTTTTTGGACCTCACCATTAAATCCAAGGCATTAGAGAAAGTCGGCTTTGGCTTTTGTTTCATCAAATTTCATCATATATTATCTGATTTATGGGTTTCAAGTTGGGTAAGGGTTACCAGATCCAAGAGGTAGCTAGTTTTTTGGAGCATTTTGGTCCAAAATCAGCCTTGCCATTGCGTCTGGAAAGCCCAAAAACCTTAAGATTGATTGTCAATTCATCGAAATCGGAGCACTTGTCCCCATGCTTGAGAAAAAAATCTCCCCCCCTAGCATCATACAATCAACCGTGAAATTCGTACGATCATATGACTCATGTGCAACAACAATCACAAAACTTAGTCACAGGCAATAAAAATCAACTCATAGGTTTGAAAAAAAAGGATTTTTACTAAAGATGTTTTAGAATTTTTAATTTAAAAATAAAAAAATTGTCTGCATACCTGCTACACAAGTATTGTGTAGAAAGACCTGCACAATAGGGTACGATAGTACCCGACAACACCCTCATAGTGCCACTTGGTTCCATTTCATTAGTGTGGCCCCAGACATAGCCTAACAATTGCCAGCCAGAGAATATTCTAGCTAGATTCATCGCAGATTTTGATGTCGTCAACTGTACTGAAGATTCCCAACATATTTGGTTCCAAGGAATATTTCGACAACTAGGGGATTTTTGATTTGGAAAGAAAACTTCAGAGGCCCATAACTTGGTGATATAGACTCCTTTTTTAGTACATTTTTTTATGTGGGGTGGAATTTTGCGATCTTCATAGTGGTGTAGTTGGTTTTTGTTTTTGGTGCCTAGTTTTTCCAAAAATTGTAATTCTCATAGGTGTTTTTGAGTTGTTCTCATTGTCAAAAATTTTGAAGCTCCGTTCTTGATCATATGGTAACATTTTTGGGTTAATTTTTTTGAAAGTGCATAATTTTTTTTTTTACTTTTCATTGGTGTAATTAGTTTGATCTCATCTTGTGTAAAAAAATTTCCTTGAACTTCTGGCCAAATTTGGCATCTATAAGCACTAATATCAAGTCCACTTCGTTGTTGTTGGCAAGTGGCACCTTTAATCACACTAAATATAAAGTGCCAAATCATATATTCCCGGGGTTTCTTGATTGAGTAATTTGGGGGGGTGACCTTACAATGGTTGGTTGCTTTATTTTGCTTGGTTTGTGTTCTTGCAATGGGGAAATCTCAAATTGAACTCGTAGCTCCATATAACTGTGCTTCACAGAGAAAATACATATGGAATTATCTCATGGGGAAGGGTATTTTAGGCTATCTAAAGGAAATTATTTCTCAACCTACTGATGCTAAAGAATTGGAAAGATGGGAGATTGATCATGAGAAATCACTTGGATGCATATGTTCATTAGTCTCATTTGATTTACAATTTCATGTTGAGTCATGCAAAAAACTTAAAGAGGCTTGGGAGGCTTTTGAGAAATTGTATGGTAAAATTGATAAGATGAAGGGATGTCAAATTGATAATGATTTGATGAATCTTGATCCTAAAATTTTTGACCACATCTGAGACTACATCTCCAAGATAAAACAACTAAGAGCACTACTAAAAGATTGCAACATTGATAATGAGGATTTAAAATTGATTTTGAATGTGTTATCAAAGCTTGGTATTGAGTATTTAGTGTTTATTTTAGCTTTCATACCCATCAAATTTCCATGGGAGCATCATATGTTGATCCTAGGTTTGATGAATTTGAAAATCTCCCAATCCAAGAGGAAGCAAAGTTAACTATATGGGTCTAATCAAGTCTTTCAAGTCCCAAGCATTGTTGGCTAGTGAGTCAAAGGTACCAAAAGAATCAAGGAATCCTAAAAATAAGCAAAAGAAGAAAAAGAACAAGCCATATAAGAAATCAAAATCCTCTCCCTCAAATGGGGAATTGTTTAAGAAGGAGAGGCCTACTTGTGCATATTGCAATCTAAATTAGGGCATGATGAACATCAATGTTGTTGAAAACAACTTGATGAGTTGAAGCATCTTCTTAAGAAGACTCAAATCGATTATTCTTCTTCATCCAAGGGTTCATCATCTTCTTCATCAAAGTCCGATAAAATCAAGGGGCGTGCACTTTTTGAACTCGAAAATCCTAGGACAAAAGGGTGGTTACTCAATTCAAGAGCTTCACATCACATGGCTTCACTAGAGAGTATGTTCGCTTTATTTGAAACTTTTTCATCACCACCAATATTGATGGATAAAAATGTACGTATGTGCATGTTTGTGGGAAGGGATCCATTGACATAGATGATAGATCATTTAATGATGTTCTTTGAGTGTCTTCATTGTCAACCAATATCCTTTCTATCTATCAAATCACACATGGTGTAGCAGGCAAGAGTGTTGAGTTCACACCCGATTCTGTCATAATTCGGTATTTACATGGTAGAGATATAGTTGCAGTTGGGGAGGTTCATCACCAATATTATATCTACACCTTCTCACATTTTGCTCCTAATAATTTGAAAGATGTTCACATTGAGGCATCTTGTGTGGACACTATTGAGGAGATTCAATATGGTCATTTGAATCATGGTATACTTTCATGTCCTCTGAGGATCAAGAGACATGTGTTGATATTTCATCTCCTTCATCTTCTGTTGTACCTAAGGATGCTTTTGATTTCATAGATTTGGCTCCTTGCGATTCAATGTAGTAGGACATACATTGTCTTTTAGAGTTGGCTACTTGGGATAAGTACTTGATAGACATTGTTGGTTTGTTTCGTGAGTTGTGCATTTTAGATTTGGGAGACATAATTGATTCCATACACCTTCTCTTTGATGGAGATGATACTTCTTTAGTTGTTGCGAGGGAACACTCTGAACCTCTTGTTCATTCTCTATATGATCATCCTTTGCATTTTTACATGAGTGTGGATGCTTTTGGACAACATTTGGAGGAGGTTTCTTTGTCTTCAGAGAAGGTATCTTTATCTTTGGATTGTGTTCTACAATCATTTCTAAGAGATTTTGGATTATCTTCTTTGATAGTGTGGCCTAGAGCGCCTGTTTGGAGTGTGACATCTTTCAACATCGACATGGAGACATTTGAGCATTCTTTAGAGACATAGCACATCATCCTTCTTCCCACATCTTCCTTTCAGGAATGGGAAGACATCCTACATACCATCTTGGTTTTGTTTCTTCCCAAAGAGAGGAAAGTTGTTTGATGGTCATAGATCATCTTCAACATATATTGTCAGATGTCTACCATCTTTGCAGGATAATCTACATTGAGGGGGATTGCATGGTCTCTCTTCTTCTCATTTTCTCCATTTGTTGAGAGATTTCATTTGTATTTGTACATGGGTACCTAACATGGCCTCATAGCTAGGACCCATATTTGTGTCATTTTCATAAGTACTCTCTAAGTTATACTTAAGGGGGGGTGTTGGTGTAAATAGATGTTTTACCTATCTAGGTTCTATTTACATTGTTAATTCCACTTAGGTCCTATTTGCTTATTTCTAGAAGTCTTAGTTGTCTAGATCAAATCTTATCATATCTTATCTAGTTGTCTTTTATTTAATGCATGTGTACTAGGTCATTTAATGTTGAGTCATGTCATTTAATAATGACAAAATCATTTAATGTTGGTACATCATCACACCTTGCCTGTATAAGAAAGGCTTCAATATGTGCACATTGTATCAACGATGAGCAATAATCAAGTTCATTCTAGCAATCTTGCATCCATACTCATAACATGATATTTTTGCCTTCTCTCTTGTGGAAGTTATTTTGTCTTGTAGGTGATCCTAGAGTGTTGAGGAGTTCACCATAAACTCCTACAAAAAATGTGTCAACTTCAACATCTAACTTACTTTGACTTCTAAGTTTTGGACCCATGTTTTGGTTTGAAATTTCTTTTTGAATTTTTTATTTTATTTTTTGGATTTTGGATTTTCTACTTTTTTGGGATTTTTGATCTTTTCTATTTTTTTGGGTTTTTAACTTTTATATATTTTTTGGATTTTTTAATTAAATTAAAGTGCACAAAGACAATAATGCATAAAATAAATCCTATGACTTATTTTGGCTAAGTCTCCCCTTTTGGCTTCAAGTGGAGAAGGTGGTCTAAACATTCAAACACATGATACACATGAACAAGCATAACCGAAATGGATTTATCAATCCTTGTAGGCATAAGGAACCAAAAGGTCTCAACTATGTTTCACAAGCTCAACTAGGGACATCCTTTATATACCACAAGGGCACGTGAGGCCTAATTTATAGATGAAAGAGAAAAAATGCCAAATATACAGGAGGAGAGGGTAACCCAAATCCACTTGCACTTCTCCAATGTAAAAGTTATTGGAGCCTTAGCCCAAATTGGTAAGATTCCACTTCCAAAAGGTGTGTCTTTTGATTCACCCCCTGATATTTATATTCCATCCAAACATAGGAGCTGAGGTCATCCCTTAGGGTGATGAAATCCCTAGGAAGCCCCCCTAAAAATAAAAGAAGTTTACGCTTGTTTTTTATCCTCAAGATTGCTCTAAAGCACAAGAGGAGAGCATACACACATGTAACTTTAGGATTAAAAGACACGAGTAAAATTTTAAGCCCAAAATTTCAAATGTGATAAATCATGTCAAAGAAGATATTCTAAAGAAAAAATGAATTGCACCATTGAATTCCTTATGATTTTTTGATAGATTAAATTATTTTGCTGAAAAACACTTTCGTTTGCAAAAGTTATGAGATTTTAAAGTTTGAAAAGAAAGTGCAACTTTAAATGAGTGTACTTGATTATTGGAGCAAAATATGGAAAAATTGTTTGAGCCATAGTGTAGATCTTCAAGTCATCTTTCCAACACCTCTAAAAAATTGAAAATTTGGCTTGTCATATAAAAGTTACATTTTTTTTCGTAAACAATGTTGTTATGAACTTGCAAAGGAGTGTGGGGTCTAGTTTAGCCCTTTGAAATAAGCACTTGGTCACTAGGTGACCAGGGGCCAACTATTAAGGATTGGGAACCTATTTAGCGGAGCCCTTGGTCTCCCATATGACCAGGAGTGTACCTATAATAATAATTAAAAAAAAGTTTAAAAAATGTCAATTTAAATAATAAAAATAATTAAATAAATTTAAAATTAGATCAATATTTAAAAATGAATGCTATCTGCACATATTATGGCATGGGCTACAAAAATAAAATAAAAGGAGAGAAAATTAAGTTATTTTAAAATTAAAAATATTAAAAGTTAAACAAGTTAAAATGATTTTTGTTTTTCTTAAGTTTTATGAAACATAGCCTCAAAACCCTTGCATAAAAAATTATGTATATCACACATGGTGCCACACCTTGTGTATATATTTGTAGAGGTTTCAAAAAATTAAAATCACCATATGAATGGATAAATGCCACTTATATATCCAACAATTACAAGCACAAAAATAATTTTATACCATTACAAACCTTATATTTTTTTGTTGTGTTATACTTGAGAAGAATGTATATATACCTCTGATAAATGATTATATATACCTTATATATATGCCATAGATTTTTGTGTATATCCATCACAATCAAACCTTAACAGTATTATGTATATGCCCAAACCCTTATTGTGTATGTGCCTTCTATGAAACCGTAAGTATATACTCACTGTATATACATGGAGTCAAAGTAAGAAAATACATATGCATATTTATCTCTAGCACTTTTGTAGGTTTGGGAAGTGTCCTCCTTTGTTTACACCAACATTCAACATCTGCCTTGATGGTCATTCTATCTTTTCATTATTGGATCAATCTTGGACTTGACCAAGGCTTGCAAAAGGCAAAAAATTTAACCCTATCTTAACTTGTCCCACTATGCTTCTTAGCACCATCCATGTTTTCATGATGTCAAATAGCACTAGGCACACACTCTTTGTAGGCACTAAATATTGTAAATTAATTTGGGAAAGACCATGAGAATAAAACATAAACACCGATTTTAGAGGATAGGATTGCAAAAGTACTTTTATCTTGGGCTCAATTTCTTAGGGCCTAGTCTTCTCACCTCCTTGATCAAGGATTCAATTTCAAATATCAGGTAAATTAGTCCTCTACCACAATGTACAATCAAGGAAAATTCACATCACAAGCTACACAATCCCTAATCCCCTATTTTAATTTCGCTAAATATCTAATATTTCTTTCATTTAATTTACTTGAGTCCACTTATCATACTTGACTCAACAATTATCTAGGTTATTAATATATTTAATTATTTTTATTCATTTATTAGCCTTAGATATTTTAAGGGTGTGTTTTTGTCCTTACAAATTTATAATTATACAATAATGGTCACTCAAAAGGTTTAGTCATTGTTAATTTATCCTTTAATTTATGTGGGGTTGATTGTCATATCTCACGGTTGTTCATTACTTATGTATAACACACATTGAGATGAATAACACACTTATGGACATGATGTATTTTTCATCACCATCAATCCCAAGGCTCCCGCCTTAATTCATTTCTCATGCCTCTTAATGTTTGTATAAATAATCCAATCCCTTTCTCACATGGGTCTTTGTATTCTCTATCATTAACTTTGACCATTTATTTTGTATATACTCAAACTTTGACATTTTTAGTATAAGAATTAAGTTGTTGCTTTTTTTATATTTATTACTCATCACTTTACACCTCAACATTAAAGTGTCTACTTCCATAATCTTCATTTTCTCAAGTAGAGATATCAACCATCATACCCATCTTCCATCTCACACCAAGTGACTTGCAACCATACCAATATACTATTTATAGAGAGATGCATCAAGTCTCCAATATTAAGCCCGTCAATAATGTCATGAACATAAACCTTATCATAGGCTTTTAAGACACTCCAATAAAATAATTAACTTTACCAATATTATTTGCATATCTTAAAAAATTTAATTATAAAAAACTATACAACTCCTTAAAGATCATACTACTCTTTAAAAACAACTCTCTCTATATAAATGAATATAATTTATATATTTATAATCTTACAAACTATTAAACTTAAAATAATATTCAAATTCTATTGAAAAACCAAAGATCCCATGTAATAAATTACTAAACTAGAAGTAAAAGGACACATCATCATTCTTGCCAAATGAGATAAATTAAACAGTAAATCATTGAAGTGCTTAAAGTAAAAATTCGTAGTCAATAAGAAAACATGTTACATGTTTAAAATGTTTAACGAACTCTCAAATCCAACTATAACATATCACATCAAATCCAATTCTGGATTTGCACAAATCTTCAAGCGTGTAAGGTGCAGATTCAATCCATAGAGATCGGAGTGCATCTACGTAGTCCTGTAAATTTTTTTGACAGGAAAAAAATTGCGCACCTTCAGGCCGTTGTATTCTGGATTTGGATGGGCAGAATTTGAAACAGGAAAGCAAAAACCAGGTACAAAACAGCTGTCAAAGAAAATATCTCAATAAAATTTCAAACAAAAAGGAGAGAAAATTCCCATCTCGGGATAAACGAATCACAAATTCGAAACATCTTAAAAAGCCGAAATAAATTATTCTCCCACTAATTTGATAAAAATGCTGTTACTAGTGCGGCTATGGTGTCTCGCTGCACAAGCACGTTGTTTTCCGTAGCTTTGGCCCCTCCACTTCCCACTACTATCTCCCACCTATCTCCCCGCTTTAAATTCTACTGCACAATCGTCTATAATAACATTAATTTGAAGCATTATGGTGCACACGCTGTAAAGAGAAGCTTTGCTGCGGAAAAATTAAAGAGTTCTCATTATTATGAAGGTCATCTTGGTCCTGTAAAGGTCACAGCGTCATCCATGGATGGACCTCCGTCTGGTTACAGGTCTAATGTAGGAATTTGCCTTATTAATTCCAGTAATCAGGTATTCTAATGCTTTAAATTTGAGATTCTTAATTAAACATTTAGTGCTTCCTCAGTCTTGGTGTTAGGAAAATAAGGCTTTAGAAAAAAAACAGTGCTATTAGTTTTAATTTTGTTAATTATATGGGTTATTGCTTTCTTTTTCAGGTATTTGTGGCATCAAGATTGGACGTGCCAGGAGCATGGCAAATGCCACAGGTATTATTATCGTTATTTTAAAATTTTCCTGCGGCAGGGTAGGGTTTTAAATTCTCCTTTTCTTCATACTTCTTCGATATCTTGATATGGGCTTGAATTTGCAGGGAGGTAAGGAATTGAAATTGTTTTACAAGCGTGGTGCGGTAGATGAATCTTTGCAGTTCAAAAATAATAAATCTATATACTGTAGTCAGTATTGCTCCTGGATTTGATTGTGTTGGACTTTTTTGCATCAACATTTCGGATCACGCAATCCATCATTTTTTTCTCCTCGTGCTCTCTACCATCCTGATGATGGATTGCGGAGTGTGATCCAAACGTTGATGCAAAAAATCTAACACAATCAAATTCAGAAGCAATACTGACTACAATATGGATTGTGGAAACTTGATATCATTAATCTATATACTCTAGGAAAGTTATTAGAACAAAACAAAAGTATTACTAATTTTTTTTTTATCAGAACTGTTTATTGAAAATTCATTTAAATAAGATTAAGTATTGTTCGGGGTAATTTTTTCATTCTGTGACAAGAAATAGAAATTCTAACACAATATTTAAGAGCAGAAATGTATAATTTAATAGTAAGTACTGTAAATTTTGATGCTACTTTTATTCACGAATTTTAATATTCTATGATTATTTAGGGCAATTTAAAATCTCATATAAGTTGTCTGGCTGCTTTTTCTTTTCAAAGAATGGTAAATGTTTCTATTTCTTGAACAAAAATTATGCAAATCTTTTATATTAATGACAATTAACAGTAATTCCTGTAATTTTGATATACAGTCAGCTAAATTTTATACAGAAATTGGTTAATAATTTTGGAACATTTATGTTGGGAATAATGAGTTGTGTGGCAGCCTTTTCTGTAAGTATAAGGGAATCTTTCCATTTTAAGAAGTAAGAAACACTAATTTTACATGATTATGTTTAATGCTAAAAGTATAGAATTTATTATTAGTTACTGTAAAGTTTGTGATCTACAGGAAGCCTTTTTTGATGAATAAGTTGCATACCACTTTTTATTAACTAAAATGATAATAGTATACTATTCACAAAAGGCACACCTTCAGAGTCTTAGTGGGACCAAGTCTGGACAAAAGACGAAAATATACAAAGGGCAAAGTTTGTCCATCAGTACAAAGAAATAAAACTACTAAGCAGAGAGAGCAGCACCAGTAGGAGGAGGGTCATGGTCATTAGGTTCTCTCACACACATTTATGGTACAGATCATAGTTTGCAAACTCGGACTCGCCGTGGACTCGGCAGCCCAAAAATATGACTCGGACTCGGGACTCGGGACATACTCGGGAAAAGACTCGGAAAAATAAAAAACCGTAGTTTTACAAAAAAACAAGAACAAATTAATGCATTTAGAGAACATAAGAGCTTTATTTGATTATCGAACACTCATAATTCAAAGATTACACATGTCATATGATCATCAAACACTCAATAATTGAAATTTAATCATTCATAGTCATCAAATACTCATAGTTTCAATGTATAACAGCATCATAAGTTTATAAATGTTTACATATAATCATGTCAAAAAGAGGAAAACATTAACAACCACATGTAATCTACATCCTCCTCTTTCCCCTCCCAATGGTACTCAATTTTGGAGGCCTAGAACTAGAAGGTGCCCGTGCTATAGTATCCAACCAAGGACTAGGAGATCGAGCAGGGGAAACATGATATTCAAATGTGTCTTCGTCGTCCTCCATGGCATCCAATCTTGCTACCTCTTCTTCTTCTATTGCTCTCTCTAATTCAGCAAGATCCTCATCAGTAAGGAAGACATCAGCCTCATCATTTTGTTCATCAATAGTCCATTCACCATATGGATCAATGTCATCCAAGTCGATGGACTCATGTGAAACACCCTCCACCTTTCTAGTTCGAAGGCGAAGGTTGTACTGAACAAAAACTAAATCATTTAGGCGCTGCTGAGTCAACCTGTTTCTTTTCTTTGTGTGAATGTTCTCAAATAAACTCCAATTGCGTTCACACCCAGAAGCACTGCATGGCTGCGACAAGACACATATGGCTAGCTTTTGAAGATTTGGTGTGCTAGCACCATAGTTCTCCCACCATAGATCTACAAAAACATGTTTAGAAAATATAAGTATTAAGAAATAAGAATAAAGTAAAAAATCTATATGTAAGAATCAAGTTTCTAATTTCATTTTTTACTTGGTTGTTGTTTTCCTCTCCTTTCAATTGCTTGTTGGGAGGAAAAGAGTCTCCCCTCTGCACCCTTGTAGACCTTGAATAGATAAAAGAAAAAGTAAATCAAATATAGAAAATTCATAGATAGTCAAGGCTCAACATTGCAAATTCATAAATAAGATGTAACAAATCTCACCTCCAACTCATCAAGCACCCTATCTCTCAGCTCACTATCAGGCACCATCCTATCAATGCAAGTGACAAGACCTTCCATGACCTCCTCATCTGCCTTAAATGTGTCCGAGAAGTAGAACTTCGGATTCAAGAAGTAGGCAAAGGCATGAATCGGTTGGTGGAGTTGGTTTGTCCATCTCCGATCAATGATGTGCCATATTATTTCATATTTCTTTTTGTTGCCGCCATAGTAATGTGATATGGCCTCATTGGCCCTATCCATGGCCTCATAGATGAAACCCATTGGCATGCCATCTCCATCCACCATACGAAGAACCCTCACCAAAGGTTTTGCCACCTAAAAAAATGAAAACAAATGTTAAATTATAACAAAATTAACCCCTCAAAAAATAAAAACAGCAAATAGATTATCATGTATAATTTTTTTTTGTGTGATTGCTACTTACCCCCATCAACTCCTCTCCATTTTTGATGAATGTCTCATCAAAAACTATGGCAACAATCCTCTCCCCTTCAGGTCTATTAGAAAATGAGGACTCCTTCCAAGCATCAAACACAAACAGTTGCTTGAGATGACCAATGGCACCAAGAATGCTTTGCAATGTGAGGAAGTGGCTAGCAAATTGTGTCACTCCAGGTCGCACAAGGTCCTTGCCATTTGTGAATTTCCTCATCAAAGAAAGCACCCAAGTATGGTTGTAGATAAATTTTGTAACACTTTTTGCATCTTCAACCACTCTTTTGACCCATGAAATCTTCCCAATGTCCTCTAGCAATAGGTCCAAGCAATGTGCAGCACACAGAGACCATGCAATTGTGGGATACCTCTCCATAAGTAGCCTACCTGCAGCTACATATGCAGCTGCGTTGTCCGTGATAATTTGGACAACATTATCAACTCCAACCTCCTGGACCACCCCATCTAATAGATTGCATAAAGTCTCAACATTTTTTACTTCATGGGAGGCATCTATTGATTTTAGGAACACCAATCCACCATTGGAGGCCACTAAAAAGTTTAGGAGAGTTCTATTTTGTCCATCTGTCCACCCATCAGATAAAATGCTGCAACCTTTTCTTCGCCAAAATTTCTTTTGCTCATCAACCACAAGCCGTGTATTCTTTACAGCTTCCTCTAGCAATGGCCCACTCAAATCTCTAGTTGATGGGGTCTTAAACCCCTTTCCTGCAACTGTAAGGGCGTTCACCAAACCTTCCCAATATGGGTTGTTTGCAACATTGAAAGGTAGATTATTGTAGTACCAAAAGTTTGCAACAGCCATCCTAGCTTCATGATGCTTTTCCTTATTCCAACCGGTACCTTCAAGTGAAGGTTGTGCTCCTGGAACATTATGTGGAATAAAATAATTTGGTCTTGATGAAGGACCCTGGCCAGCACTAGCAGTAGAAAAGGAACCCTCAGGACTCTCACCAAAAGATGAATGTGGAGCACGGATGCTTGGACTTGCAGCACCATGGGGCATAGATGGTGTAGAATGGGATCCACTCATCGCTGCTGCTAGGGCATCCTTTGTTTTTTGTCTTTCATCTTTTTTAGCTCATATTCAGCAAGAAGGGCCTTCATCTCTCTAATAATCTCAGGAGTTGTCTTAGTGCATCCCTCCACATTTTGCCCAGGTATTCTTGCAAGGTGGTATTTTAATCTGTTTATTCCTCCTGTCATCCATTTCTGGCATTCAGTACATGTCACTTCACCTTTTTTATTTCCTGGTATTCCATACTTCCATGCAGGGTCTTTTCTCATTCCCTTTGGATTTGAAGACGACATTGCTGTTTCAAGTTCAACATGGAAAAAAAAAAATCAGCAAATAAATGTGATTCAAAGTTTCAAACATTTGCAAAAAAAAAAGAATGCAAAACCAAGCTAGAAATAGTAGGAATTAGGCTATTAAGGAAAATAGAAAAAAAATTGGCAGCATTTCCCCTTATTTTTCTTGATTTTTTTGATTTTGAATGCAAGAAAACAAAAAAAAAAGAATTGTTAGATCACTTACCTGGCTCTATTTTGATCTTTTTAGCTCGTTCTCCTCGCTTCTTTCAACCTGAAATCAAATTGCAGACTCGAAAATCACAAACATTCAAGTTAAAATGAAGTAAAAAGTCAAAAAAAACATGGGTTTTTAACCCATTTTGACGCCCAGCTGCGCAGGAGAGTCCTGGGTCAGGACTCCTGAATCCTGACCCAGGACTCTCCTGGACTCGACTCTAGAGTCCGTGGCGAGTCGACTCGGCTGGCCAACGGACTCTTGAGTCCGCTGAGTCCGCGGCGAGTCCAACAGTGTCTGCAAACTATGGTACAGATAGTATTTTAGGCTACCATTAAGCAAGACATCAATTTAGTATATGTGACACTTTTGTGGATGTGGGATTGTTTTTTCGATTCTTCCTATATATTGTTCAATGGGATTTGCATATGTGGTATACCCCCTTTGGGATTTGAATATGTCGTCTCCCTTATGAAGTAGTAGACAAGCCTTCACCATCAGATTCACTCAGGTTGTATATTTCTCAGTGTTTAATACTCTTATTTTATGTAAAAGTATTACTTACTGCTATTTAGATCTCTATATTGCCATATAAAGTATTAATTGTAGCAATACAAACAACTTTTCTAAAGTTGATGGTCTGCCCCACTCGCAGTATCAGTATGTTCATCCTCATCCTTTTATATTAATTACAGCAAGACAACTTTCCTAAAGTATTAATTGTAGCAATACAAACAACTTTTCTAAAGTTGATGGTCTGCCCCACTCGCAGTATCAGTATGTTCATCCTCATCCTTTTATATTAATTACAGCAAGACAACTTTCCTAAAGTTGATGCTTGGCACCAATCACAATATTAGTAAATTCACCCTCATTCTGCAACCGAAGTATTGGTATTCTTGTTGCATCTCAGATAGTCCTTCCATGAACATGTAGTTTGTCATCTGTACTTGCATATCTTGCATGGATAGAGGTTCGGACTGTGTTGAATATTTATTATAGGTTTTGAAATCTCTAGAAAATTACACTAACCTAAATTTCATATAAAAACTGATTAATGTTAGTAGACATGGGGTTTTCACAGTCCATAAGAAATAATGAATTTTTTCTGGGAAGCAATTGTGTGAGTTTTGTTAGCGTCAATATTTTGGATCTGTTATCAGGATGAAGAAAAATGATGGGTGGATTGCAAATTTAGATCAATAAAAACTAAAAAGTGCAAGTAAAGCCAAGGAAGATAAGTAAGTGCAAAAAAGATAAAGAGCACACAATAATAAAATAGAAATATAAAAGTATAAAAATAGGAGGTGAAGGATATATTTTATAATTGTTTTTTCGTGGGAAGTTGACTAGTTAAAAAATAGTTTCTCAAATGTATGAAAAAATGGTCCCTAATATTTCTATTTGTAATGGATGGCTTACCATTTTGGTTGCAGGGTGGCGTTGATGAGCAGGAAGCTCCAAGAGATGCAGCCCTCAGAGAATTGCGTGAAGAAACTGGGGTCACCTCAGCAGAGATTATTGCAGAGGTAAGCATTCTGCAATTTGTTTTAATAAATATCTGCAACCACTCACCTGACATCGTTTTACTGCACAATGATTACAAAATCAAGCATAAATTTTGACATCTGGATTTGAAGTCACATCTAAGGGGAACCTATCCCGCATAAATATGGCTTGGACTTGCACTCACAAATGTGCAAATGTGACCTGCATTATCACAGTCGCATTAGAGCATGCTAGCAGGGCTTAAACTCTTGTCATCATCATGGCCATTGAAACACTTTTTGACTAGACCATGGCCTGCCGTACCATTTTGCAAACATTTAGAACTACATCCTTTTGTTGCAAAATATGACTAAATGAATTGGCAATTTGATCTAAGTTCTATCCTCTACTATCAAGTAGGCTGTTTCTATAGCAATTTACACTTTGTACTGACAGAGTAGAATTAAGTGAGTTTCTTCTAAACTTTGCCAAGTATGTTTCTCTAACCAGTGATGAAAAGGAAGCAATTGGAAAGGCTGAGTTGGAATTGAGTTTGGAAATGCTTGATTCTCAAAACTTTTGAGGTTCAAGGTTAGAACTGCGTATCAGTTCTCAGAAATTTTTGAACATGTAAAGCTATTAGGTATATCATATTTCAAAACATGAACTGAGCTGTATTTGACAAAATTGAAGACCAAAGACATCCGAGGCTCATTATTTAGTGAATATAATGATTTGTATTGGTGTACTGTTGTAAGTGCTGTAGTGAAAACATATATCCTTAGATCAATGTGAAATGCTACAATTTGATATCTTCCACGTTAATAGTTACATCAGCACAATGAATTGAATTTATAAAGACAAGATAACTGCAATTAAGAAGTAAATGAAGCCACAAAGTAACAGCTCCTCCTTGTGACAGCATTTTCCCTTTATATTAATTAACTGGTTACTGCATGTACTTTAGAATTTGAGCTAAACAAATTTGGGGACACAATGGAGAACTAGGATATGGGGAAAAAAATTCAATTACTTTTCATTTAAGAAATATAATAGACTTGTCTAGTTTCTGAAATAGGCACTTTTATATCAATGATATCTTTAAAGAAATACATAGATAGACTGTTCTTTTCTCAGCCTTAAGTAATTAATGGCTGTTTAGGATTTTACCCCTTTTCAGCAATCCTTTAGCATAGTCTTACTGAGCTTGGTGCTTTTCTTCTTTCCTCTCTTTTTGGGTTGCCCTGTTTAATGTTTCATTGGGCACTTAGTGATTAATTGATGTGCATTGCTTGGTCCATACAGATTTTTTTCCTTGTTCTGTTAGGTTGTTCTTCTCTATTTACCGCTTTAAGCGATTTTTTTTTTTTTTTCATTTTCTTTCCTTGTGATCCTTTCTTTATCATAAAATGCAGGACCTATATAGTCTAGAATGACCAGTTTCTTTCCTTGTTTGTCCTTAATGTGCTTGGGTGAGTGCTTGCATCTTACCTCATGATGTTGTATACTTATATACCTAGGCTGCGAAGGGCCTCCTTCTTCTTGCAAAATTTTTTCTTCGTATCATATTCTTCTTCTTTTAATAGGTTGAAAGGTTTAGTCTTATTATGATCCTCCATTGGTCTTCTTTCAGTTCAAGCCCTAAGTTTTTTAATTGGAGCTTGGTCAACTTTTGGTTTTTGGCGCTTGCATATCCCAAATGCTCATATTTAAAACAAATCTGTAACTGAAAGGAATATTTTCATAATACACTTGCTGCTTGAAGAATTCAAGTAGTTATATTTTGATAGAGGATACCAAAGGTTTGAAAAGGTCAAGATCCACACAAAATCATGCATTCTCAAGACTATTTTAATTTTTTTTTGCTATTGGTAAATCTGGGGATTAACCAATCCTAGCTTGTGAGGCCACAAATGGGGGGCCTCATCCCTGTACATTGAAACACTTCCTTTGTATGTCCTGCCTGAAGCACAAGGAAAAACTTGACCGAACAATATTTTTTTTTGAAACACAACCACAACACCAAGGATACAACATCAACACGTCATACTTGCACAACAATGTGCACACAAGTGCCACATGAACCACAACAACTCAAGAATGACCACAACAAGATGACATCACAATTGCATAAGCAAGGTGGAAATAGTAGAAGACTAATCACTTGTGCGATTAACCCACCACGAAGAACAAGAGAGAGAGAGAAGGAACATCTCCTACATGACGATCGATTACAACTCATGATCGCGTTCTTTCGCAACACAACTCTAGAATAGGATGAGGGAATCATCAACCTCGAATCTAAATCTAGACTCACTTAACCAACCAAAACAAGGACAACCTTCCCCAAAGGATGTCAAACTAGGAGATACAAACTCTCCACTAACTAGAATGACCACAAGTCACTTCTAGACAAACCACATGCTTCCCAAGATGTCTCATCGCAATGTGACATCGCACAAATGGAAAGATACTACAACACAACCCTCGAGACCTATGAGGAATGTTAAGGACACTGACAAGACCAACCAAGAAGGTTAACAACCTTCCCAAGACTTCACAAGACTAGGTGCACAATCTTCCTAACCCTAGGTTTGCCAAATGGCCAACTTCAAAAGAGTACATGCAAAACGATGTAGGAGTATCCACAAGTCCTCAACAAAATCACTTAAGGACAAGTTCTAAACATAAATAGACCCCTAAGACCATGATGAACAAATTTCGTTTACATGGTTTACCCATCCGAGGTCCTGAAATTTAGAGGAACTAACAAGACTAAAAAGAGAGAAAACTTGACTAGGTTTTTAAAGACCTAGTCGACGAAAACGATCGCCATTGAAAAACGAAAGGGCATAAAAGAATTTGACAAGGGGAGAAGGCTTAGAAAACCCTTAAATAACCTTGGTTAAGAGGTTTTACATTCTGGAAAATGTATGGGGACAAGGGTGCCCTTGCACATGACCAGGCCGCCCCAACATGGTGAAAATTTTGAGATTTCCAACTTTCAAACCAGGCCGCCCCTAAATACCAGGCCGCCCCAGTTGCTACTAGGCCATCCCAACACAGTTAGACAAGTTTTTGGAAAACTGGGTTAACTTGGTTTACAATAGGGCCGGCTAGGACAACACCAGGCTGCCCAACTGTGAAATTTAACCAAGAAATTCATTTTAAACACCAAATGAGATGTGCCTAAGTTCATTTAAGCCTCCAAGGCATACTTGCATTCATATGCATTTACGATCGTCCCTGATACCAACATTGAGACATGTAACTGGGCTTAAACACTGACTTTCGAAATAAATTACAAGCCATCTCACAAGAGAGGTCCACTTGCAAATTACATTACAATTACATTGAGATTACATAATGAAAGGACTGAAATGTCCTTAATCAATTACCTTACCTTCTATTAAACTAATACAAAGCAATGAATAAAGGAGAAGGGGATATTGATGCCGATTCGCTCCTCGAACCTCTGAACCCCAATGGTAGTTTCCACGCAACCCTATTGCGTGAAACCAACAAGGTTCACTCTCATCGTGCTGGGAGATGCCACAAGGACCAAACACACTCACACAAGACACACTCGGAGAAGGTATACACTCATACCAATCACGGAGTAAACATTCATAATACATATCACACAAGAATAGGTAAGACAATCAAGCATCACTTGATGATCCATATTCAAATCCATTGGCATGAACACAATGGCATACATAAACACTCACATTGGGGCACATCCACCAATGGAGGAACCATCCATAACCACATAGCAAAAGGACTAAGTCCTAGAGTCAACAGATTTGTCGAACTCAAGTTAAGGCACACAAACCAATGCACAATTTCCCATTTTTCCCAATTTCAATGAAATTTTCCCACAATGCATAACATCTCATTTCACAAAGTTCCATCTTTTCCAAACATTCAAATTCAATCATTTACATCAAAAACATTCAAATTCAATCATTTACATGAAAAATATTCAAATTTTCCAACATTTTCATAATACAAAAACCATGAAATTTCCCAAATCCCCCATTAAAATTCATCAAATTTTAAAATTTTTGAAATCAAAATTCTGAAAATACCCTTTGGTGGAAAAAGTGCCCAACACCCCTCTTAAGCTATAAAATCCACATTTTGCACATTTCCCAAAAAAATGGGCATGATAACAACATATTTTGGAAAATTATCAAAATTTACATATAACAATTAATCAATAATCAAAATCTATGAAATGAAAGGCATTGGGAGGTTCTAACACCCCACCAATCCATTTGCAACCTTTCGAAATGAAAGACAATAAGCATTTGAGAAGATATAGAAAACTTACCTCTCATTTTAGCAAAATTTGAAAAGAGAACTTAAAACACACCTCGCGAATGCATGAATCCACACACGAGCATGATCTCCTACCAATTCCTATCCAGATGCTACTGACCTCACTCAATTTTCCCTCCAATTGCTCACCCAATCACAAAAATAAGAATTTGGAGAGAAGAGGGTTTTTCCTCTCCAAAATCCTCACAAAAATAAAAACATAAAAATGAAAATGAAATACCTTTTTCTTTTCCAATTAAAATAACATATTTCTTTTCTAATTAATTGCATTTAATCCCTGATTTCACCCAAGCCCAATTAAAACATTCAAATACAGTCCAATTTTCTATTCCACATTTAAATCATGTTTTAAGTATAAATAAGGCATATTTTGAAGAGCACACATAAAATACTAGAGGGGGGGGGCGGGGGAGTGATAGTATTTTAAACTTTTAACACTTGAAACCTTATGAATAAAAAATCAAAACAGTAAAAACAAACATTAGACAAGATGGACACCGTTATCACGTGGAAAACCCTTTCGGGTAAAAAACCACGGTAGAACAATTGCTTGCATTAACTTCAAAGGGCACCAACCCAAATTACGAAAGTGAGCACCAACTCATTGGAAGTACCAACTTCCTCGAAGCACCAACTTCGAACAGCTGAAGCGTTAGTGTTTGGTAGCTTAGAGAGCTATTTTCCTCCTACGTAAAAAATTAAGATAATAAATAATTATCAAGGCAAGTTGGCCTTGTTAACAAATGATATTTTATATTTGTTATTTAAATCAAGGAGGCCGACCTAGATGAAAGGTTGCCTAGTTTGGTATATATACAAGGTGGTGTTCATTCATTTATGATCAAGTTCATTCATCATAATTCACATTTCTACAGAGCAGAAGTTCTCTCTTCAGCAATAGATCATCATTCGTTAGCAGCAGATCTAATTCAAGGAGAATCATATTCATGTGTATCTTTGCATCTAGGAGAGGTGCTATAATTTGGCCTTGTGTTGGGTCTGATTTGTAAGCAGATTTCTGCTCCTTTTATTTGATATATAAGAGATATTCTTTGATGGGTTTTTTCTCCCTCGAGTAGGAGGGTTTTCCTAGGGTAAAAGTGCTGTGTTCATTTGTCTTATGTGTTGCATTATTAATTGCTTACATTTCTGATCCTAAAACTAACATGGTATCAGAGCGGGTCTAAGAAAAGATTTGGTCAGAATTGACTAATAAATTTGACTCATAATAGAATGGCAAATATGGGGGTTGAGATTGGGCCTGCTTTTATTAAGCCTGTTGTCATTGTGGACGAAGGTTAATATTGCTGAGACCATTGATAGCCGGAACATCTGAGGGAGTTGCACGATCCAAGGCATATTTCATCTGGTGTGTGTTGCTCAATCATCTGCAGTTCCTTTCAAGATAGCCGATGCTTAATGAGCTCACTGAGAAGCTGTTTTTGGAGCAAAGGAATTGAATTCGTATTTTAGAGAAAGCAAGAATTAGAGGATTAAATAGCTCTGTATATTTCCTTGAATTGTAGCAATTCAAAAAATTGTGTATTTCCTTCTAGAGTAGATTCGTGACAATTACTAAGGGGAGGCAGATTCTCTAAGACTGAGTTGATATTTCCTTGAGTTGCCTTAATACGAAATCTGGTAGTCTTTCTGAAGGAGCCGATATTTCAATTTAACGGGTTCATGAATCTTCAGAAAGAATTAAATTAATATTGGCTGAGGATTATATCTAAGTGCCGCATCTTATTGATATTGCCATATTCTTCTTTGGATCGAATTAAGTTACCAGCAAGAAGGAAATCGCCATTCTTTGACAATGTCGATTCATATTCTTTGGCTTGCGTCTTTATAGAAGAATCCAGAGCAGGAGATTCAAGCGATGAATTCTACAGAGCAAAGGAGAGTCGAGAGTCTTTTATATTGTCGGGGATTCTATCGATTTTGTTGCCGTGTTTGTCTGGCATGGGATTGGTTGACTTGGGCGGCAGAAGCAATGGGTCGTGTGAATGAAGATTTGCGAATGAGACAAGTGGGAATAAGCGAATGAGGAATTCACAGGTTATCACATTGCTACATCTAATGGAGATGAGAAATACTATCACTGGCCACTAATGACAATGTTATATGTCATCGGGCCTCTTGGTCTTCATGTCATTTTGGCAGTGTTGAATAAGTAATTGAATATGCACAGACATATTTCAGTGCCTTATCACAGATTGGAACACTTATATCTAGGCACGAAAATTGCTGATCACAACGGGTTACGCCGATACATTGTTATGGGTTCGATTGGCTATTGAAGAGACGTATGAGAAATCTCTGGAAACTCGTGTATGCCATTGAAGATTGTTGGAGTGCATCAATAAACTTGAATGGTCAATGACCATATTCAAATTTACCCAGCCACCACTACAAATCCCAATGTTGATGTATTACTGGGTCGTTGTTAATACTGGGACATGGGCCTGTAATCAAGCCGTGAACCTGTAGAAGGAAGGTTGTGGACTGATATGAGCGCAATAGCAACAAATTATATCGAGTGCAGTAGCATTTATTAGAATCAATAAAGAGATAAGTATTTTATGCTTATAACTTGAATAAAATTTTTATGTAGCATTGGTCTGGATATTTCTCTTTGGGGTAGTTTGATTCTATGAACTACTTGTAATCTCTCTAAAATGCTTTCCAGGCGGACCGAGGAGCATAAGGATTATGAGAGATTGCATTCAAGGAAGGAAGAGCTCGATGCATCCTGTGAGGAAGTCATGCAGGCTGAAGAATGGAGACATAGCTTGCAGCCATGGGATTGAGTTGGTGGCACATAACTTCACTTGCGATCAGTTTCTTTGGAGAGGAGGAAATAACATTCAGAGGGAGTCTGACAAACCAACAAAGGCAACCTTGGACGAGGAGGTCAGGAGGTTGATGCAAGTACTTGGAGCTTCAGAGGGAGTCACATCATCATGAAGATTTGTTATAGTGTATATTTCTTTGAGACGAAGAAATATGAGGTGAAAGCCCTTGTAGTGTATATTTCTCTGAGACGGAGAAATATGAAGTGAAAGCCCTTGTAGTGTATCTTTCTCTGAGATAGAGAAGTATGAGGTGAAAGCCCTTGTAGTGTATATTTCTCTGAGATGGAGAAATATGAGGTGCGAGCCCTTGTTCATCTCTGAGACTGAGATGAGACATCATGTTGAGAGACTCCATGACGACGTCACGTTGAGAAACTCCGTGATAGACCCTTGTACTTTTGTTTCTTTCCACACATGGGAGTAGCCATGGTGGACGTCATGTTGAGAGACTCCATGACAACATCACATTGAGAGACTCCATGACGACATCACATTGAGAGACTCCGTGATGAACCTTTGAGCTCCACAAATGGGTGTAGCCATTGTGGGCATCATGTTGAGAGACACCATGACGTAGATATCTGGAAAATATCTCCCTAGCTAAGAGGAGTGTTAGTGTTTGGTAGCTTAGAGAGCTATTTTCCTCCTAAGTAAAAAATTAAGATAATAAATAATTATCAAGGCAGGTCGGCCTTGTTAACAAATGATATTTTATTTTTGTTATTTAAATCAAAGAGGCTGACCTAGATGAAAGGTTGCCTAGTTTGGTATATATAAAAGGTGGTGTTCATTCATTTATGATCAAGTTCATTCATCATAATTCACATTTCTATAGAGCAAAAGTTCTCCCTTCAGCAGTAGATCATCATTCGTTAGCAGCAGATCTAATTCAAGGAGAATCATATTCATGTGTATCTTTGCATCTAGGAGAGGTGCTATTATTTGGCCTTGTGTTGGGTCTGAGTTGTAAGCAGATTTCTGCTCCTTTTATTTGATATATAAGAGATATTCTATGCTGGGTTTTTTCTCTCTTGAGTAGGAGGGTTTTCCCAGGGTAAAAGTGCTGTGTTCATTTGTCTTATGTGTTGCATTATTAATTGCTTACATTTCTGATCCTAAAACTAACATGAAGCACCAACTCCAACGTGAGCACCAACTTACTGAAGAATATCACAACAGTGCAACTTTGTTTCTTAACTTCGAATACAATCTGCACACCAACTGAGACACTTATGCTTGCAAATAAAATCACTGATCAATCTCTGAAATTGTTTTTTAAGCATCCTCATGTCGTACATCTCGTATACCCTTCAGCATCACCTTCAAATCTCTTTCCTTAAGATATTTCCACACAGATATTGTGAATAATACATGCAGAAAAAATCACCTTTTAGATATTATATACTTGGCACGAATAGCATAAGCAGACCTCCCATATGCGAATATCATAAAAACACGTCTTCATAATACTTTGCACATACACAGATGATTCACATACCCCTTTTTGAATCTGACTGAGAAACGATGCTATGAAGAACATGACTCCCAAAATAAGCGTATGCAATGATGGCCTCCTTTTACGACTTCAAACTTCACAACGTATTCATTCTGCAACGCATACCATGGAAAATGATAACGATCCCTTGAATACACACAAACATAGCCTACGTCAAAGATAATCGATGGCTATACCTTTTAAAATTCTCCACACCCACTAATATGAATCTGACCACATAACATCACTGATATGACTCTACACAAAACTGAGCATAATCAAAGAGTGGTCCGCAATATATTTAAGAGCCACGACACCATTTTTTATACACCTTGAGATATATTTCAAGTCATAAACATGGGTAGGAGATGTAGCAAATAATAATAGCCGACGTTACAAAATAAAATACTCTCTATTGACACGACGCTAGTAACTTTTTCTATAGCTTCTAGAATGATCCACTATGAACACAATGCCACGATAGCCTCCTTTTGCACATTTTCCAGTGACGATAATGTAAGGAAATCTTTCCAAAACACACTGGCACTCTAATTCGAATAACACCAATACCTCACACACTTCATAGTTACCACACTGATACTCGTATTCAATCTAAGATTAACATTGTGTATATACCAAACTAGGCACACCTGCAAAAACAATAACATGACACGATTCTCCCATAACTCAGGCGTTACACTAATAAATATGGTAGAGAATAAATTTTTGCGATCACAACACTTTCATGATGAATCTGACGTTACAAAAATAAATACAGTTGAGGATTATTCTTCATGACTTTTGAGAGTCCATTACATGCGCAAAATAAACTTGTCATAAATATTATAAGCCGTCGCTACTAAACCAGGAATCGACAGTAATGAAAGAGCCGTCGACCAAGAATAGACGTGTCAAGGGTGTTGATAAACATTCAAACTTTCAACATTTTCAAGGTGTTACCAAAGGAGTCATTTTGATGCAATTAGCCGCCCACGAGCATTCAAAGAGCGCTACAATAGACCTGAGCACATTCACGACAATACTCCAACACACACTAAATGCCAATCCTTTGACACAATGACAAAATATTCAACAATCTCCCCCTTTGTCATTGATGGCAACACCTCTTCAAACCAAAACCAATACTGCTCCTGGCAACACCTCTTGAAGCCTGTATTGTTTTGAAACCATTACTACTCCCCCTGACTCACTACTCCCCCTTTGACATCAATGACAAATTGAACAACTTGCATAACTGAAACGACCTGCATAACTGAAACAGGGTTGATAAAATATGACAACGAAAGCTCCCGTTGACTCTAAACACGTTCTCAAAGATGGAGTGAAATCACTACCAATTTCTTCCTCCAAACCTTCTTATTAACTTCTTTTTCAACCACCGGTTGCTCTTCCTTTTTACTTTGCTTGAAAGATTCTGCAAAATTGCTTCTACAAGTCTTTGCAGTATGACCAAAATTATTGCATTTGTAATATATAATATTGCAATTCATAAAAGGAGCAAAAGAATTCCTATTCAAGAATCCTTGATTTCTATTCACATATCTGAAATTATTTGTTGCATAAACTCTACAGTTCGCTACCTTGTGACCAAAATGATTGCTTGAAGAACAATGCCCATAAAAGAAAGAATTGTTAAGCCTGGTCATGTGAGGTTGCCTTGAAATAGGTCTTCTGAAAGTGCTATTTCTGATTTTTGATTACGAATCTTTTGTGCTATCAAAGTTGCTCTTTTTCTATCTTTTTTTGCAGGCTTGGAACTTTGACCTTCTTCAAATCCAAATCCAACTCCACCTTTATCTGTAGAAGATTTCTGTGAGCTAATGATCTTGTCCAATGACATAGAACTTTTCTGATTTATCATCTCATGATTCAACTGTAAAATAGACTTGTCTAACTTTTTGAGTGAAAATATTTCAGCTTCAAGTCTCTCTTCATTCTCTTCTTTTATCCTTAGCTGATTTCCGATTTCTTCCTCAATCCTCTTTGCCTCTTAGATTTGAACCTTCAAATCAATAATCAGTTTTTCAGCTTCTTCAAATGCTTGAGATGTCTTAGTTTTTGTTTCAATCTCTACTTGTGGGTGATCCCACAATAGTGGTTTACACTTTTTAGCCAAACTTGACATTGAACTGAATTTTTTTAACTAAATCTTCACTTTTGGGCACCTATAGTTGCTAAACCATGAGGAATTTGAAGATGATGCAAATTAGTGATTTGTGACATTTTATTTGTAGATTCTAAATATATATTTTTTTAAATTTTGGAATCAAATTGCATTTCTTTTTTCATTTATTTTGAAAACTAGTTTTTAATAGTAAACACCATTTTTAAAGAGTGACATGTACTTGCTAGCACAATTTTTTTTTATGAAGGATAAAATTCTATTTTTTTCGAATTTAGATATGTAACTACGATATCTAGTGCATGCAATTGGTTTCATAGTGTTCTATTGAATATTTTTTCTTAATTAAGTTTTGAAGTCAAACCAGTTACAATTTAGACATAGGTTTACTTGCTAACACAACTTTTTTTTGTATGTATTGAAACTCATTGTTTTTTTGTTGGATCAAGGACATCAATATCAAGTGCATAAATATTCTTTAGATTTTTTTTTTGATAATCTGCTATTTTTCCACGTGCAAAATAGAGAACTTGATTTTTGGTGAAAAACCTATGTTTAATTAAACTAAAAAAGAATGCATAATAAGACCAAAATATATTAAAATTATATTTGACGGATAGCTTGTTCCGAGGACTACCATCATCTAGTTGGGTCTGTGAAGTTGGTTTCATTTTGATCTTCAACCCAAGCTCGGAAAGACAAAATTTTGCAGAAAATTGCTAAAGGAGAGGGAGAAGGGCAAAAAAGGGGGGTTCAAGTGAACCCCTGGACCCCTTCGAGTGAAGGTGGGTTCGCTAGAAGGGGGGTTCGCTCAAAGTGCCCTTTTTCTGCCATTTCCCATTGATTTCATTTTAAAAAAACTCACCATATGGGGTTGCATCACAAAGGGGTTCGCTCGAAGGGGGGGTGGCGTGGGGTCGAACGAACCCCAAAAAACCCAAAATTTTCTTGGGAGTGTTTTTGCAATTTTTCTTCCTAAAGGGAATTGTAAACCACTATTGTGGGATCACCCTTGTAGCTGCAACTTCAAGTTCTGATTTTTCTTCCTAAGTTTTTTGATTTCACTTAGAGCACTTATAAGTTCTGCTTCAAGATATACTTCTCCTTTTTCATCATATTGCTCATCTTCAATATCTTCATCTTCAATCTCAGGCATATTTACTTCTTCAACCATAAATAAGATTTCTTGTACTAAAGACACTTCATCACTATCTTCTGTTGAGCTATTGTGATCTTTTGAATAAAAACTTTTCGCAGATTTCTTAAACTTCTTCTTTCCTTGATACCCCTTTTTGAAATGTTTTGATTTCGTTTCAAAATCGGTGTCCTCATTCTTCACATAAGGACATTTGGATGCAAAATGTCCCACTTTTCCGTAGTTGAAGCATTTGAAAGGCAACTTGCCTTTGTACTTTCTTCAACCTTTCTTCAATTTCCTCATGAAGTGTGCCTCATCAGTATCTAAATCTTCATCTGAACTATCATTGGTTGTAAGTTCCTTGTCTTTTCCCTTTCTTGAAACTTTAAAGGCTGCCTCCTTTTTGGTTGATTGATCAGGAATCGTTCTCATCTCATAGGCTGTAAGAATACCATGTAGCTCATCTACAGTCAACTTGTCAAGTTCTTTCATCTTTTAAATATCTGAAACCTTTGCATCAAAACGCAAAGGAAGAGACCTTAAGATTTTTTGAACAATAGTGGACTCCTCAATCTTTTCTCCTAGACCTTTGATAGTGTTGACAATTTCATCTACATGAAGTAGATATGCAACAACATTTTCATCTTCCTGCATCTTAAGACTCTCAAATTGTCTCCTATGTGTTTGAAGCTTTGCCTTCTTAACTTTAACATCTCCTTCATAAGTTTATTGAAGTTTGTCCCAAATATCATGTGTTGTATCACAATGCATAACCTTCACAAATTTAGTTTTTTCCAATTCACATAAGATAGTATTCATAGCTTTAGCATTATTTTCAAAAGCTTTCTTTCCAAATGCATCCGTTGGAGTAGTAGTTGGAATTGTATAATTAGTTACCACACTCCGCCATATATCAAAACCAAGAGACATCAAATAAGTGCGCATTCGAATACTCTAGAAAGCATAGTTAGAACCATCAAATAAGGGAGCTCTGTTTGTAGCAAAACCCTATGTGCAATTAGGATCTACCTCCAAGCAATTAAGCTTTCAATTTGAAGGAACTTCGCTCTGATACCAATTGAAGAGCACACAAAAAATACTGAGAGGGGGGGGCGCGGGGGGAGTTGAATTAGTATTTTAAACTTTTAACACTTGAAACCTTATGAATTAGAAATCAAAACAATAAGAGAAAACATTAGACAAGGTGAACACCGATATCACGTGGAAAACCCTTTCGAATAAAAAACCACGGCATAACAGTTGCTTTCATTTAATTCAAAGGGAACCAACCCAGATTACAAAAGTGAGCACCAAACCACGGCAAAACAGTTGCTTTCATTTAATTCAAAGGGCACCAACCCAAATTACAAAAGTGAGCACCAACTCACTGGAAGCACCAACTTCCTCGAAGCACCAACTTTGAATAGTTGAAGCACCAACTCCAGCGTGAGCACCAACTTACTGAAGAATATCACAACACTGTGCAACTCTATTTCTTAACTTCGAATACAATTTGCACACCAACTGAGACACTTATGCTTGCAAATAAAATCACTTATCAATCTGTGAAACCTGTTTTCTGAGCATCCTCATGTCGTACATCTCATACACCCTTAAACTTCACCTTCACATCTCTTTTTTTAAGATATTTCCACATAGATATTGTGAATAATACATGTAGAATTAAAAATCACCTTTCATACATTATATACTTAGCACGAATAGCATAACTAGACCTCCCATATGTGTATATCATAAAAACACGTCTTCATAATACTCTGCACATACACAAATGATTCATGTCCCCCTTTTGGAATTTGATTGAGAAACGATGCTTTGAAGAACACAACTCCCAAAATAAGCGATCCATGGAAAATGATGGCCTCTTTTTACTTCAAACTTCACAACGTTTTCATTCTGCAACGCATACCATGGAAAATGATAGTGATCCCTTGAATACACATGAACATAGCCTACATCATGTTGATGCAGATCAGCGTCTAGATGAAAACTTCCAGGCTCAATATTGAGGAGATAAATTTAATATAGCCTTTGGCTATTTAATTTATCTTAAAGTCGATTAATGAAAAGAAGATTCGCTTGAAGAATAAATCAAATCAAATGATTTTATATTATAATTAATATTTAATTATTAATTTGGAGCCGACTTTAGTGAGGCGCGATTTTCTAAAAGTCACGTCCCTTGTTTGGAGGCCGACCTCTTGTTTGGTGGAGTCGCATCCCTTCCTTGGTGTATGTATAAATACAAGATGATGATCATTCATTTGGATCATCAAGTTCATTCATTATAATTCGCATTCTAGAAGAAGTTCAAACGTGAGTAGCAAATCATCATTCTGTAGCAGCAGATCGATTTCAAGGAGAAACATATTCATTTGTATTTGCATCTAGGAGAGGTGCATATATTCATCGTATCCAAATCGGCATTGTGTTATGCCTGAGTTGTAAGCAGATTTCTGCTCTTATTCTATCAATATATAAGAGATATATTGGCTGGGTTTTTCTCCCTCAAAAGGATATTTTGCTGTGTTCATTGTCTGATTGTTGTCAGTATTTATATATCTGATTGCTGTTAGTATTTATATATGTGATCATAAAATCTAACATGGTATCAGAGCGGGTATAAGAAGATCTAGATCAGATTTTATTCAAGCAGCAATATCCTCTATTATTGTTCTCATTTCAGTTTACATCTATCTTATCGTCAAGATGGTGAACGGGCTCAAGGTCGAAGACAGACTTGAGGGTGCATCAAACTTTGCATCCTGGAAGTTTAGAGTGATGCTCGCCTTGGAGGAAAATGAGTTAGCTGAGTTCGTGGACAACGAAGTTCCTGAACCAACCGAAAAGAATGAGAAGCCTCAATGGTAGAGAAATAATACTAAGGCGAAAAAGTTGTTGGTTGATTCCGTGAAAGATCACATTGTGCCAATCATCTCTAAGTTGCAAACCTTGGAGGAGATGTATGAAATCAACAACACAAGTCGGGCTCTTGCATTAAAGCAACAACTTCATCATATCAAGATGGAAAAAGGAGAATCCATTACCTCATACTTCTTGAAGATCACTGAGTTGAGAGATCAACTCTCTACCATTGGGCATATTGTTGATAGCAAGGATCTGACTATGTTGGCTCTCAATGGTCTTCCTAAATCTTAGGAGTCGTACATTCAAGGAATCAGTGCGAGATCAAAACTTCCTAAGTTTGATCGATTAAGAGCAGATTGTATTCAAGTAGAATCAAGGTTGGCCACAAAAGGCATTGGTCAAAGCTCTACAAATGAAGACATTCATGTTCTTTCCGCTCAATCCTCGAAGAAGAAAGGAAAAGGAGGAAAGAAAGGATACTTCAAGAGGAATAGAGATAAAGGGTTAGATGGTGCCCCTGCATTCAAGAAGAAGAAGGATCTATCTCGCATTCAATGTTTTAGATGTGACAAGTTTGGTCACTATGCAAAGGATTGCCCAACCAGGCCTAAGCAACATGCTTCATTTGCGGATGTGGATGAAATCTCTCCTCAAAAGGATTCAAGGGAATTCCTATTCTATTCTGCCTTATCAAGCAATGTTCCAACAGATAGCAACACTTGGTTGATTGATCGTGGCGCCTCTCGTCACATCACTGGGTTTAGAGAACATCTCTCAGATTTGGTGATGAGAGATTCAAGTGTTCAAGTCATAATTGGAGATGATGCAAGTTAATCTATGAAAGGCGTTGGGACTTCCACTATTCACTTAGATTCAGGAATCACCTTGCAATTGAGTGATGTACTATTTGTACCTGACATCAAGAGGAACCTTGTCTCAATTTTAGCCTTAGAAGATAACGGATATGGAGTAGCATTCTTTGAAGGAAAAGTTCTTGCATGGCCAAAGAACTCTAACATCAAGACAACCAGTGTGATTGGTGTTCGACAAGAATATCTCTACAGGCTATCCACCTATCCTCTACAAGCCTTGTTGCATGATGCTTCAAGTTCATGTGAGCTCTGGCATAGAAGATTTGCTCACATTCACTTTCGTGCACTTCCTACCTTGGAGAAGATGGTTACCGACATTCCTAAACTGAGCCAGGAGCATGAAGGTACTTGTCGAGGATGCGCATTGGAAAGACTTGGATTTATTTCTTAAAGACTAAAGAATTTGAGGAAGTACTTGAGAGGTTCAAGGAATTTAAAGCTCAAGTTGAAAACTTATCTGGGAAGAGGATCAAAGTCTTGAGATCTGACAACGGAGGAGCATACATCTCTGGAAACTTTCGAAACTTTTGTATTGAAGCAGGAATTAAGAGGGAGTTTTGTGTTCCCTACAATCCTCAACAGAACGGTTACAATCCTCAACAGAACGGTGTAGCAGAAAGGAAGAACAGATCCATTGTAGAAGTAGCTAAGGCCATGATTCATGATCGGGATCTGCAAATCTTCCTCTGGGCTGAAGCTTCTAGGACAACTGTGTATGTTTTGAATCATAGCCCTCATCACATCTTGGAGGACATGACTTCTGAAGAAGCTTTCTCGGGTGTAAAGCTTGAAGTTAGTCACTTGAGAATATTTGGCTGTCCTGTGTATATTCACATTCCTAAAGATAAAAGGACAAAATTGGAACCATCTGGCAAGAAGGGAATATTTGTGGGCTACAGTGAAACTTCAAAAACCTACAGGATTTACATTCTAGGTCAGAAACTAATAGAGATCAGCAGAGATGTTACATTTGAAGAAGATGTTGCATTCAAGAGATCCAAAGGTCATCACATGGAGATAGACAATGAAGACCAAGAGTCTTCCCAAGATATGGAAGTTGACCATACTCCTGAGATTCAGAGGGAGTCTACTGATCCAAAAGAAGATGATGAACCAGCTGAGCCTTTGGAACCTACTAATGGGCCTACCGACATTGTTATTGGTAGAAAGAGACCTCTATGGGCTAGGAAAACAATGCAAGAGGCAAAAAAATTTGCAGCTCCTAGAGGAACATTCAGAGAAAGCAAAAGACCTCTGAAGTTTTCAAACTATGTTGCATTAATGAGTCAAATGATTTAGTCTGAGCCCTCCAGTGTTGAGGAAGCTTCATGTCAGCAAGTATGGAAAGATGCTATGGTTGAAGAGTATCAATCTATCCTCAAGAATGATGTTTGGGACATCGTACCTAGACTTGAAGGCAAATCTATGGTATCCTCTAAATGGCTCTTCAAGATCAAGCATGCGGCTGATGGGAGCATCGAGAAACACAAGGCTAGGTTCGTGGCTAGAGGATTCTCTTAGAAAGAGGGAGTAGACTATGAGGAAACCTTTGCCCCAGTTGCTCGTTATACATCCGTCAGGACCATCATTGCTTTTGCAGCATCTAAGGGATGGAAGATACACCAGATGGACGTGAAGACATCATTTCTAAATGGTGTAATTGAGGAAGAGGTATATATTGAGCAACCTGATGGCTTTAAGGTTCATGGGAAGGAGTCTCATGTTTGCAGGCTGAAGAAGGCATTGTATGGCCTGAAGCAGGCTCCTCGTGCTTGGTACGAAAGAATTGATCAATACTTGACGAGTTTGGGTTTCTCTAAGAATGATGCTGATTCAAACCTTTACTTCAAGGTAATTGATGGCGAAGCATTGATCTTAGTTCTATATTTTGATGATCTAATTCTTACTGGAGAAGAACACCTCATTTTCAAATGCAAGAAGGAGCTAGCTTCTGAATTTGAAATGAAGGATCTTGGTCTCATGCACTACTTCCTTGGTCTAGAAGCATGGCAGAAGCCGAATGAGATTATTCTGAGTCAAGGGAAGTATACTATTGACATTTTGAAGAGATTTGGTATGATGGATTGTAAATCCATGTCTACGCCTATGGAGACCAACTCTTAGAAGCTTAAGGAGGCTGCAGCTAGTTCAGATCTAGTGGATTCTACTATGTATAGACAGTTGATTGGAGCGTTGATGTATCTAGTCATTATTAGACCAAATATTTGCTATGCAGCGAGTGCACTTAGTCAGTTCATGTGTGAACCAAGGAAAATACATCTAGTTGCAGCAAAGCATATCTTGAGATACTTGCGTGGCACAGTTGGGTATGGCTTGAGATATTCTTCTGGTGTGGACTTGAAGCTGCATGGTTATACTGATTTCGATTGGGCAGGGTGTGTCACTGATCGAAAGAGCACCTCTGGATGTTGTTTCAGTTTGGGGTTTGCTATGATCTCCTGGTGTGGCAGGAAGTAGTCTTTAGTGGCACTAAGCACCGCAGAGGTGGAGTATATTGCAGCATGTGTGGCAACTCGAGAAGCAGTGTGGCTTTGAAAGCTCCTTGCAGGTTTGTTTGGACAATCATTGGAGCCTACTATCATTCATTGTGATAATCAAAGCTGTGTGAAGCTTTTGGTCAATCCAATGTTTCATGACAGGACCAAGCATGTTGAGATCAAATACCACTATATCAGAGATATGGTATTGAGGAAAGCAATTCAGTTGAGATACATTAACACTGATGAGAAGACGACAGACATTCTCACCAAGCCCCTCTCCAGAGTAAAGTTTGTGTACTTCCGAGACAAGCTTGGTATTGTGGAGAATGAAGCCCTAGCTGAGAGGGAGTCTCAGCTTCAGTGATCTTCTATGATTTGCTTTAATGCATTTCTCTCTATAAGAGAGATTTGAGGTGCAAGCCCTTGTTTCCACCCTCTGGGAGTAGCCAAGGTGGATGTCATGTGTGTGACTCCATAACAACATCACGTGAGAGAGTCCGTGATGATTTCCTTGTACTTGTGTTTATTCACCCTCTGGGAGTATCTATGGTGAACGTCATGATGAGATGACGACATCACATTGAGTGATGGGCACTTGTGCACATTTACCATTCATGGGAGTAGCCATGATGGTTGATATCACGATGAGGTGATATGCTCTTTGACACATGGGTGTAGCCATGGTGTTTGCCATCATGATGAGGTGATATGACTTGTACAGCTGAAAGTATTCCTCCCTAGCTGAGAGGGAGTGTTGATGCAGATTAGCGTCTGGATGAATACTTCCAGGCTCGATATTGAGGAGATAAATTTAATATAGCCTTTGGCTATTTAATTTATCTTAAAGTCGATTAATGAAAAGAAGATTCGCTTGAAGAATAAATCAAATGATTTTATATTATAATTAATATTTAATTATTAATTTGGAGCCGACTTTAGTGAGGCGCGATTTTCTAAAAGTCACGTCCCTTGTTTGGAGGCCGACCTCTTGTTTGGTGGAGTCACATCCCTTCCTTGGCGTATGTATAAATACAAGATGATGATCATTCATTTGGATCATCAAGTTCATTCATTATAATTCACATTCTAGAAGAAGTTCAGACGTGAGCAGTAGATCATCATTCTGTAGCAGCAGATCGATCTCAAGGAGAAACATATTCATTTGTATTTGCATCTAGGAGAGGTGCAAATATTCATTGTATCCAAATCGACATTGTGTTATGCCTGAGTTGTAAGCAGATTTCTGCTCTTATTCTATAAATATAAGAGATATATTGGCTGGGTTTTTCTCCCTCAAGTTGGAGGGTTTTCCCAGGATATTTTGCTGTGTTCATTGTCTTAAGTGTTGTATTTTCTGATTGCTGTCAGTATTTATATATCTAATCATAAAAACTAACACGTCAAAGATAACTGATGGCATAGTTGGAAAATTTGCCAAAAACTCGCGAGTTTTTTTCGGAAACGAGTATTTGGTGCAAGAACTTGCCAGAAAAAACTCGTGAGTTTTTGGGCGAGTTTTTCTTTTTTTTTCAGAAAAAATCGGCTGCTCAGCAAAAAGACCCTCGTGGTCGGTATAAAGGTAATTTCAATTCATTTTTTGCCTCCACCAGTTGCTCTTCCTTAGCAAAAACACTCTCCCATGAAGGTTTTTGTGGTTTTGGAGGTCTTAATTTGGGCTTGGTGGCGGGGCTCCGCCCCTTGACCCCGCCTTGTATCGCGATAAGGAGCGCGCCCAGGGCACTGCCCCGGGACCCCACGAGGGGTGCTGCCCCTCGACTTGCTGGGGGCGTTGACCCCAAACCCCCATGAGGGGCGTTGCCCCTCAACCCCACTGTGGGTGTTGCCCCTAGACCCCCATGAGGGGCGCTGCCCCTCGACTCCGCTGGGGGTGTTGCCCTTAGACCCCCACGAGAGGCGCTGCCCCTTGACCCCGCTGGGGACGTTGCCCCCAGACCCCCATGAGGGGATGCTGCTCCTTGACCCCATTAGGGGCATTGCCCTCAAACTCAGATTGAATTCATTTGGTTTTCTAGGTACACTCCAAGTCCAAGTTTCCAAGTTTGCCTACAAGTCTTCATCTATAATATTGTCTAGTTCTACCTCTCCCCTAGTTTTCACTAGTCATGGGAAGAGGAAGATATAAATTTGTAAAATATATTAATATAGTATTTACTTTCAGTTTTACAAAAACAATTTGCTATTTTCATTTTGTTTCAGACTATCAGTATTAGCGCATTCCACATGAGGATGCCATTTTGTACCCAATTTGCTTTCAAATCAATCAAATACAACTAGACTCAACTTGAAGTTCTATGTACTTATTTATTGACTCATTGGGTGATTCTTATCATTGAATTTTGCAAAAAAAATGCATTTTTACTTTTTAATGAAGTTTATGCAATTTTTTAAGTTGCCGAGTTTTTGCCAAGTTTTTTCCGAGCCGAGTTTTTCGGGCTTGCCGAGTACTTGCAATTGGCGAGTTTTCCAACTATGATTGATGGCTATACCTTTTAAAATTCTCCACACCCACTAATATTAATCTGATCGCATAACATCACTGATATGACTCTCACGCAAAACTGAGCATAATCAAAGAGTGGTCCACAATATATTTAAGAGCCACAACACCATTTTTTATACACCTTGAGATATATTTCGTCTCATAAACAAGGGAAGGAGATGTAGCAAATAATATAGCCGACGTTACAGAAGAAAATACTCTCTATTGACACAATGCCATGATAGCCTCCTTTTGCACATCCGTTAGTGATGATAATGCAAGGAAATATTTCCAAAACACACAGGCACTCTAATTCGAATAACACCAATACCTCACACACTTCATAGTTACCACACTGATACTCGTATTCAGTCTAAGATTAACATTGTATATACCAAACTGGGCACACCCGCAAAAACAATAACATGGCATGAGTCTCCCATAACTCAGGCGTTACACTAATAAATACGACAGAGAATAAATTTATGCTATCACAACACTTTCATGATGAATTTGGCCTTACAAAAGTAAATACATTTGAGGATTAGTCTTCACGACTTTTGGGAGTCCATTAGCATGCGCAAAATAAACTTGTCATAAATATTTTAAGCCATCCCTACTAAACCAGGAATCGACAATAATGAAAGAGCTGTCGACCAAGAATAGATGTGTCAGGGGTGTCGACAAATATTCAAACTTTCAACATTTTCAAGGCGTTACCAAATGAGTCGTTTTGTTGCAACGAGCTGCCCATGAGCATTCAAAGAGCACTACAACAAACTTGATTGAGTATGACAAGTAAGGCAAAATAATAAATGGCCAATGTGACATCTCTTTATAACCATCGTCAGGGTATACTCAGACTTGTGGAGCTAGGTGGAAGAATACCTAGTACTTGTAACCACTCAACACATGTCAAGCATACTTGCTCCATACATATAAATAGCCAAAGCATTGCATAAATACCCCACGGTGTACAACATCATATCCATAATTTCATTGCATTTAAAATGATAAATTTCATGATATCATTTGATTAGAATATTTATATTAATGCATATATTCATGAACCAAAGCATAATAATCATCACTTGGGCAAGCCCGCATCATGCATGCATCCCAAGAACACCTCCAGTTTTAAATAAATCCATCCCCTTTCAAGGGTCTTGGCATCAAATCACATACACACTTTCATACCATTTAAATCAAGAACAACAATTAAATAACCATAGAGGAAGCATGAATCAGGACATAGAATAATAATGCCAAAATATGATCTTTTAACACCTTAACATATAGGAAATATAATACTGCTACTAACATCACATGCTAGGAATAGATAGGCACTACATCGTCCACCAAGCACCAACTCAACTTTTTAATCTTGCTATTGATAAATCTGAGGATTAACCAGTCCTAGCTTGCGAGGTCACAAATGGGGGGCCTCGTCCCTATACATTGAAAGACTTCATCTACCAAGCACCAATTCAAGTATTCAAGTAGTTATAGTTTGACAGAGGATGCCAGAGTTTGAAAAGGTCAAGTTCCACGAAAAATAAAGCATTCTCAAGACTATTTTAATTTATTTTTAAATTTTGTTTTTGGTAAATCTGGGGATTAACCAGTCCCAGCTCGTGAGGTCACAAATGGGGGACCTCATTCTTGTACATTGAAACACTTCATCCACCAAGCACCAAGTCAACCAACACAACACCATCAATTATGGGACTTAAACTTGGTTCCTAATTCTAAACAGAAATTAAATCTACCATTACATGGCCTTGAACTTTGTGAGATTTCCCTTGTAATCTGTGGGATTAGACCATGATTACTAGTCTTGATCATGAACACCTTTGGATAGTTGAATTTTTTGAGAAACACAACCATGAAATCTGCGAGATTTCTCTTGTTATTTGTGGGATCAAATTGTGAGTACTAGTTTTGGGCATGACCACCCTCAGGGCACCATCACTAAGGGTGGCTTTGAACAACTTGATTTTTTGGTTGTCTACTGCATTCTTAGCTTGCCAAGCAATTTTGTAGACATTCCAATGCCGCGTTGTGTTGTCATCTCTAGTGAAAGAATTCACCATTGATTGGGCGGGTTCATACTTCACTACAATTTTTTGCATGATGTTATCTTGGTCCATTTCCTCCTTTGCAACTTGAACCCATTCTTTTCGGATTCATGTACAAGCTGCTCACTTGAAGTATTCCAATGTGCAGTAGTAAAATAAGAAAAATCTCTAAAGTCTCCTACAATTCTATCAAATGTACTACTGATTAACTATTTTAAATTGCTTGCCCTCTAGATAGACTGTCCAAACCTTTTGGTTGTCCGTTGTACCTCTTCATTGTAACTAACTACTATCTTAAGTTCTAAGTGATTTGAGTAGGGGTATGGTTATGGATTTGGCAAACACAGCTTCACACCTTTGATTATGTCTCAAACTCCATTCTTGCTTGGAGCTATTGACATCCATGCATGCTTTTTACTAATCTCACCTTCTTAATCGTGCACCTTGATGGACGGTAATGATTACTCCATTCCAATTGTCTCAACACACTTGTCCACCACCAACACCTTAATCGAAAAATAATTGTTTTAGGAGCTTTTGCCAAATGGGGGTTAGAAACTTGAGCAATGCCTCATCCATTGAACACATGGTTTTTTAAAATTAGAGATCATTTACCAAGAAAACCAATAGAGCAGGTACAATATATTGTGCTAGGCACTAAATCCAACATAAAATACTAGATTATCAAAAAGAGTCAAAGATCACCAAAAGTTACAGACAAGAGTCTAATGTCGAATATAGCACTGCAAGTCCAAAAAGAGCTGCTAAGAAATCCATTTCTATTCCCAAAAGCACTTTGATTTCTGTCATTCTCATAGTAGTCTATTTCAAAGGTACCAATCATTGGATCTGCTTCGTCCTCAGGAGCCAAATCTTTAACCATGGGTTCATCTTTCCACTCTCCTAGTATTTCTCATCATATCAATCTGCTCTTCTTTCACAGGTTTCCTCACTTTGTTCTTGTCCATATACTTTTCCAGGGTTTGAAGCTCTTTCTTGTCCAAATTTTCCCTGCTTTGAGGCCAAAAGTGAGTGCTGCTGTTCTTAGTGATTTCCAGAATCATTGAAACCTGCCACATGATATTAAAAAAGGTAAGCTCAAGATATGATTTAGTAAGCCTCCTTCTAATTTCTTGAAAGATTTCTGCATTCCTTGCTTTCTAGATGTGCCAAAAGATTTCACTAGTAAGCACAAACCAAAATTTATTGAGCTCAATAGGAAATAAATTAATAAAACCAAACAAAATATCAGCCCAATTATAATCTTCTTTATTATGCCAACTTAAGCAATTACCCAAAAAAATAGACTGCAAACTAAAAGCAAAAGGGCATTCTAAGAACAAATGCTCAAAGGTTTCAGCTTTATCTCACAGGTGGCAAACATTTACATGAAATCCAGCATTATTAACCCTATTGAAAGCAGCAAGCTTTTTTAAAATAAGCAGCCATTTGAAGCATAGCTTTTTGTCAGAGAAGTTTAAATCCCAGGCCTCTCTAATTTTACTCAAAATTTCCTCTGTGCCAGCCAGCAAAACGTATGGCTTTTTTGCTGTCATCTTGTTAAACACAGTGCCATCCCTCCATTTAATATTGCTCCAATTCTCTGTGTTGAACTTCATCTCAATTGGAAAATGAAAGTTAAAATACGCTCTCTTCACAACTGATAGTGTCCTTTTCTGTGAGTTGGGAAGCCCAAACGCATTTTGAAGTTTCTCCCAATCTTTAATCTTACTATTTTCTAGGATGTTACCAAAAGATTCAATTCCTTTCTAATACCAGTGCTTGGCAGAACTGTTAGTTTTAGGATCTGAAATGAAAGCAATCAGAAAATGCAGCACATAAGACAATAGACACAGCAAGATACCCTGGGAAAACCTTTCTTTTGAGGGAGAAAAACCCAGCAATTATATCTCTTATATATTGCAGCAGTAAGAGCAGAAATCTGCTTACAACTCAGGCACAACACAATGCCAATATTGATACAATGAATAATAAGCACCTCTCTTAGATGCAGATACAAATGAATATGATTCTCCTCGTAATCGATCTGCTGCTACAGGAGAATGGTTTGCTGCTCAGACCTGAACTCAGCCTTCTACAAGATATCAATCTGCACTTGATATCGGTCTGCACTTGATAACAAACTCGCACTTCTCTATAGAATGCGAACTTCCTTGATGTCGACTTGCTGCTACAAGAAGCCGAATTTCTGCTAGGTGCGAACTACATTGATTGAACTTGATTATCAAATGAATGAAGATGAACATGAATATATACACAAATGCTCTAGGGTTTGCACCTCTTCACAAGTGAAGTTGGCCTCAAACAGAAAAAGACGTGCCTCAAGAAATTCGCGCCTTTTCAAGAAAGTCGGCCCCATGAATAAATGATTATTAATTATTTAAATAATAAAATCGCGCCTCTTAGATAAATCGCTATAATAAATTAAATAGCCGATGTCTATAATTTAATTTATTCATCTTTATTAAATGTGGTCGGCTGGAAGAGATGACCACCGCTGCATTATAACATCGACACTCCCTCTCAGCTAGGGAGGATACTTCCAGTTGCAAAAGGCATATCACTTCATTGTGATGATGAACAACATGGCTACACCCATGTGTAAAGGAGCTTATCACCTCATCTTGAAAGCATTTAAGATATCACCTCATTGTGATATCAACCAAAATGGCTACACCCATATGTGGAAAGGAAAGATATCACCTCATCGTGATATCAACCATCATGGCTACACCCATGGATGGTATGTACAAGTGCTCATCACTCAACGTGATGTTGTCACCTCACCGTGATGTTCACCATGGCTCTCCCAGAGAATGAAATACAAGTACAAGAAAATCATCACAGACTCTCTCACGTGATGCTGTCATGGAGTCACACACATGACATCCACCATGGCTCTCCCAGAGGGTGGAAACAAGGGCTTTCACCTCAAATCTCAAAGAGAAATGCATTATCAAGGGCTTGCACCTCAAATCTCTCTCAATAGAGAAATGCATTTAAAGAGGATCACTGATACTGAGACTCCTTCTCAGCTAGGGCTTGATTCTCCACCATACCAAGCTTATCTCGAAAGTACACAAATTTTATCTCGGAGAGAGGCTTGATGAGAATGTCTGCCGTCTGCTCATCATTGCTGATATACCTCAACTGAATTGCTTTCCTCAATACCATATCTCTGATATAGTGGTATTGATTTCCACATGTTTAGTTCTGTCATGAAACATAGGGTTGACAGAAAGTTTCACACAACTCTGGTTATCAAAATGAATGATAGTAGGCTCCATTGATTGTCCAACCAATCCTGCAAGGAGCTTCCGAAGCCACATTGCTTCTTTAGTTGCCACACAAGCTGCAATATACTCGGCCTCTGTAGTGCTCAGTGCCACTGAAGACTGCTTCCTGCTACACCAATAAATCATCGCAGACCCCAACCATCTTCTTCAGGTTCAGTAGGCTCCCTCTGAATCTTCAAGTGCTTGCAACAACCTTCTGACCTCTTCGTCCAAGATTGCCTACAACACTTGCCTTAGAGAAATGTTTCCAGCACTCATCTTTGTAGAGATTCATGGCTGTCCTCTTTGACTTCATCCCAAATTACTCTATTTTGAATAGGTTTGCGGGGCTACCAATGTCAAATCCAGATAATCGTCTTGAGCAATTCTGATCTCAACAGTTGAAGGGATCCTCTAAGGATTTAGCACCTAGCCTTGCAATACAGTAATCTTCACTTCTTCTCAGTGAGTTACAAGACTCCCTCTTGATCCCTGCTTTAGAGATTGCAAAGAAGACTTCTGGAAGTGAACTCCCTCTAGTCACCAACTCAGTCCCATGACTGCAAGTTGTGATTTCACGCTTGATCATTTCTTTGGTTGGCATGACTTCCTCACAAGATGCCTCAAGCTTTTCATCACTAAGCAATCTCTCATCACCTTCTTGCTCCTAGATCTGTCTTGGAAGCATTTTAGATAGAGGTTACCAACAGTTTATAACTATCCAAAGAAATATCAAGGCTAGAATCATACAAGGTTTACTATCTCAATGTTATAGCATGAATTAATAACCACATAAGAAATTCATGAACATTATTCAACCATGAGATACTTATCTCATCAAAATCTCCTTAAGTAATCCCAGATAATTAATTCATCATTCATGTGCTTCTCAATCCAATCTACATTTTAAAGGATTAATAATAATAATAGATTATATATAAGAAGAAAATATCAAAAGATCAAAAGGATAAAGAAGTGTTGTACCCAAACCAAATTTTTTGCTTCATCAAGGCATTTTTCCTAAAATGGTCTAAACCTTGTAAAAATAATGTCAAAACGTAGTTTTTGGGCAATTCAAGTATGGGTTTTGAGTCAGTGTGATGCCACAGAGATATTGGCAAAATTTGAAAAAAATGAAAATTAGGGTTTCTAGACCCCTATTTTTAGGTCAAAACCCTAAAAATTGAAACTTGTCAAAATTGGTTGAAATTCGTTTTGATTGGCTTATTTTGCTTCACGATCACAATGGTGAAGTTAGTTTTAGTTAATACTCAGTTTAAGCCTGGTGGGTAGTTTTCATTTTTTCAAGTGAGAAGTTAGGTTTTCTAAGCTCATTAATGGCAGATGGTCAGGTGCCTGGTGTCGAAAGCTAAGCTCAAAACGCTTCGGTGATGTTTCTATGGCAAGTTTTGTCTGAAAAGTTACTTCGTCTCGGAGGGGATTTTCGACGGAGTGAAAATGATGAAAAAATGGCTAACTCTAGAATAAAAAGCGCAACTCTGAGCTAGGGGCGCCCATCATTCTGGAGGCTTTAGTCAAATTTTTGTGACTTATCTCTTCCAAGATGACTTCTCCTGATTCCTGATAGCTTCACGATGAGTCAGCCAGCCAGTCCAACGGAGGAGTAGATCGCCTAAAATCGGAGACTCAATGCAGAACGAGGGAAATGCAAAATTGGCTCTGGGTCAAAAAGCGCCCCTGGAGGGCAGGGGTGCCCATTTTTTGAGGCTTCAGATGGAGTCTTTTGATCGAGTGACACCTAGGAAGTTTGTTTCCATTTTTGGTCCAGCTCTGCAACGCATCTGTCAACAGGTGAATTTGAGTTGCCATGTTGCCATCATCAGTGGTCAAACTTGAGGTTTCAGACTTGATTAGAAACTGTTCAGAAAGGACAAAAGCGCCCCTAGAGGCTAGGGGCGCCCAAGGTTCTGAAGCCTTTAAATGAGTCTGTTTGATGATTTTAGATGTTCGTCTTGTCCGTGTCAGCTCCAGCTTTCCGTTGCTTGTCTCAGCCGGGTCAAAGGATGTCTCAGCAGCCTGCAGCCGGAAGATTAGTGGTTTTTAGCCAGTTGCAAAATTGGCTAAACACTGGTTGGGAAAAGCGCCACTGGAGGCTAGGGGCGCCCATGTTTTAGGATGGTCAGATGATGTTTTTATGCAAAGTGCTCTCCAGGAGCCCTTGCTCAGAATTCAGCTTGCTCCGCAATGAGCCAGTCAACACGTTTTGAAGTTTTGCCAAGTACCGGGAAACGGTAAGTGAAATGAGGTCAAATTCACAGTGAAAATAATGGAAAATGCCTGAAAATATTCGAACACTGAGGTCAACAAGCGCCCTTGGAGGCCAGGGGAGCCCATCTTTTTGAGACCTCAGATTGGTGAATTTTGAATTGTCACCTCAAGGAGTTTTCTTGTCAGATTTGGTCCTGCTCTTCAACAAAACTGTCAGCCAGTTGATCCGACGCGATAGTCAATCAGAATCAGTGGTCGAACGTGAGCTCTGTTTGAGGTTTTAGATTCAAATTTTCAGAAAAATGTCTAAGTTTGGAAAGGAAGCCTAAAGTCAAAAAATTGACTTTTTGAACTCAAGAAAAAAAGTGCGCATGAGGAAAGGATTCAGCTAACTAAAAATTAACTCTTCAGTTGACTGTTTTCAAGTTGACTTCTTCTGGGCCTATTTTTAGTCTGTAACTGAGCGAGATCAGTTTGCATGTGTCAGTTGACTGAACTGTTGAAGGTGGCACCCTATTTAGGGTATATTTTTCATTCGGTTAACTATTTTGAGAGCCAATCAGAGGCCATGCGTGGATTTTGAAGGTTCAGTTAGAGTTCAAGCGCAATTTACAAGGCTGTGCATGCATTTGACATGCCTTTGATGATAAATTCTTGTTTATTATGCATATGGCATCCATTATCTCTTATTCTGAGTTGATAAAACACGCCTTTGTCAAGTAAATTTTAATCTAAAGGTGCTACAAGGGTCAAAATTCAACGTTCTTCATAGCTACAGATTTAGAATGATCAGAGGAAGGATATTTTAGACTTCGTTTACCATTTGCATGCAGGTTTCATCAGTTCTACTTCAAGCATAGGCGAATTTCTACAGAAGAAGAGAGAAAAAAAACAAATAAAAAACTTGTATTCTTCTGTCTTATTTTCCTCTATTCTCGTCTTAGATTTTCTTCGCATGTCAAAGAAAATGGCAGAATCTTCAGAAAAGCATCATTTGAGTTCGAGTATTTCAGCATCAATGACAATACCCATGTCTTAGATTATTTTGTGAAAATTGCCCTGCTGCCTCTATTCTAGAGCATTGTGTTTTTTTTCTTCAGAGTTTTCTTTGCATGTGGGCCTAAAACACGTTTTTTCCAAAATCTATCGATTTGGGTTGTGTTAGGATTCAATTCTGCACAAAACCCATGTTCCAGATTTTCTCGGGAAAAATTTGCCCTCACAGCCCCTCAGATCTCAATTGAAAACCTTTTGCATGTGAGCCTAAATCACATTTTTCCGAATTTCTGATGTTGTGGGTGATCTTAGAAATTGGTTCTGCACAAAACCCATGTCTTAAATTTTTTGTGAAAATTGCCCTTCGACAGGGTATTTTTAGCCTTATCATGAGTGATTTTTGGCTTTCCGGAGAAAGTTGTCAAAATATAGCCGTGTTTACAGTCAACGGGCGAGTTTTTCAGGATGCAGTTCACACAGACCGAATTCAAGACCAAGTCAGTCTTAATTCATGATTTCATCAGAAAAGCTAACATTGATTTGTATCAAGCGCATCTGAAAGGTTGACAAGCGTAGTCACTCAAGTCTGCATGGTTTCATGCCTCGTATAGCTGATTGTCTTCCCAGGCCAGTTTAGAGGGTTGATATCGTTGGTTTCTGTGTATGCAGTAAGTTCATTTGCATTTCTCACAACCAAAGTGTTCGCAGTCAAACTTTGCGGTTTCATCATGCAACACTCTTCCATAGAGAAAAGCGTCAAAACGTGAGAAGCGTAAAGCTGCAGAAGAAACAAGGGCCATCACTATAGATGCGGAGCCGCCAGAGTTTATTTTTCAGATCTCGTGCCACTATCTTCATGAAGATGGTGCGTATGCTGAGCTTGATGTTGTGCAGACTGAGTTTGAGAAGCTGGTTCGTGATAACTTAGATAGAGATCCTGAGGCGTCTAAGTTGGATAACTTCTTGGTGATGACTGCCAGTTTCAACAAGGCAAATGCAAAAGTCAGAGAGTCAGAGGGCGATCAAGGATGCTGAGAAGGAGTTGAATAGGCAGTTCATTATCATAGATAGCGTCAGAGTGCTAGTTGATGATATGATCGATAGATTCCTGGACGAGGTGATAAATAGAGAAGACTTGGATAGACGTCCAGTTAGATCTTGCAGTTATTTACGAGGATGAATCGAAAACAACAGTTAACTCAAAGTCATTCCTTGAGTTTTCCTTGTTGATATCATGCACGCCTATCTCTTTCTTGGAGATATTTTCGTAGGAAGATGGAATTTTAGTTAGAACCAGTTGACTGATGGTAGTTATCAATTAGCTTTCTTTTCAATAAGGACGTGCATGTTGCACATGTCCATTTTGTTGAGTCTTGTTTCAGTTAACTGATGGTATCTTTCTAGTTAACGGTGTAGTTTCATTCAATTAGGTTTAGAGAATAAAGATCTTGCATGCTAGCAAGACTCTAGTTGACTCAAGGTGATTTTAGGGTTGCCTACACCTTTGATGTCTATAAATAAGAGCTTTCAGCTCATTTGTAATTAGCTTTTCCTTGTGATAGAGAATTGCTGCGCTGTCAGCAACATACCTATTCTCAAGATTGGTTCACCCTTGTAAATTAGAACTTTTGCTTGATATTATACATGCTGCGCCTACCTTGCCTGTAGTATTTCTATTATTGTATCTGTTCAAGGAACTTTTACAAGAGATTAATATATGCTGTGCCCACCTTGCCTGTAATATTGTCTTTTTGGATGAAATATACCAAGCCAAATTTTTTGCTTTTTCAATTACAACAAGGATAGCAGCAGTACACAATCGTTAGGGTTAGCATTTAAAACCAAAGGATGCTGAAATAACTCGACGTCAAGCATGTGCTTTCCAAACCGAGACGGAGTGGGAGCTACCATATGACGGAGATGTTAAAGATGCTGAATTAACTCGACGTCAAGAATGTGCTTTCCAAACCAAGATGGAATGGGAGCTACCATATGACGGAGATGCTAACTATGCTGAAAGTAAACTCAACACCAAGTATGTGCTACCCAATTCCAGAGTGGAAATGAGGCGACCATATGGCGGAGATATACAGAAATACAATGCAGCTTCAGAATGTAAAGTAAGATTAAGAGAAATGCTGACAGTACTACTGTTCAGCTTACAAAATATCAGAAGATGCTTGCAATAAACAAGATTAGAAGCTCTCCACTGCTGCAGTAATAGATATGATCATTCCAAGGTTAATTATGACCTTCTTGATACAACTCTTCACCAAAATACAGATTACTCAAGACTGATATAACAGAACAACAACGTAATATGCATAACCAGCAACCCTAGAATCCACTAAAATGCTCACAACTCACTCAATACTTGCCAGAATGACATGAGACCTGATGCAAATGAAAGCTATAATGATGGCAATGAGGACTAGACCAAGAAACAGCTAACAAATCGAAGTATTCTTTTTTCTAAACATTTGCCAGGCAGACCAGAATGGTGCGGCCAATAGAGAGAAGCGATTTTGCTTTTAAAAAATAAACACTCAATATTAAAATCTGAATCTTTGCAAGAAGGGTCGCCCCTATCAAGGAAACTCAATGAATCAATACCCAGAACGACTGTATTTTTATTTTCAGATTTATGAGTGAAACTACAGATTCAGCTTGACTTCAGCAACTTCAAAATGAGACTGAAATGCAAATCTAGAACTCCAAAAATGCAAGATACTCAACTGAAATGCAAGACAAACCTATTACAAACTATCTCTCAACTAGTTGCTATCTTTCAAGCAAGAAGAAGAGCCAAGCTAGGAGGCATTCATTCCTCGAAGCAATCCCAAAGCCATTCCGGCAGCATAACAATATCATAAAACATAAGATAATCCAAAAGAAGAGAAGGAACCTCCTTTATAGAATGAAGAGAAGACTCTGGAGGCTTCTAGAAAGTGTGCCCTAATCCCAAGCTGCTTTTAGGTTTAATCTTTGACCAAAACTCTTTCTTCAAAATGGCGTACCTTCCTTGAGAGATATAAATCACTTCTCTTTTTTTAAATAAAATATAAACTCCTTCAAATAGGCGTCCATTTTCCCTTGAGCAATTATAAACTTTAGGAATATAAAAATATTTCCTTCATGAGAAAATACCTCTCAAAGTCCCCTTCTTTAAAACAACTGTTAAGTTATATCACTAGGCCAAGGGTATTTTTAAAATAAAACATTTTGACTTAAAATAACTTATTTCTCAAAAATGAACCCCTTAAGCCAAAAATGAGAATTGCCCAATGAACTGCCAGAAGAGGAAAGTCGATTGAGTTGATGCTGACTGGATCATTGCTAAAAATATAATTTACTAAAAATGTAAATTCTTGAAGGTGCTCAGAATGCCGAACCGAAACCACCAACGCGAAGCTCTCAAAAAACCCAGAAGGAATCCGAAATCCAAGTTCAACATTTCCAAGTGCAAGCTCCACAAAAAGACGAAAGCATCCTCCAAGAAGTTTGGAAACCTTGATTCGAGCTTCTGCTTAGCCTACGAGTTCCCATAATTAGGCTAAATCCAAATGAAAAGCATAGGGCTAAATTGGGGCCATTACATTGGATTGGTTCATGAGCGTTTGTCTTGATAATGAATTGTTATGCCACTCAGGTTCCATGCAATTATTATGGTGAATGCTTGCCTTAGTTAGATATAGTGGCTAGTTCGATCGTAGATTGTACGCGTGTCTTGCCTATGCAATTTGCTATCCTAGTTGGCTATCTTTTGTGTTTTGTTATCAATAAGCCTATTCGAATTGAGCAAATAGTTGTGCCCACCTTGCCTTCATGTTGAGAATTCGTACTTAAAGCTTATCGTATGATGTGTGTGATAATAAGCTTATTCAGCCGAGCGAATAGTTGTGCCCACCTTGCCTTCATGTTGTGAATCTGTACCCAGCTTATCGTATAAAAACCATTCCTGCTCCATTTCCTCACGCTCTGTTTTCTTGAGGAAACAGGATAGATTTAAATAAGTTAGCTTAGTTGTAGTTAGATGATCTGCGAAACGAGAAAATTCTTAGCTGCAACGTTCTAAGTTTTCTTAACCTTGTGCCTCTACCAACTGAGAACAAAAAGATAGGATTTAGTTTACTTTCCTTTTCCATGCATTCCAGCACAACGAGGGAGCTTCCCCTCCTAATTTGAAGAGCACTCATTATGCAGTGTGCATAGCTGTCCGTACAAACTTACACTCCAGAGGTGTTAGTTTTTACGCCAACAAGAAGTAATAGAACTTATCTTTATTTATTTTGATGTATCTTTCTTCCATCTTTTACTCCTCTCAAAAGAGCTCATCTTAGCACAATAAGAGACAATCTGCTCAACTCAGATTTCTCAGACATATTATGCAGTCAGCATATACAACATAGAATTAGGCCCCTCAATGCACCATCATAGTCCATGCACAAAGAGAATGTTATCGATGTGACATCCAATCACAATGAAATTGCAGTTCTCTTTTCATCTCAGAGTCACACTCAGAGATCTTCACAATTAGCATGAACCAACTTGCAATGAATGATTGGCATCTCCAAAGGATCTTATGCCAGTGATCACTATCACAAACTTTACCAATCACACATGATTCAAGTAAACAATGTCAGACCTGCACAGCTTAGCAGACTAAAATTTACCCTAGATTTCAGAAGAATAAACAAAAGGAATACTTAGCTTGAAGAAATCAGACTCTCCTTTTCAGGTTTGCACTTTTCCAGAGATCTGTATTAATTCAGCTTAGTACATAAGCAGTGGTTACTTCTCACATATCTCCTGTGGAGAAGTCCTATGCCAGATAAATAGCAATCCTTCAAGCAAGCTAACACCTCTACCACACACAATGTTCAAACAGTAGTGCTCAAGCCCATACCAAACTCAATGTTTGAATGGTGTAACAGCTACAGGCCTCAGCTCATATATTCCATGATACAACGACTGTTAGTTCCTGAGACAAGCTTAATACTAATACATATCAAATAGACCATTCAGATCTGCCTCAAAAAAGTTCATCATCACCATAGGATTCCAGATCAAGAAGCTACTCTTCTAAACTCTGCTGGTAAGATAGAGGTATAGAAAAGAGTCCCACGACAAGCTCCATTCTGAAACAGATCGGCCACAGACACAACTTGAAGAATCTTAATATATCGATCACCCTTATATATCAATAGCAGCTCAATGATTTTGATTTTATCTGTATTCTTGATGCCTTTGATAATGCTCAGCGATTCCTTGAATATTGCCCAGATAAAACCCTATTATATGCTTAGCAAAAATCTGATTAGATCTTTTTCTAAACCTGCTCTGATACCATGTTAGTTTTAGGATCATAAATGAAAGCAATCAGAAAATGCAGCACATAAGACAATAGACACAACAAGATACTCAAGGAAAACCCTCCTCTTGAGGGAGAAAAACCCAACAATTATATCTCTTATATATTGCAGCAAAAATCTTCTTACAACTCAGGCTTAACACAATGCCAATATTGATACAATGAATAATAAGCACCTCTCTTAGATGCAGATACAAATGAATATGATTCTCCTTGTAATTAATCTGCTGCTAAAGAAGATTATCTGCTGCTACAGGAGAATGGTCTGCTGCTCAGACCTGAACTCAGCCTTCTACAAGATATCAATCTGCACTTGATAACAAACTCGCACTTCTCTATAGAATGCAAACTTCCTTGATGTCGACTTGCTGCTACAAGAAGACGAATTTCTGCTAGGTGCAAACTATATTGATTGAACTTGATTATCAAATGAATGAAGGCGAACATGAATATATACACGAATGCTCTAGGGTTCGCACCTCTTCACAAGTGAAGTCGGCCTCAAACAAAAAAAGACGTGCCTCAAGCAATTCGTGCCTCTTCAAGAAAGTCGGCCCCATGAATAAATGATTATTAATTATTTAAATAATAAAATCGTGCCTCTTAGATAAATCGCTATAATAAATTAAATAGCTGATGGCTATCATTTAATTTATTCATCTTTATTAAATGTGGTCGGTTGGAAGAGATGACCGCCACTGCATTATAACATCAACAAGAACAACCCTGGATTAAAGCCAAATGTTTATTATTCCAATAAAGATTCCACCACAAAGATCTATAAACCCACAAAACATTATCAGTTTTGGAGAAAGCGTCTCAATTTTTTAGAAGAGGTCTCACACTAGCCCATGCCCTCCAAATATTGCCAAAGACATTGGAGCCAAATTGAGCTATATGTTGAAACAATGACTTGTAGAATATAACTACCAATTGCACCCTTAAGGAAGGTGTCAGTGGTGCATGTCCACACTGCATCCAATCATTGTAGCCATGCAATGTTGTTGGATGTCCACTCAATTGTCCATTGATACTCAATTGTACACTGCTTTGCCCATGATGCCAACCAGTTGAACAAATGCTTAGGTAGTTCTACCCAAATTTCCTTGTATAATTTGTCAAATAGCTCAATGTTGCGCTAGTGTCTCAAGCATGTGCCATTAGGTGCCTCCACTTGGTTGAAATCCTCAATTTTTGCTGTAAACCATCTGTAAATGTCTATGCAGTTAACCTGCCAAGGCATCCCGTCATTGCACCTTCCAACCCACAAGAGGGTCCCAACAAGATCCATTGTAACCAACAAAAAGCACTCAAAATGCAAAACAGACACCATGATGTAGTAAGCATGGCACGACCCTCTATATTTTGACTCACAATACATAAATATCCACATACGCTGAAACATGAGAAAATAGAATGCACACAGTGGCACACATATCCACCTGTGCCTTCAGTTATAACTCTATGCTGTCGTTGCTCACTAGTCATCCTTTCTTGCACTATAATAGGTGACTCCATACCCAATACACCATAAATGTTTAGCCTGGCAAGTATATACCTGCACAAACATCTCACTTCTGTACACACCATATATAAACATTCTTTTAAAGGTTTCAAGTAAAATGTGAGTGCATTGCTTATATCCACATGTGACAAGGAGAATGGTGTGGACATCATTTGGCATATATGAAAAAAATCTTACATATTATACTCCACACACCAACATACAACACTAATGCGTCATAATAATGTGTGTTTTTTACAGAACATATGCCAAACCTGCACCATACAAGCTGCTGCGATCCATCTTTGAACCATTCATGCTTATTGAAATGAAGACAATTTAAGATTTGGCCAAACAAAATCTGATGCCCTGATTCAAGGATCCCAGCAACAAACCAAAGAAAATAAAATAAAATTACACATCACCACAAATTAACATATATATGCTCCACTTACTTCCTGCATGATGCAGAATAGAGATGAGCACAACTCTCACATAAACAAGGAGACTTCGATCTGAGGTGCACATTACACCTCACAACCATAGCATCTACAAAAATGCCAATGATCAAGGAAATTTAAAACACTAGCATGATCTGCCAAATTTCTGCTTTCTTCATATCCCGGTTCTGCAGGAACGGACTCATCCATAAACACAAAAATACCCAGAAACATTCAGATCTGTGCTGTCTGCAAATATCAACTCCTCAGGAAAATCTTAGATCTGATCCACAAACGAACTCAATGAATACATTGATCTTCACAGCAGAAAACTGATTGTGTCTTGACAAAGGAACCAAAATGTTAGCCATTTGCATCAGCTGTCTGCACGATCTATGGCTAAATGGCAAATGCGTATTCCCTTGTGTACTGGTTTCTTACAAATTCTCACCCAAAGCATGCTAAAAGTTATACCCTAGCATGATATGCCAAATTGCTGCATTCTTCATATCCAGGATCCGCACCAATGGACTCATCCACAAACACAAAAACACCCAGAAAAATTCATATCTGCACTGTGTGCAATCAGTAACTCCTCAGGAAAATCTTAGATCTGATCACAAATGAACTCAATGCATAGATTGATCTTAATGGCAGAAAATTGATTGGGTCATGTTAGCCATTTGCACCAGCGTGTGTGTATGAGCTATGGCTAAACACTAATTACTTTGCGTACTAGCTTCCTACATGTTCTCATCCAAAGCATGCTAAAAGTTCTTCACCCTCTACTTGATATCTGTTATGTGATATAATGCAAAACATGAACATGCAGAAAATTGCACAAATATAGTAAAACACAACTAAATTGCAGACTTCTATTACTTCAGTCATTCTTTCATCCATCTTCAGTTTACATCATTTGAAGGTTTATGTAGATACCTCTATTGCAAAATGTACTATGTTTCCTCACATGGTAGGAAACATTAAATTTATACACATTTCCTAGGTACAAAAGATTAAATGATTTGTGGCAAGATGCCTCCTAGGAAATTACATAATTCTATACGCTTTATTATAATGATATAGTGTCAACAGACTGATCAAAGGAAAGGTGGGAGGTCCCAGGGATATTGTTAGGAAACAAGAAAACTGAGATGAGGGAGAGTCTGAATATGTTTAGTGGTGTTTAAAATTGGTTGTCCCAAATGGCTCAAACCCCAACCCTCATCCCTGTAAAGGTTCTATGGGTGCTTGTTAATCTCTATCGCTTCTCTTAATTTTCTTTTGTAATAATTATTCTCTTTCACAAGAATGATGGTGTCTTCTAAGTGGATGTGGTGGCTGGTCTTACACATATGCTCAGCAAGCATGGATTTGTTAATGTAGTCCTGATTGATGTTCATGCTATACTCCTTGATGCTAGTGCAGATAACATGGCCCATTTCATTGATGTAGAGACTGCTACAGAGCATTTAATCTTATAGACACCAGATTCGGTTAAGTCTTTAGTGAATCTTCTTACCTCTTCTAGCTTGTTTTAATTCTGTGATCAGAAGACTTAAAATAGGACAGAGGACTCAACTAACACTCCTATGAGCATTCTTCCTTATGTTGAAGGTATCTTGAACAAGATCATCAAAATTTTGAAGATAAAGGTATGTTATCTTTGTTTAAATTGTACAATACAGTTAGGAATATAATCCTTCCCCTAAAGGATCAAGGGAACCACTTCTTCAATCTGCTGTCTATAAAATTGAATGCTCTTGTGGCACACTCTACATTGATGAAACAAGTTGCACTATTGGTATTAGGATCAAGAAGCATGGTTTGGAGTCTTTGCACATCAAACATGATTGCATTAACAAATATGCACTTGCTGAGCATTTATCTAAGACCAAATGCCACATCTGCTTAGAAGATGCCATGGTTCTTGTGAAATAGGATAATTGTTACAAAAGAAAATTAAGAGAAGCAATTGAGATTAACAGGCACCTGTAGAGCCAACATAGGGATGAGGCTTGGGTTTGAGCCATTCACAGCAACCTATCTTAAACACCTTTAAACCTATTAATAGAAACTATAGTTGATTCATGGGGTACTGTTTTTCCCTCTTCAGTCTCTCCCTTGTCATGGTTTTCATGTCTCCTAATCACATCTCTTGGACCTCTTACCTTCCCTTTGATCAATCTTTCCAACATTTTTTTTTCTTCCTCACAATTTTTCTTTTCCATATTCTCTTTAGTGCTTCACTTTTCATACATTCTCTTCTTTCTTCCCAACCTCACTTCCCTCCATCTTTCCATTTCTCATTTTCTTATAGCTTTGCCCCTTTTGTCTTTCTTATCTCGCATCACTTAACCTTTTTATCTTTTGGATCTCACATTAAAATCTTAATTCCCTTTTTAAATTTTATTTTAATGATTGTCTTTCATGTCTTTTCCTGACACATCTTGTTATGTCGATAGGTGTTCCCCTGCAGAGTGAGGGTGAGTTCCATACAACATTAGTCTAGAATTGGTGGTCTCCCTCCTAGTGAGGGTACATGATCATTAGAACACTCTTAGCCACTCTTGTCAATAATAGGAACAATGTCCCCCAAATATAGTTTTGGGGAGTCTTTTAGCAGATTTATGTGGCAGAAGATCCCTACTTTCACATCCCTTAGGCATACCTTCAATGGCATTGGGAGAACTTGGGCCAACCAGCTGAATATCTAGAGTAGTGGCCTGGTAGGATTCGTCAGCTATTGTGCAAGTGATGACATAGCTGATAGCAAGAGAATGCAGAGTGAGCAATTTGGCTAAGTCTAGAGATGGGATGCAATGCCCCATTGTAGGAAACATCACCACTACCAAGTGAGGTTTTAGGAGAGTATTCATGGCTGTAGACTTTCCCAAATCCAATTCCTCGTCTAGATGATAATTTTTAGGACACCGCTAAATGAGACATAAGATATTCCTTGTGTTTTCTCCATAGGAGTGTTTTTCTTCTAATAAACAAATTATCTTAAATATTGTTGATCAAGGTGTACAATCCCACCCATCCCATTCATACTCCATTCTGCCTTCTTCTGCATGTCTAATAAGTACAACATGATTTTAAAATTTAAACATAGGATCAAAATTATTTTGGAATAAAATCATCAGACCTGTTTGCTAGACTGGAGGAATGTTTCTAGGCAAACAAGTGATAAGGTCTCCTAGGCACTGTGTCTCTTTCACTGTACATAACACCCCAAGTAACAAATTGTATATATTCTTTCAGTAGTTATGTGAAGATTGTAAATTGGCAAAAGGGCAGGCAGATATTGGCCTCACTCAGAGCTGCTGGTTGGAATGCAGAGGGTTGTTTTTTCAGTGGGTGTAATGTCCCCATTTGTGTGAGCATCAGAGTTCGAAGGATTAGCCTATCAGTTGACCCTCGTAGGCTAGTGTGGTGGATTAGAGGGTCTAGTTTGGGCATCATGGAGCTCTTCAGGTGGTAGCTGTAAGTGTTTATCTCTGCAGACCCTTTATATGTTTTGAGGCATTGATATTTAGAGGTCTCTGGTTCCGTTTTGAGGGACTTACTATTTATAGTAAGTCAGTGGATGTTAGAGAGGGACCCTTACTATTTTTAGTAAGGCAGTTGGATGCACAGTGGATACAATGGTTAACTCCCAGGTTCAGACGAAATTGAGAAATAATGTTTATTTGTGGAGTTATGCTATTTAATTATTAATAATGTGATTACTTTATTAATAATTTATTATAAAGTGCAATTATAAGGTTTTAAATTCACTTTATGTCCAATGGGGCCATGACCCTCAAAAAGGTCACTTAAAGTACATTAAATATTATTATTGTTGAGCGCCCATTTGTTAAAGTGAAAGGCAAATATTAAATATCATTTAAATGATTTAAAAGAGACTTATAGAGAGGGTCGACCTATTTGGAGAAGTATATTAAGGCCATCGAAAGTAAATGAAGGCATCATTTGGATCATTTTATACTTGTGTGTTTGGAGAGCTCTTCTCTTGGAGAGGGAAACCTAGGGTTTCTACATATTTTGGCATTGGAGAGCGTAGTGTCTTCATTGTATCAGCATTCTGAGGTTGTGAGATATCAGCTGAAGATTGCTTAGAGAGTTGGCTTCAACCAGAGGTCAACATTGTGCATACTTGTGAAGATTTTGGTGAAGAGATTGAAGGAGAAACAGTGTCAAAAACTACAGATATTTATTGCAGATTGGAATTAACACAATATCCTTTTTGCTGGGCCGTACACCTTGCTGCTACAGGCCGTACTATCTTCTTGCTGCAGGCCATACAGTCACTTTAAGGAGGTGTTTTCATCCTTGGCCAAATCATCTTCTGTTTAGAGCTGCAGATGGACTCATTAAGGGCGGCTAAGGGATTAGTCTAAGGTTGATGCATTTATTTGAAGGAGAACTCAATACTTTCAGCAATCCGTCCATCAAGGGTTTGACATGTGCTGCTGTAGAAGGTTTTCAGAATTGCTGATATGCATTCTAGCCCTGTTGATAATGAGTTTCAGACCTGAAGCTATGTTTGCAATGTACCAGTAAGATGGCATTGTATTGGCAAAAGAATTGATAGTCTGATTTAAATGTGTAATAGCATTGCTTAAAGAAATCAGATTTGAATAGACAAATATTAAGAGTTTGTTTCAGCTGCCTACTTTCATTACAATTGTAGTATAAGTTCTTTGCATACTGGTTATTTATCTTTCAAACATGCATCTATATCTTGCAAACTCAAACCCCATCAAAACAATTTGAAAACAACAAGCATAAAAGGGCAGAAAAGTTGTGTTAGCAGTCGTCCACCTGGGGTGGGTCATTACAGTGGGTGTACAGAAAGAGATTGATCAAATCTGTTTAGTTGTTTACTGAAGCAATCATTTGAATTTTTTTGCGTTTCCTTTGATTTGTACTTAGGGTATTGTCCTTTCTATGAAATGGGTCTTTTAAGGAGTTATTGTAGATGAAGTGGGTATGTGTGGAATTGTGATAAATGAGATTGGGGCTGTGTGGAATTACGGTAAATGAAATGGGTTTATGTTGCTTTTTAATTTTTTCAAGAGAAAAATGGTGGAGGTTCACAAAATTTGTCCCTGTAAATTGAAGATGGGCACATGAGAAAATATAGTGTATAAGATAAATTAAGTTGGTGTCATAGAAGAATGTACAAGTTATAAATCTTATCTGTGAATGCAACTAACATATACAATGCAAATTTTGGTGCACTTATACTATAGATTATACTATTTGAATTTTCAGGCAATAACATAAAATTTCTTCTGCTTCTTCCTATTTCATTTCAAATCAATTTGATTGTTGACCCTAAATTTACATGAAATGCCTTCTTGGTAAAAAATGTTACTCTCAGATATTTTGCCATGATAAATGTCCATGGAATTAATTTCAAGTTGATAAAATATGATGCTAAACAGTTTGATTTGTACCATGTCTTTGATTGCTAAGTGTTCATACAAATCAATGATATTTCAACTATTCCATTTCTTAATGCACAAAAACAATGTGAGTCTAAGGCCTTTGCTTCTCATGTAAGGTTTTCATGTCCATAGAAAAAATCAGTACTGTACAAAGTAACAACATAAGCTGGCATACCCTGTAATGATGAATTTGTATTTTTATAAAACAGAATCATGGGAGCAAAACAACATCATCATTTTATATCTCCTTCAAGATGCTTTCATGTCAGAAACATCAACGTTGTTTCTCAACATACTTAGTTATCTTCCAAAAATTTCTTCTTAAACATTACAGACTGTGAATGCTTTAAAATTTATTCATTTTTATCTTTGGTGCTTATTCTTTTGATAAGAAAAGTTAATATTAACTTTTTCTATAAACTAACCATTTTATATTTAATTGGTAAGTTCCCCTTGCTACAATCAAAGTGATCTCTGTGTCAAATTCATAGATGTGGTATCTGAGATAATGACAATGAATAGGATAAATTGAACAAGGATATATATTGCATTTGATGATATTTGGATAATTCTCTTTTTCTTGGGTTGTTCACTTACTTCTTTTGACGATGATTTTCATTTTGAAAGATTTAAAAGGGAATGCAATGAAAATTTTAAAGATTGTAGAGTGTCTTCATTCCTTGACTAATACTCTAGTGCTTGATGGCTTTGATGCAGATGTTTTAACAATGATGTTTGGTTTTTAGTGAAAACATATTGATTTGTTGAAAAAGGCACTGATGAATGCAAATATTTAGATCTTTGTTGACTATGTTTGTTGACAATGAAAAAATATAGTCACTATGAATAATATTCAAATATTTGCATGATTTCAAAGGGTTGATTACTGAATTCAAGGTTTTGGGAGATTGTTGGACGGACCTGGAAGCATCTTAGGTCTTAAGTCTGCATCCAATATCTTAAAGCCATGAATCCATAGGTGATAGCAGACTTGAGCTCATTTGGTCAATCGGATTGTATATACCTCTTGTGTCTAGGGAACCTTGTACATTGGCCAAAGGACTAGTAACAATTAATAGAACTTGCCACGTGTCTATTCTTGGTCTCCTCTTGATTCCCTTGGGCCACAATCCATGTCACTACCTAGCCACATGTCAAAAATTGTTTGGCCTAGGTAAAACCTTATAGTTGTGGACTTGAGATTTCAAAGGGTTCAAGAGAAACAAGGCAAGTGAATAGTGGATGCAAAAAATCCTTTTAGATTTCACTTATTAAAAGTCTATTTCAAGTTTAGTAGGTTTAAATGTCTGTGGATCCAAACTTTACATTATTGAAGTTTATTAGGTTTTTTTCATCCAATGATGTCTTGCATGTTCTTCAGTAGAATCAAGCACTTGTATATATCATGGCTCACAGTAGTCTCAAGCATATGGTGGCAAGTTTGTTTCATGTCTAGGGGTGCCTATGGGCTTGAAATTTTATTTTGAAGGAGCTTGGAAACAAGTTTTTCTGCAGGTGGGGAGCTTGAATCTTAAGGTCCAAACAAGTTGATATTAGGCATGTAGTGCTCTAGACTGAATTTTCTTGCTCCTTCAGACCAATCCGTGGTATTGTGTTGCATTCAAAAAGAAATAAAATAACTGCATTTCTTTATATTTATGTGGTTGCTTATTACACTACACTAAGTGAAAGTGCCCATTGCACATGAGGTGCGATTGCTAGTTTATGTTGTTCTATCTTGCAATTCTCTCATATAAGAATATTTATCACATATGGGCCATATGCTTTAGGCTGACTTGAGAAAGGATTAAGAGATTTTGATCTGTTCATTTGGGTTGTGGCTGTTGTCAAATGCAATTCTAGCAATTGGAGAAAAGGGCAACATGATTTCCTCATTCTGCAAGCCAATTTGGGAATTTTTGTGAATAATTAGGCGACCCACAAAGTAAAGGGATGGTGTAAAAGTGAGGAAGGAAGCAGAACCCTGGAACCAAGCTGCATGGATGTACTAAAGCTAGTGATGAGTTCTATAACAAGTAGTTTCAAAACATCTTGCAATGCCAATGTATTTACATTATGTAACTTGTCCAGTTAGGTATGCATAGTTCAATATATAAATATGTTAGGCTTGTAGTAAGAACTTCTCTGCTTTGGCATGACTACAAAGTAGTAAGCAGCATAATCTGTCTGTGGTCATTATCTCTCAAATGTGCTTTTCCTTTCCATGGCTTAAATATTAGCAAATCCTTTTTCTGAGGAAATAAATATGATTTACAAGCACTCCATGCCAATCCTTACAAAGATACATTTATGTTAGAGATAAGTTGCTATTTGGTTAAAAAATAAAATTTGATTAATGTTTGATAAAAAACTTATATTGCCTTCAACAAATCTGCTCAAATTGAGAAATGTTGCCTTAGGTTTACTTTTATACCTTTTGGTGGCTTTCTTAAAATATTGTAGAGGTCAAAATAGAGGACTAGCTGCTTGGGTATTTGAGGCCATAGCAATTTCAATTCATTTGATGAATTTATATGGCAAGTTACATAGTTACAATATGTGTCTCATGTCATGTTCAGTTAGGTTTAATTGGTTGTTTTGTTCTTTAATTTTGTGAGCAGGTACCCCATTGGTTGACCTATGATTTTCCTCCAAAAGTAAAAGAAAAAATTGACCGGCTGTGGGGAAGAGACTGGAAAGGTCAAGCTCAGAAATGGTGCACTTTTAACTTCTTCTGTGTACCTTATAAAACATATTGCATTTCTCAAATATTTCATTGCTTTTCTGATATGCCCGTGTAACATGTACTGCAATTATCAAGAAATATGAGCATGATAAATCAAAGAACTCAAAAAGTGTAAAACCCAATCATCAGACTGAAAATATTTTAAGGAATACAAAGGCAGTTTTGTTTGCTGAATTCAAGGAAAATGAAAGGTTATAATGATGAGCAGTATAAGGAGTAAGTATGTCAAAATTTCTACTTTCAACTGTATTAATTCTACTTGACACACTGGCGATTAGAAATGACATTTAGAGAGAAACTTGGAACCTACCAAAATCAAAATACATAAGTCAATAGGGCAGGGAATGCTTTAAAATTTTAAATACCTTTTTGTAAAACATAAAATAAAATAAAATTTGTGGTCACCTCTAAGCTTACAAGAAAATAGGAAAATTGTCAGACCAATGTGTCAAAACAAAAAAAAACATGTTTCATTGATTGCTTGAAAACAAATTGTAAAGTTGCTTTTTTGCAAATAACTCAGAAATTACTTGAGTTATTCAGTAACTCAGGAATAATTCATCAGTTAATCATTAACTGGGGAATAATTTGTGATTTATTACCAGTTTATTGAACAGAAGCAACTTTTTATATGTATGGCTGTCATTTTTTGTTCTTTCTTTTTTACAAATATTTCATCTTTATTTGTTTTCCAAAATTTTCCTGTTTTAAACCCAGGTAATTGAATTTCATTTTATATTTTTGCCACCCTGTGTAAATGGAATGCTACTAAGATATTGACAGTGGCAAAAGGCTGATTTAAGTCATGGATGGTTAAAATAACATCTCACAGGCATGGCATCTATTGCAAGGTGCTTTATCGTTAAGGAAATCCAAAAATCAGTAAAAATAAAACAAAACACAGTTTGTGGTTAGCTCCAATTTTACAAGAATAGTGCATAGCTTTGAGACCTATGTGACTTCTTAAAAATAATATATTTTCTTGAATACATTCTTTAAAAAATAATAATAATAAAATATTTGTGGTCATTTCCAAGTGTACAAGAAAAGGGCCATAGACTCAAAATTGGCCCATACATACAAGTGTTGGTGAGCTTGACACATATCACATCTAACAAAGCAGAGGGACTAGCCTCGCTTCAATAGTGTCCTCCACAGCTTCCATGTAATGTCCCCTTCCTAGGCAGTGTAGTTGATTCAGGGGTTAGCCTATCATTCAGACCCTCGTAGGCTGACAAATGTGTTTAGAGGGTTACTTGGGCAGTTATCCGGCGTTCGGGAACCTTACTCCATCAGTTGATTCAGGTTTGGGCCTTTGCAGACTCTCACAGAGTGTTTTTCAGATACTTACTATTTATAGTAAGTCAGGCAGACAGGGGTTACTATTTCTGGCAGGGCAACTGGTTCAGTTGGTCAGCTCAGTTTTGACCCAGTTGGATGATTTAATGAGCAAGCAGTGATTATTGGAGCATTTAATAAGTATTAAAGATTATTAATTTGACTTTATAATATAAAGTCACTTTAACGAAATATTAAAGTAATTATTTAATGGCAAATTATAAAGTATTAATACTTTATAATAAAGGGGCGAATAATATTTAATGAGTGTCTAATTACTCATTAATAAAGGGGTGCCATTATTTAATGAAAATTGCCTAAGTCTAAAAGAGGCGTATTTATTTTATTAAATACAATTTAAACTGCTTTTTGGAAGGGGGTCGACTTCTTGAGAAGAAGTATTTATTTCACAAGGAAAATCGAATTCATCATTCATGATTATTCTAATTTGTCTTATTTCTCTCTGAGAGCATTGGGGTTTGTGAAACAAGGGTTTCTGCAGATATTGGATTTTGGAGAATGTTCCCTCTTCAGAATCAGACATACTGAGGCTATGAAATACCAGTTGAAGATTGTCAGTTGAGTGGCTTCACACAGGTGTCATTACAGTGCATATTGTGGAGTTTGTATTCAAAGCTTTTGGTCGATTTATCATCTAGCAGTGAATCTTTCTATTGGAAGTGATTTATCCAACATCTGGCACAAACTTCAAGGTAGTACGGATTTCTTAGTTGCTGGTTCAGGCCGTACTTTTGCAGCAGCAGGGGCCGTACTTTTCCTATAGGCAAAAACGCCTTGCCTTTTTGTCTAAACCTTCCTCCAGTGGTGGCGCCTTGGTCTTCTGAGGTTCTTGTGTCAATTTTCCAGAGGGAGATCATTGTTATTTGTGCTGGCCGTACCATTTTGTCATATTTCAGGCGGCTGCAAATAAAAACCAGGTTTTTTCATTAATTTCTATTCGCTTGTATGCATGTCTAGTTTTCGCAGTTGTAAACCTTCCGAAAGATTAATAAATCATCCATCTTCAGATTAGATGCTGTATTTCTTGATATCTTGTCGTCTTTTATATTTTACAAGCATTTATTATCAAAATCGCATATTCCTCTATTTGCACAAAAAAATACAAAATCAACAAAACATAGAAAAACAATTTGCATTATTCAGCATAGTTGGGTTGAGAGACACCAGGTCTCTTACATTCCATTCGTGTTCCAATGCATTTTGTTGTCACTCCTTGTCCACCCACCTTCCTCCATCCATGACCATGATTCCTTCTATGAGTTCTTCAAGGACCCCAACCAATCTAAACATTGATTTGATCTAAGAGGACGTTCTTGCCTTCACAATCTGCTGTAAAAGACAATTTGTGTTTATTGCATTTAGTAGTGTCGTCCCAAACATTAATGTTTTGTAAGAGACAATTTGTGTTTATTGCATTTAGTAGTGTCGTCCCAAACATTAATGTTTTGTAAGAGACAATTTGTGTTTATTGCATTTAGTAGTGTTGTCTCAAACATTGAACACCTAGAAAACCTTAATTGCCATACTCTCCTTTGGAACTAACTACAACTCATCTATTTGATTTCATGGGGCACACAACAGGTTCAAGTATTGCAGAGGAATCCTAGACATGATAGTTCCCCCTCACTGGTTATGCATCCTCTGCAAGCATTCACTAATGGAATTACGTTGAGAAAGCTTACAATTTGCCAACCAAAAAATGCCAAGTTATTGATCTTGGTACTGGTTTGGGGTTCAATTCAGTCATTTTTTTTGGATTTGTCCATACAAAGCATATAAAAATCATATATATATATATATATAGATATGCCATTAAAAAAAAGTAAGGTCTCTAAATTATAACTATTGACTAAAAATTACAAATAAATTAAAAATTATAATTTAAATAGATTAAATTAATTAATTATATATTAAAGATTAGGCTATTTAATTAAAAATAATTATATATCGCATTGTATTTACTTTCTAAATTTGCAGCTGCTTTTTGTTTAAATTATTTTAATAGCTCTCCCCTCGCTTTAGGGATTTTTATAGTTGTCCCCAAAACTATTCACGTGTTCCTTTGTCCTGAAAAATCAGAGAAACACTGGTCTTTTATTGCATGGGCCTACATAATCATGTAAAAACTATGCTATAGGGATGAGGAAAATGTTCCCATCTCCATATCTACTATTTTCTAGTGATCATATTTCTATATACAATAGCTCTACCTATATTCATTTACTCAAGTACCCTTATTTGAATGGTGACACCTTGTACCAATTACTATACTTCTGTAAAGTCCCTTGCCAAATCTGCTCTAAATTTTCAGTTTGAGTGGCTTTGGAATTTCGTCAAACAGTTGTCTTGCAATCTTCTAGATGTTCCATTTTGTCAAACTTGTTTCATTCCAATGCATGCATATGAACAGTGATACAAGAAAAGCATAAAAAAATTCAATGCTCACATATCACAACTCATTCCAATATATTCGATAGTCATTCATTGAAATATATGATGAAATGGAGCATACAGTTCTTTGTGACTCAGACAGAACAACAATAATGAGCGGAAATATATAAAGTTGACTCCCAGTCTGCTATAGCACTAAGAACTTTAACCTTGTTACAATCTGAAACTTATCCACTATGTTTCCTGAGCATACTACAGATTGAACACACTTCAATATTATAGATATAATCCTTCACCATACAATTGACTGCACTAACACAGAGTAAGACACTTTCAAATGATGCAAGAGTAATCTCAGACCTGAATATTGTGCTACAATTCAACTGCTGTGAGGCCGAGCTGAAAGATATAATACTCAGGAAATGGCTGCAACCATAGAACACGTCCCAGATTGAACAACAGAGGTTGCACCATGTCCTTGGTGACTCCAACGACTCTCATAAAGGATGTATTTTGCTCCAGGAGGCCGCGCACAATCTCAAATAGCCAGGGCGTCAATCTTCAAGACACATTAGCAGATATCATAGCACGTCTTTACTCACTTGGAAATGTATTCATCAAACCCACGACTCAGCTGCTAGGGCCTTGCTTGACTTAGAGGCAACACTTCTTGACGCTGGGAGAAGATATAAATAATATCCAAACTGAAATATTAGCTTCAGGAGAAAATCACGAGCTTGACTGAAACGCTCGATCTATTCCCAAGTCCATACCTCAATATCAATAGGAAGAATACCCGATAAAATATATCCATACACGATAATTATTCACCAAAGACAAATATACTTTTCACGGCCCGTAATAGTATTATGAATATTGCCCACTATTAAAATAATTATCAAAGCCTCAAATAATATTCAGACTTCACTTTGACGCCTCAGCATGGAATTTAATAATCTTTCATTTATCTACCAAATGAATAATACTTTTGGAAACATATATTTATTTCCCTTCAAATACTCAAAATGTGGCTTTTACCCTTTTCAAAATATTATTCAGAATTGCAATAATAAATCAGCTATTGCAATAATTCAGAAACATGCAACAATACATCAGCCATTGCATAAATTACTTAGCTTCTCAGACAAGCTGAATACAATCGCTTTTCTCCAAATTTGGTCGCTGAAAGTGACCATTAAATTTGCAATGAAGCTCCTGTAGGAACCTTGAATGGATTCCTCAACTATCTCCATTTAGGGTTGATCTTCCACAACCAAACATGGTATCCTAGAGTCTTCAAACCCTCGGACATGAAAAAGCCTTGAAGCTCTCTCCAAACTGGAATGAGAAGTAAAATCCAAACATATTTCCAAATGGCTAGCTCACAACTCCTTATAAAGAACTTATTGATCTTCTGGAAAGATCCTCCAAGAAGCTTCCAGAATATTTCCAAAGTGACTTTAAAATATTTTATTTTCACTTAAGTCACTTTTATTAATTTAATTAAAAATAAAGTTACGTTTATGATTTAATTTATTTAGATAACTTTATAAATTATTAATTTAATGTTCCCACTTTATTTTAATTAAAATAATCAATTAAGTCATCCTTTTGAAATATTATTAATTTTTGGACAACTTAATCAATTGAATTAATTAAGTCACTTCATCACAAATTTTGGGGACATTACAATCCTCTCTTCCCGAAGATTGCTTTCCCTCAAGCAATCTGCAACTGCAAACTAGCTCAACTACCACAACATCTGAGACCTGAACAACAACCATCTGTGCCTATCCACCAACCACTCGGATCCCAAATGATCCTGAAAAGAACTCCAACCAGCATCCTCTGAATACAACTGAACCTCTTGACATTGTCAAGCCCTGTCAATCTGTGAGGCCAACCACCCAACAAAAATATTCCTGGATCCCATGAATGAATTGGAAAGCCAACACCTAACGGCTTCCGTTGTGCCACTCTGATAACCTCAATAACCCAATTGTAACAAGTCTCTAAGTCCTGATTGAAAAGCCAATCAGCAAGAGGGAACAAAGTAGAAGACTTGCCAAACTTTGAGTCATTACCTGAAGTCGGAAATATATCAGACCAGAGTGAACCAAAACACCTCTTATTCAACCCACCTCTCCGTGTCATCAAAGACATGGTCAAATCCTGTGTATGTGGGCTGAAAGTAAACTGATGAGCACACCTCATTATGCAATTGAGGTGAAACTCCCCTGTTTGTGCCAATGGAATACTAGAGTAGTCATGAATATTCCAACCTACACTGCCATCATCAGAAGAAGACTCACAACTCAAAATAGGATGGGTTGGTCTTGCAACAACATCATCATTACCCTTTGCAGCTTTGTCAGCAAGACCTCTATCAAAAAGCAATTGCAAGTATCCCGATTTGCTTTCAGGAGTAAGAAGAGTACCATCATGAATGCCATCAATCTTCTGAAAAGAGGTTGGAACAACACTAAGGTCCAGCGTGCAAGACTCAGAAGAAACCATCTTCTCCTGATAAGGCTATCTAATGTCAATCTCTACAGTACAGATGTAGAGCCTTGAGCCCAAATCTGCAATGTTACTTGCTCCTGTACTCGAGCCCGATGTGTCCTCGTCATCAACCATCCATTCCACACAAATTGGTCTCCTGTGGGTGTGAAAGATGCCCAACATTGGTGCACAAAAACATATACCAACCCATGTCAAGCTGCTGACATAAATCAGAACAACACCATGTAGCTTGTGAATCATATCCATGATGGAGCAAAGCGTATTACAACATTCAAAGGACGATAAGAACTCATCATTGATCCGTCCTCTAACACCAAAGTAACAATCCCAACTTCTCCTATCCATCCCAACAACTGCTGTCCTCAAAGTGTACCTTGACAGAATTCTAACCAGCAAAGTATGACAACCATCAATCAATGAAGTAGGAGGTAGAACCCATGGGTATAAGGTTGGGATACATCTGCCAACATTTCTGTCTCCAAACCATAGACTGAAATCAATCGAAAACTTGAGCATACACCTTTCGAGATCAAGAATAATGCATCCATCACTAACAGACTCCCCTTGCCTAACCAACACAAGAGGCCCTATCCTTGCAAGTGAGAATTGGTCCTCAAACCTGTTCCAATCTTTATCCACATACTGAGCCTCTCCAATAGGGAAAGTGTTGAAGCCATAATGCAACATCTCATCTTTATGGAGTTTATCAATACCTTCAATTATCTATTTAATCTTTGAAGTTCTTGCATCATGCTCTTGGACCACTGGTGTAGCTGCAATAGGAATATAATTTTTTGCTTTGTGTAAGGAAAATTGAGCCATGCTCAATTGTAATCAAAGATCATCACCTTCTTTTTCTTTCCTTCTCAAAGCATCTGAATAAATCTCAATGAGGTTGAGAAGGTGGTCACGATCTGAAAGGTGTAAGTAATTTGACTTCATCGTCCCCATACCTTCTTTGATAACCTGCAAACTATCATGAGAAGGCTTTGCTTCAATTCCCTTTTGTCTTCTCTCCAGTTGAACCATCCAAAGATGATTTTCAATCAGCTTGTGCATTTTATCATGATGAGACAACGCTGCCATAGTCTCATCTTCGCTTACCTTCAACTGATTCTTCAAATTGTGTAGACTATTGGGTGTATGAACAACTTTTGCTTCACATGAAGAAGCATCAGATTGTTCCTGAAGTTCTTGAGTCACACAACTATCTTCTTCTGCACAGTCTTGTATACATGCATTCTGATTTGGAATTAGGACAACACTAATTCCACCTATAGAAACATCGTCAATGCCCTTATTAGGTGTCATAACACAAGAGGGCTCAGTTTGTTCTTCGATCTCATCATCCAACTCAGCTGATCCATTGGATGATGGCCTGTTTTCTTCATGTAGAGAAGATGGAACTTGTAAGCCAAATGAGATTAACTCTTCTACATTCAATTGTTCCCTGAACTTCTCAATCTTTTGCTTAACCATTCTTTTCGTGAAATCATATGCGGTAGTTGAGACATGTTGCTCTTTTCTCCAAATGACTAACAAATTTGATTGTAACTGTGCAAACATCATCATTATTAAAATAATGTTTATTTATTTATTTATTAATGCTCAATATTGTAAGATATTGTAAGATAGAGATAAGATCGTCTCCGATCTTATCTGGAGTTTCTTTTTAGAAACTTTCCAGTTTTGTAAATCTTGTAAACTATTTATTGAGCGTCTCGCTCATTGTTAATACATCAATTAATTTACCAATTACTTGCGTAATATGGTATCAGAGCGTGGTTAAAATTTTTTGGAATTTTTTATCATTCTAAAAATCTCGAGCAGATTTTTAGTGGAAAATTTTCAAAGATTTTTCGTGTAATCTAACCTCGTGCTTCGTAATTCGAAATTTGAAGGTTTTTTGATTAAGTAATTTCGTGAGTTTTGTTTCACTGAAAATCGCGACCCTCCTGGTTGGAATTTCGTGGCTTTGTGAGCTTTCAAGTCGCGCATGTTCTGAAACGCGTTTTCTTGTCTTCGGGTGCAATCTCCAATCGCGTTTTTTTTTTTTGGGCCACGATCTTCATCTCTTCTGGCCGCGCGAACTTCTTCTGGCATTTCTGTGAAGGTGTGTTCCTTCATCAAATCTGGCCGTGTTTTGACAGAGGGCCACAATTTTTTGTTTTGTTTAAGGACGCGATTTCAATCCTTTCAGGCGCAGTGGCCGTGTGATTTCATGGGCGCGACTTTCATCTGATACAAGCCGCGCGTGTTCTGCCCGCGATTTCAAGGTCTTCTTGACGCGATTTCTGGTATCTTGTGCTCGATTTATGGTCACCCAGACATCTGTAAAATATTTCCCACGATTTTTTTCAAATTCAATCTGTTTCCTGCAATTTCCTGACTTGTCAATGGCGGCTAGGGCATTCTGAAAAGTCGTCTAGGGTTTTGACCCGTTTTTCGAAAGCGGGAAATTTTTTCGATCAGAGATTCTTGGTGGGTTTTTCGAGAGCTCAACTGGGTTAGTCTCCGAATTTTTTGGGTGCATCGTTTTCCGTGCCTCAAATTTTGTGCCATCAATACACTGTACTTTCTACAGTCTGTACTTGAATATGTCCTTTTTTTTGCATTGGAATTCGTGCCTCGAGTTTCGTGCATCAGCCTCTTCTCAGTACCTCGTTTTTCGTGCCTCGAAAAACGTGAAGATGGCCAGTTTAAGCAATTTAATGCTGGAGGGCAGCCAGAGATTTAATGGCAAAAATTACAACACCTGGAAGCAGCGGATGTTAACAATTTTTGAATACCGCTGCCTTGATCAGATGATCATCGGCAACGCTACTCGTCCTGAAGCGGCGGGTAAGGATCAAGATAAGTTTGATGAGCAGAATCGTGAAGCCGTCATGCTTATTAAGCTTTCGGTTATTGATGATCAGCTCCCACAGATCCCACTGCGAAAATCAGCTAAGGAGATCTGGGATCACTTGAAGGATTTGCATGAAACTTCCGACAAAAGCTGTGCGTTTTTCTTGAAGAATATGCTGTTTTCTATCATGATGGATGAGAAGACAACTCTGCAAGCGCACTTGAATAAAATCCAGGAGATCAGAGATCAGTTGGAGGTGATTGGTCGGAAAATGGAGGAGGAAGACATGGTTGTGATCACCCTGAAGAGTTTACCGAAGTCCTATGGACATTTCATAGAGACCCTCAACATTACGTCTGCTAATGTTGATCTCAAGTTTCCGAATTTGTGCACTATCTTGTTGCAGCAGGATCGCTGGAGACAACAGTTCGGTAGCAGTGAATCATCATCCTCCACGGAGCAAGCCTTTGCAGCAAAAACTCAGTCGAAGCATCATGGGAAAGGTCAGCCTTCACAGCAGAAAGGCTCAAGTCAGCGCTCCACCAGCCCGAAGAAGAAAAATATACAGTGCAATTACTGTCATAAATTTGGCCACATCAAGAAAGATTGCAGTGCTCGTTTGGCTTCTGAGCAAAAGAAGTAGGGAGGGTTTTAGAAAGCGAATGTCGCCGAGCACTCTGAGCAGAAGGAATCTGCCTTTTATGCACTGATGGCAAAAAGGCCCGCAGACCATGTCAGGTCCTCTGCTTGGTACATAGATTCTGGTGCCTCGCGTCATTTCTCACATAGGCGTGATTGGTTCACAGACTTTTCCCCTTGCACTGACTCAGTAATCTTTGGAGGAGGTGAGGAATACACAGTTGTCGGCACAGGCACTGTTCAGGTTCAATCTGGCGGGAGGGATCTCATATTCCTCAACGTATATTATGTACCTGATATCGAGCTCAATCTTCTCTCAGTCAGTCAGATCATGCGGCATTCTCCCCAGATGGATGTGGTATTCAGCTCGCATAGATGTTCGATTGTTGATCGAGAAACTCGCACAACGGTGGCCGTTGGGATAGAGGATCATGGCCTTTACAGGCTTGTGGACACTGGTGATTCTCCAGAGTTAGCCTTGGCAGCCAGACATTCAGCTGTCACCAGTCTTTGGCACCAGCGGTACGGGCACTTGAACGTGCACTATCTCTCTCAGCTTGCTCGGGAGGGACTTGTAGATGGCTTACCTGACATTCAGACTCAGCATCAGGGCGTTTGTGGTGCTTGTCAGGCTGGGAAGCAGCATCGCACACCGTTCAAGGATGGTGACTCTTGGCGGGCTTCTAAGGTACTTCAATTAGTTCATGCTGATATTTGTGGCCCTATGTCTGTTTCTTCTGTAACTGGTTGCAAGTACTTTCTACTTTTTGTTGATGACTATAGTAGGAAAATGTGGGTGTACTTTCTTAAACAGAAATCAGAGGTTTTTAATGTATTTCAGAAGTTTAAGGCCTTAGTTGAAAAAGAGTCCAGTTCTAGTATTATAACTCTTAGGTCAGATAATGGGGGGGAATTCTGTTCTAGTGCATTCTCCAACTTCTGTGATACTCATGGGATAAAACGTCAGTTAACCACACCCTACACTCCTCAGCAAAATGGTGTTGTAGAGCGACGCAATCGTACGATTGTTGAGATGGCTCGCTCCATGTTGCAACACAGGAGTGTTCCTACTAAGTTTTGGGCAGAAGCCGTCAATACATCAGTCTATCTCCTTAATAGGTCACCCACTCATGCTGTTAAGGGAAAGACTCCTGAGGAAGTTTGGTCTGGTCGCAAACCTAGGATCAGTCATTTGAAAGTTTTTGGCTCTCTTGTGTATGTTTGGATTCCAGAGGCCAAGCGCACTAAGCTGGACTCCAAGAGCCAGAAACTCATGTTCACAGGGTACAGTGACAACCACAAGGCATATAGGCTGATTGATATAGACACTGATCGTCTTATCTTCAGTCGAGATGTTGTTTTTGATGAGGAACGAGGTCCATTTCACTCTTCCTCACCTGTTCAGCATTCAGAGGATCAGCCTCTACAGGGTCCTGATATGAGTGTCCGACTTCCATTAGGTTCACTTGATGGGAGGGATGACGAAGACCTAGTCTTTGATGATGCTCAACCTGAGTTTCCTCCAGATGATAATGAACATCCCCCTGTTGAACCTGTTCCAGATCCACAACCAGATCCAGCTCCTCCTGCTGCATCTGATGTTGGCACATCTACTCTCCGACCGAAATGGTGGGCTAAGACTATCAGTGATCTTCGTGCTGATGAGCTCATTGAGGGTAGATCATCCAGAAACAAGAGCAAACAGCAGTCTACAGTGAATTTTGCTCTCATGGCCAACATTCACAGTGTTTATGAGCCTCAGACATATTCAGAGGCAAAAGGGATACCTGAGTGGGAAAAGGCAATGGAATCAGAATACCAGAGTCTTCAGAAGAATCACACTTGGGTCCTTTCCAATCTTCCTTCAGGGAAGAAGCCCATTAGCTGCAAATGGGTGTACAAGGTGAAGTACAAAGCTGACGGAACCCTTGACAAGTACAAAGCTCGTCTGGTTGCACGGGGGTTCTCACAGAAAGAAGGCATTGACTATGAGGAGACCTTTGCTCCTACAGCCAAAATGAGTACCATACGGCTTGTCCTTGCCTTAGCAGCCCAATTTGGTTGGAAGGCCCATCAGATGGATGTGAAGAGTGCTTTCCTCAACGGTGAGTTGAAGGAGGAAGTATACATGACGCAGCCTCCAGGTTTCAAAGTTGCTGGTCAAGAACAGAAGGTATGCAGATTGGTCAAAGCACTCTATGGCCTGAAACAGGCTCCTCGGGCTTGGTACATTAAGATTGACACGTACCTCACAGATCATGGTTTTCAGAGGAGTCCATCTGACTCGAACCTGTATGTCAAGAATACTGGTAATGAGATTCTGCTTGTTGTTGTCTACGTGGATGACTTGATCATTACTGGCAGTTCAGCACTTTTGATCACTGAGATCAAACAGGACTTGTGCAAAACTTTTGACATGACAGACTTGGGCCTCCTGCATTATTGTTTAGGTGTTGAGGTTTGGCAGACAGAGAGCAGCATTTTCATCTCCCAGTCCAAGTATGCTCGAAGTCTTCTGGATAAGTTCCGAATGCAGGATTGCAAACCTGCCTCTACACCCATGGAAAAAGGGCTTAAGTTGTCAGCTAAGTCCGATTCACCTGTGGTAGATGAAACATTGTTCAGGCAACTAGTAGGCAGCCTCATCTATCTTGCTGCTACTAGACCTGATTTGAGTTTTGCAGTGAGCTACATATCACGCTTCATGACAGCCCCCAAGGCTGATCATTGGGTAGCAGCGAAGCGTGTGCTGCGTTATGTGAAGGGCACTCCTGATTTTGGACTCTTGTACACTCGGAGTCACGATCCTAAACTCAGTGGGTTCACAGATTCAGATTGGGCAGGTTCAGTTGATGACAGGAAATCAACATCTGGGTATGTGTTCAGTTTGGGATCCGGTGCAGTCACATGGACGAGTAAGAAGCAGCAAGCAGTGGCTCTCTCCTCGACAGAAGCAGAGTATCGGGGAGCAGTAAAAGCAGCATGTGAGGCAGTTTGGCTTCGCCGGATGCTTGCAGATATGCAAATATCTCAAGCAGGTCCGACTCCCTTGTTCTGTGATAATCAGGGAGTTCTCAAACTTGCCAAGAATCCGGTCTTCCATGAGCGAACCAAGCATGTGGAAACTCATTGTCATTTCATTCGGAAGCTGGTTGAAGACGGATCAGTTCAGTTGCTGTATGTTCCGACAGAGGATCAGACAGCAGACATTCTCACCAAGTCGCTCAGTACAGATAAGTTTGTAAAATTCAGGGGGCATCTTGGTGTAGTTGATAGATTGAGCATTAAGGGAGGGTATTAAAATAATGTTTATTTATTTATTTATTAATGCTCAATATTGTAAGATATTGTAAGATAGAGATAAGATCGTCTCCGATCTTATCTGGAGTTTCTTTTTAGAAACTTTCCAGTTTTGTAAATCTTGTAAACTATTTATTGAGCGTCTCGCTCATTGTTAATACATCAATTAATTTACCAATTACTTGCGTAATAATCATCTTCATCAAGGATCAGGGACAAGATATTGGACATACTTGTCTTCACATTGTCTGAATGACGTTTCCTGATTCCAGAAATGAAGTAGTCAAACAACTGGAGAATCAAATCATTGCACCTGAAATCAACCAAGAAGTAACATAACCTAACCTTTGCCATAATCTCCAAGATTTTTACTCTCTGACCAAAGGTAGGACTTTTTACATCATGTAACCCTTGAAAACTCTCCACCATCAGTTAAAGTATTACATTCATAGTATCGTCATCGTAGGGTGCTTTAGGGGCTGCAATCCTTGCAACTTCATTAATGCAAGTGACAACTGCAAGTCTTACTTCTTAATCTTGATGTTGCATAAGTTCTGGCTTAACCAAAGAGCGCACCAATGGAGTCATAGCTTTAAACATTGCTTGCAAAGGTGATTGACCAACCTTACCGAGACAACTTTCTGCTTCCTCCAAAACGTTAAGGAGAGCTACATTAACCTGAGGTAAGAGTTTCAACTTCTTACCCACAAACTTCAGTCTCTCTTGAAAAACCTTGGTGGTCTCCTGTTCTTTGCACCATAATTCAAATCCTGTTTCAATGGAAATCTGATTTTGCTTCAGTGATTCCAACAAAGCTTCCATTGGATCACTAGAAGTAGCCATGTAGCCCAACATAAATTTCTGACCTGCAGGAGACAAAATCCAATTACCCAACAGGTTGGTAGGATCAAAGCTCTGATACCATTGTAAAGTCCCTTGCCAAATCTGCTCTAAATTTTCAGTTTGAGTGGCTTTGGAATTTTGTGAAACAGTTGTCTTGCAATCTTCTAGATGTTCCATTTTGTCAAACTTGTTTCATTCCAATGTATGTATATGAATAGTGATACAAGAAAAGCATAAACAAATTCAGTGTTCACATATCACAACTCATTCCAATATATTCGACTGTCATTCATTGAAATATATGATGAAATGGAGCATACAGTCCTTTGTGACTCAGACAGAACAACAATAAGGAGCAGAAATATAAAAACTTGATTCCCTGTCTGCTACAGCACTAAGAACTTTAACCTTGTTACAATCTGAAACTTATCCACTATGTTTCCTGAGCATACTACAGATTGAACACACTTCAATATTATACATATAATCCTTCACCATACAAGTGACTGCAGTAACACAGATTAAGACACTTTCAAATGATGCAAGAATAATCTCAGACCTGAATATTTCGCTACAATCCAATTGCTGTGAGGCCGAGCTGAAAGATATAATACTCAGGAAATGGCTGCAACTACAGAACACGTCCCAGATTGAACAACAAAGGTCGCGCCATGTCCTTGGTGACTCCAACGACTCTCATAAAGGATGTATTTTCTTCTAGGAGGCCATGCACAGTCTCAGATAGCCAGGGCGTCAATCTTCGAGACACATCAACAAATAGCATAGCATGTCTTTACTCACTTGGAAATGTATTCATCAAACCCACGACTCAGCTGCTAGGGCCTTGCTTGACTTAGAGGCAACCTTCTTGACGCTGGGAGAAGATATAAATAATATCCAAACTGAAATATTAGCTTCAGGAGAAAATCATGACCTTGACTGAAAGGCTCGATCTATTCCCAAGTTCATACCTCAATATCAATAGGAAGAATACCCAATAAAATATATCCATACATGATAATTATTCACCAAAGGCAATTAGCAAATATACTTTTCACGGCCTGTCATGTCCCCGAGATTTTGGCACTATGATAAAGCTTTGAAATACAAATACATAAATAAAATAAATAACCAAATACATATTACAATTATAATTATCAAGATAATATTATAATTACCAATTCTCTATTATTATCATAATTATCATAAGTAGTTTTAATATAAGTAAAATATCATAATGGTAACACATATCATAAACATGATATATCACAATGATAAGATAAGTTATAAATATCATTTATAACATTAAAATAAAATCATATTATGTGCATCATTGATAATACTATAATATTAGATTAATATCATATTATGTGTATTATAATATCTAGTTAAAATCATATCATGTGTATTAATAATAATATCGTAATATATATGTTCAGCATGTGTGTAAGTTATTTCAGAACACTACTAACTATGCCATTTAAATAATCGAACCACTAAAGACAGCAATTACTAAACCCAAAGGAGGCAATTATAAAACATGACATCAGCGGATAGACTTAGTCATGGACCGACTTCAGCCAAAGGAAAAGTTACGACCCTCCTAAGGACGCGATCCTCCAGTCAGTCACGTCTCTTTCCCAAATGAAGGGAGATATAAAAGAACATAGGAAAGAGGAGAGGCATCGGGAAAAAAGCATCAGAAAATAGGGAATACGAATATGGAAGAAAGGAAGGTAAATAAGGAAGAAGGGAATCATTGTTGAGGAATTAATGAACTGCTCAGTCAGAAATCTGATAAGGCAGTGAGTAGTAAGTATATATATATATATATATATATTAGTTACAATAATGATATATAAATATTTATTAGAAATAATGATTAAATGCATATTTAAATAGAATACCTATACGTATCTATATACATATTCATATAGAGGTCATGATATATATATTTTTATAAATTGAGGTCAATTAAAGATGATGACACATACATATTTATATAGACTGTATATATATATATATATATATTCACGATTGTGCAAAATGATGCTTGCAGCAATTATTGAGCCTTATAAGTAATTACGATTTTAATATAAAAATAAATAGATTAATATTTATTTGTATATGTTTTTATCCTATGATCAATCCAGTATGAGGTTGAAGGAGGCGAGTAAGGAATCTGAAAATGTGGAGATACAACTCAGGTGAGATTGCTCACTTAGCTTTAATAGTTAATTTCCTCAATCTGACATAATGATGCTGCATAAACCCTTAACCCAGGCTCCAATCGATTTGTGTATTATTGAATATAATATCCAGTCTTTATTCATTGAAATATATAAGTGCTTTTGACGTGTTTTGAAACCATCCCTCCTTGATAGATCATAATCTGGAAATAGATTCTTGGCATTGATATTTGGCATTATATTTGGCGGACTATGTAGTCCTTGAACGGATATAGACCATTATTGTTTACTTTTTTCAGAACTGGTTCTAATGATGCTTGATCTACATTTATGTTTGATTGAAGTCTGAATTTCACAAAATTGCAATTCTAACGAACTAATGCTGGGAATTGTAGGCTGTATTGAATTACATCATGGATCAAATCGATATGATGAACATATAGATATGGATATTGCTTAATTTAGTTTTGCATTTTGTTATATTTACTCATGCACTTTGATATATCATCATGCTGAATTAGATACTCATGTAGGACTCTTTCCTAGCATAATAGATGAAAATGCAAGTGAATCAATAGTGACTGCTTCTTCGGAAATTGTGTAGAAACTGTTTGCATTATGATTGAAATCCTACCAGGAGAGGTGAATCATGACTTAAGTGGTTTGTCTAAAAATCCCATCCAGGTTCCGCCCCACTGGCCGGAAGCAAGGGTTGGGCATTCTGCCCCACTGGCCGGAAGCAAGGGTTGGGTCATGGAGGGATGGGGGTTCCACCCAGGCATTCTGCCTTGCAGGCCCGAGATAAGGGTTGGGCAATAGGAGGTGGTAGATCGTTGGCCCCTTAGGGATTCTATTCTCCTGATGGGTTGAATGACTCTTCTTATGTTTTCAATCTACAAGTATGATTATGTTTGTATAATTGCATTATGATTATGTCCTATTTTTTGATATCTAGGTATTAATGCTAACAAATATGTTGTCAATATGATGAATACAAGATTCCAATCTAGAATTATGGAATTAGGAGAACATTCATTTGGAAGAAAGAAACCCTAATCCTATTCAACAAGTGAATTCTAGAGAAAACAAGTGATTTCTAGGGCAAGGTTGGGTAAGGGACATTACACGGCCTGTAATAATATTACAAATATTGCCCACTATTAAAATAATTATCAAAGTCTCAAATAATATTCAAACTTGACTTTGACACCTCAACATGGATTTTAATAATCGTTCATTTATCTATCGAATGAATAATATTTTTGGCAACATATATTTATTTCCCTTCAAATACTCAAAATGTGGCTTTTACCCTTTTCAAAATATTATTCATAATTGCAATAATAAATCAGCTATTGCAATAATTCAGAAACATGCAATAATACATCAGCCATTGCATAAATTACTTAGCTTCTCAAACAAGCTGAATACAATCACTTTTCTCCAAATTTGGTCGTTGAAAGTGACCATTAAATTTGCAATGAAGCTTCTGTAGAAACCCTAAATGGATTCCTCAACTATCTCCAACTAGGGTTGATCTTCCACAACCAAACTTGGTATCCTAGAGTCTTCAAACACTCGGACATGAAAAAGCCTTCAAGCTCACTCCAAACTGGAATGAGAAGTAAAATCCAAGCATATCTCCAAATGGCTAGCTTATAGCTCCTTATAAAGAACTTATTGATCTTCTAGAAAGATCCTCCAAGAAGCTTCCAAAATATTTCCAAAGTGACTTTATAATATTTTATTCACTTAAGTCACTTTTATTAAATTAATTAAAAATAAAGTTACGTTTATGATTTAATTTATTTAGATAACTTTATAAATTATTAATTTAATGTTCCCACTTTATTTTAATTAAAATAATCAATTAAGTCATCCTTTTGAAATATTATTAATTTTTGGACAACTTAATCAATTAAATTAATTAAGTTACTTCATCACAAATTTTGGGGACATTACAACTTTCACCTCTTGAGGTGACTATGGCATGGGGGGCATTGAAGTATCAAATGTAGAATACCTGTTGGAAAATTCAAAGGGTATCTATTTTGCCAAAATTCTCTTGTGCTCAATATAAATTGAAATTTAGCTTCCTTTATATCTTTAAAGATTTGCAGGTAGCTTATCTTCTTAGCCACCAATTGTGGATTGACCTTATTATGTAATTGTTCTTAGCCACCAATTGTGGAGTGGCCTTATTATGTAATTGTTCCAGTCCATTCCAAATTTTATCTTCTTGGTTCTCTTCTTTTGCCTTGTGGGTTGGGCAAATGGCTGTAACCAACTTAGGAAATTTGTCTTCTGATATTGATCCCTAAAGGCATCCTAACTATTAGTTGCATGTTGGGCAAGGGGCATCCAAAATGTGGTGAAACAGAAAAACAATGAGTCTTCTTTTCCTCCGGTTGCCATAGCTCTACCCACCTCGAGAGGAGTGGTGATGATGGGGTTTGGAGGCGCACGATTGACCACACATGGGGCTTTCACCAACTGGTCAATGAGTTTGGAAGTGCTCAAACTCTAGACGCTTTTTTGGCACATACTTGTATCTGTAACATAACATTAGAAATAACCATTCTTGTTAGCTATATAAAAACAACAATCAATTGTAGTAGATTTGAGTATGGCATTAGTTTCGTCCTCCCATACATGAAAAGGAACTTTTGTACATAAAACATGCCAAATTTGTTTGTACTTTGCAAGAAGCAAGGTCGAATCTCTAATTAAACCATTTTGCATGTGAAAATTTAGTTTGAAAGACATGAAAAGGGTAAAATTCCATCACAAAACCAGGTGCTTGATAGTCTCAAATTGGGGGCACATTGAGCATAGAAGAGTACTTCCCGAGAAGCTAGTTTCTAACTAATAATCCCTAGTATAAGAAGCACTACAAAAAATGTATTTTTGGCTCAGTGGTGGCTTTTTAGATCTGAAAATGTTGGGTTCCAAATGGAGGTTGGAGATCTCAAATTCTAACATTGATTGTGTCTTAAATAACATGTGTTTAAAGAGAGATGATAAACAATTCAAGGTTTCTACTAGGGAGAAAGTAAGCCCACAAGCCATTTCCCATCTTTGCACCAAGCTAAAAGTTCAAAAATAGATTTTTTGCCATATGAATTTTACTGGACTAAAAAACCTTATTGTTGAGGTGAAATTTCACTTTCAAATCTAGAGGCAAATCCTTGACCTTGTAAAAGATGTCAGAAATGACTTGTGTGCCTTTTCAAAAATCATACAACTTTTAAAATCCTAGGGGATCCATGAAAGTTGATAATGAAAGATCACAAAAGGGAATGAGAGTCGATTGTAAGATTAGATTGAGGTCTATCCCATTGTCTGTCAATCATAATAGGTGCTGAAGCAATTAAAAGGAATGAAACCCTAGACCAAATCGGGTCGTTCTGTTGTAGGGAGTTCCTTGGGAGATGCACTAGTTGAAAAGCGCCTTCTAGGTCTCATCCCTTTCTCTACATCCAATCAACCATTGTAACACCCAAGTCAATTTCTTGGAGATTAATATGAACCATTCCTAAACCGCTCTCCTCTTTAAGTTTAGATTCAGGCCAAAAAAAATCCTAAATCAATTTTTCTTATTTTAGATGGGAAACCTTTAAGAGATCACAACAAATGGAATAATAATCATGGGGGGCACATAGAATTTTCCCGCTAGCTAAGTAAAGAAGCTTGGTTATCCAACAGGCTATTTTCTGATCAACTCTCTGGGTAGCATTCATGTATGGATGGTTCCTGCCTCCCCACTAGAACTTCGCTGCCACTGCGCTTTGGTTGCCGACTTTCCTTTTGTAAGTGACTGAATCAAGAATAGTAGGTGACTGAATCAAGAATAGAGGTAGTGAAGATCTTGTGCTTCCGTTGGTTGCCTGGGTATGGGTTCCTTGATCATCTCGACGGTTATTGGTCCTTATCCTTTCTATCCTTATGCTCCCTATCCTTTCTATAGTGGGTCGGCGTTTGTGTCCTTTTGTTAGTAAGGCAAAATAAGTGGTATAGAAAGATGCGGAGTTCAAAGGGCGTGGCTTGGAAAGTAAAAGGGATACCTAAAAACTTGGAACATTTTTCCATGGCGAGTTAAAGCAAAAATTGTCAGCAAAGTTCCCTTAGCTGATTTCCTTGGTAGGTTACTAGGTAGAGAGGTACATTTGACAAGTTCCCTAGAACTAGAAGTGTAGTTTGCACATAAAGGGAAGGTGCAAGAGAAAAGCCTTGTTTGATAGGCCTAAAAGGCTAAACCTTTTAGATTGATTCCTAGTGATAGTGATGAAGCAAAGGCATACTAAAAAAGCATTTGTATAGACTTGACAAAGCTAGGACCCAAGCCAAGAACCTAAAACATAGATAGAATGAGCAGCCAAAATGAATCATAGGTAGAGACAAAGCCCCATGTATTAATGGTGAATTTTGCCAAGAATTTTTGATCTTTACATTGATGCTAAGAAGACCAATTCCGTAGGTCAACTTATTGATTTAGGCAACAAAAAATTCAGTCCAAGGTCTTGGTACCTATGGCTTATTACCAATTAGAGGTTGATAACTCTTTTGAATGTCTCTTATAATATAATTGCCAAGGTTCTCATCCGATGTGTGAGGTACTTGCTACCTTTGATTATGAGGCTTGAATAGACAAGTTTTATTCGTAGATGGTTGTTTATCTTGTACGACATAAATGGGCTCACACCTCCTCTTAGAAGGCATTGTTTATCGAAATTGACTTTGAGATAGATGCAATTTTAAAATAAATATACAAGGAAGATTGGCTAAGCTCCTTGACTTTGATATGATGTATAATGAGCCAGAATGGTTTGCTTTGAGAAATAAAGGGAACACCACTCACAAGGGTGGATGTATGCCATTAAACGAATGATCATGAGAACTCTGTATCAAATATTAATTAGACATTATCATACATTCAAACTCCTTTGCATGTTACAGTGGTATTTCAAGGATTGTTGCAATTTTCATACCTCATCAAATCATTATACCCGTTGCTGCTATAGTTTTTGATTAAGGTAAGCAGGGATTTTGAAAGGGTCCAAACCCTTGCACAAAAATTTAGAAAAGATAGGCATTAAGAACTAAAGGACAACAAGGAACCAAAGAGAAACAATGACACACAAAACCAGGAGACTACATAACCTAACAACCTACCAATCCAAAGTCAAGGCGGTTTGAAGCCAAATTGTTCTAACGATTTTTACTTAATCCTAATACAAGGATCCAATTGCCCTAAACTTCTTTTTTTGGAACAAGAGAGATTTGTAAGATCACCGGCAAAACCTATATCCAAGCTTGGAACCATTAAAGAAAAATCCATTGCTATATAGTGTATAGGAGCTTTCCCCCTATTTTCATCCTTTTGCATATCCTCAAAGGAAATAGTACACTCCTTAGGAGTAACACACTTAACTTCCTTTTTCCTCCAAACGAGATGGTGTTTCTTGATGCTTGAGCAACTAGCGGTGGCATGGCCCACTTTACAACAACATTGACAAATAGCTGAAGAGTCTTCGAATTCAATCTACTGCACCCAAACTCCAAATTTGGAAGATAAAGTGATTTGAGTAGGGAGTACCTTGTTTTCTTCCACAAGCACACAAAATCTAGAAAACAATAACGCTTCTTGAATTTAGTGACCTTATTAGCAGTAAAGTATTGCCCAAAAGTATTGGCAATAAGCATGAAACCTCTTCATCCTAAAAATCCAATAGCGGCCCCGACAGTCTAACCCAAACAGGGAATATGATGTAGTCATCGCTCAAAGGGTTAAACCTTGGTGACCAATTTTCTAGACAAAGGCCATTTATCCCCATAAACCAAGGTCCTTCCTGAAGAACACTAGAGCAATCTTCAGGAAAGGAAAAGGAAAATAAGAAAAAAATATTTAGCATAGAGAAAATCTCTACTTGGCCTCTTAGTTTCCAAATTCGAAGCACCCATCCTCTAACAACATCAATGTTGGGACGATTATTGTAGAATCTCTCAACCAACGAGTTTCTAAACTAAGCAATTGACTTAACCATAAGGGAATCAAGGATAAAAAGCATCTTCCCCTCCATGGCTTGGGCAAGGAAAGCAGCAACAAACCCATTCCTTGGCACACTCTCCTCAATAGTAGCCCTTGAGCATTCACCCACACTAACACTTGCGGCAGTCGTAGGACCAATAACATCCTTTGAAACTCTTAGAGCCCAAACAGGAGCAACGACAGGGGACAAAGTCTCCACACCAGGCACAACAGGCACACTCTCCACAACAGTAGTGTTGACGTGTGTTTTATGACAACGCCAGCACAAAATAAAATGTCCAATGGCCACTCTATTCTCTCTTGATCAAAGTATCCCGCATGCTAAGATCGCATGAAAGTTCATGCGTTCAACTCCAAGGTTCCTTTTATCGCGAATAGACTCCGTTGGCTAATGTGAATATGTTGGGTATTCAAGGGGACTTACGTAGTTGTTCGATTATGTGAAGCAGTTAAGGCATGAATGATTTGACAATATTGCTCTGACTCCTAAATTAACCGTGAAATACTGAATTAAAAAGGGATAGGGATAGGAATTCTACAAATCTACTTCTAAAGGGGGTGGAATGTGAGGATTAGCTTCAACAATCTTCAAACCAAACTTTGTTTCGCCTCCTCGTCGGACAACTTTGACAAAGTAGGTGCAATCTTCAAAGGATAAATAAGATATTCAAATTATGATTCAACATGTGTACCCCATCACAACGATGCAAGTGAACACGTACAAATCACAATCGAAGTTAAGTATTGAGATTCCAGTTGACCACGCAGGGCAGACTTACCATCAACAAGCTTGCTAGTGGTATGGATAGAGGAAGACTTGTCCAAACTAAACACCACACTCCACAATTAACGACTACTTGCATGAATTAAAAGTCTATTTTACTCTATCTACTTGAATTGGAAAGACGAACAAGCCTTGTTAGCTACTCACAATAGAAGATAGAACCACCAAACAATGATAAATCTTTATATTATGAGAGTGTTCACAACAACTTCTTACAAAGTCCTCAATAGGAAAACTTCCTTTCCTCCTCAATCTAAGCTAACTTCTAAGCTAAATGCTATATGCTTTCTATTCTCTAGCTCAACTCTATCTCTGATTCGATTCTAGTTCTAATTATTTACAAATGAGGGGGGATGCCCCTTTTATAGTGAGTCCAATTAGTGGACGGTTCAGATCTGATTACAATAAAGGGCTCATATTGAGCCACCTATGCCCTAATTAGGGTTTCTACCCTAGAAACCGCCACCGAGAGGAATGGGGCAATGAATGCGCCCTCCACTCCTCATCAATGCACCACACCCTGTCATCAATGCACGTCGTCTCCCTCTAGAAGGTCATCGTCCAGAAGGGCGTTTCCTTTCTCCTTCTCGCTAGCTGCAAATCTGATGAATTTGGCCAAGACTGCCTCAACTTCCTGATCGGAGATAGGAGGAATGTGATCTAGTTGAAACTCTAAAATTGCAACTGTTTGCCCATGCCGGGCACATGATTTCTTCCAGGCAACAAGGGCGTCCTGGGTGTTCTGTATGATACTGGAGAACGTGGCTGTGTTCTCGAAATCATCCTGTGTGAAGGTCTTCACCTTAGAGAAGAATGGCGCCAATTTGTCTTTCAATCCATCTGCAGTTACCTCTTCAGCAGTCAACCTCTTGGCAAAGATTGCCTCCAACGTGTTGAGAATTCCATCTAAGATGTTCATCATGGCCTTTCTGACCTTGACAGAATCTGCCTATGATGCATCATAGAATCCCCGGCCTGTGACTACTGAAGAATACCATATGGCGAAGTCGTATCTATCTCCCTGCTGGATAACACCTCCCTCAACCAAAGTCTGTTGAGGTATGCTCATCAAGGCCCCTAAATGGAGAACAACTCTCGTCTGATAGATGCGAGCCTCACCCCAAGCATGGTTAATTGCCTCCATTCTGGCCATAATATCGGAAGCTTGCCCATAGGCATGTGCAAGATCTTCCATGAACTTTCTTGTTTCTGTACGCACACTGGCAACCCACTTGTCTGCCTGCTGTGCCATTCTCTTTAAATCTTCTAACCCATTGATTGACTCCCTGGAAAATTCAGCTGGAAGCTCAATTGCCGGATTTTCTTGCCCACAAGGATGGGACAAGTGCTGTACGTAGCCAATCAGTGTCTTGTGCTTTACCTTCAACATTTTGTATTTGCCCTCAACATGGGACAATCTATCCTTGAGTGCCCGATAGGAATTATCGCACTCCTCTACCACTTGTGCTCCAGTAGGGTGGCCTAGTTCCATGGTTGTCACAACATAGTTCTCAGGAACGGCCTCGTCTCTATCGCATTCTACCTGAGGAACTACTATATGCAAGGTTCGGGATCCATCCTCATCTATGGATATTTTGGATAACTTCCTAGCCTTTTTCTTTGTTGGAGGTGCGCTGATCCTCTGTAATAATTCCTCCATCTTGGCTGTAGGATCGGTCTCATCCATGGGATCACGCCTCATTCTGTCCTTTAGCCATTCTGGCACCTCTTGCCGCATGTTAGATATAATAAAAGGTTGTTCCACCTCAGCCTCTACCTCGTGAACCTCTCCTCTGTCATCGTTCTGACGAGGCTCATCGTCATCAATAGGCTCCGTGTCTCCCGAGCTCTGGGCATCCTGATTTGAAGTAGCATCACCCTCGAGAGCCGCCTCAATTTCCTGCTGAAATTGAGTATCAGTAGCCGTCCCCTCATCTGTCTCTTGCTGATTTTCCTGCTGATGATCTTCTTGGGGCATGTTGATGCTCTGACCCACTGATTCTCTACGAGGTGGCTGACTCTCCACTCGCATCGTCTGCTCTACATCCAATCTCTCCCTCTAATCAACAAATAACGACACCTCCTGTAAGCTTGGAGAATGTGTCTGAGATGGTGTATGCATTGATGCTATTTTACAAGGTTGAGTTAATTGAAATTTGATTTCTTTCTTGGCATATTTGAGAGAAGTTGTGTCAATTTGTGTCTTGGGTTACCACCACTTCTTCATCAGATTATGTTTCTTCATCTTTAGAAACAACAAAATAAACTCTTTTTATTTTGTCCTTCTTCCTTTTCCTTCCTTACTGGATGACTTCACTTGAGTTTTCACAGGACTTGATTTCTTTGCAAGACTAGAAGGGAGAGTGGAGCTTCTTGTAGATCTAATTTGGGCAGAGGGTGCTGCCAAACTAGAAGATTCAGTTCTAGCTGGCTCTCCTACTTCAACTTGTTCTCTCTTCCTTCTATATACTACCACAGGCTCAGGTCGAACTGGCTCCTTTCCTCTAGGCTCTAGAGTTGGGTTATTCCGTCTCCTCTAATTAGTTGCCTGTAATCTGCCGTCTCCCATCAAATTGTAGGTAAGGGGAATTGACCTTCCCTTGAGTCGGCTGACATGCCTCTCTACCCAACTCCGTGTAAATGTCAAGACTGGGATACAAAGTGTATCCAAGTCAGTGATCTCTGGCTCAGACCAATCTGGGAGTGGCAAAGGTGTATCTCTTACTGTCTCGTAGTCAGCCTGTACTACGTTTATATCTTCCTCAATCTGATCTAGCACTGGGATGATCTCACACTCTCTGACCATCCCCAACGGTATCCGAGAGAACATCCTCTTTCTGACTTCAATCTCATCCACTGCACTAGCCCAAAAGTCCTCGATTTGCACCTTGTGCCTGAACTCTTCTGTCAATATCCACCAGATGTTTCTGTGGGGATCGTAGTAATGCCTACTGGTGTGATAGGAAAGGTGGAAGAATTGGAGCTCCGCTTCTGCCTCTCTTGCTGCTTGCAGCGATGGGCAGATTTCATCTGAATTTCCCATAGTAATCGGGAATCCGAGTCCACCTTTCTTCTTCTTCTTTTGAATCTTATCATAGGCAATCAGTTGCCTAGATACTTCCAGCATCACTATCCTGTTTGTGGGATACCGAGGCAATCTGTATGGATAGGAGGAAAATCCTTGTAGCCTTATGTAGGTGAATTTTGGAAATTGGATAAACCAACATCCGAACTTCTCAATCATTTCTTGTGCCTCCCTTGATATTCTGTGGTGGGTTCTCTGCTGCAAGGTCCTCGTGATATGCATTGTAAAGGCATCATTAACCCTCTTGTAATTAGTTGTGCTTGTCAGATGCAACTGTGGACAAGCCTCATATATCTTAAACTGATGGGAACCGCAACCGATTGGTTCTTTGTAGGAGATTCCTCTGTATCTCGTCATGCGAGCCAGCATATAGACAAGGTAGGAGCCCATGTAAAATGTCTTTGTTTTCCTCACGCCAAGAAGCTGCTCATGTATGTTATCACTGATCATCAGTGCCCAATCCATGTAATCTTTTCCCTCTAACACCAAGTTGACAAAATAGAACATCCAAGGTTCAAAGATGAACTCTTGGGGGCAACCTCCAACTCTGCTCAGCATCATAATGAGATCACCAAACTCCTGTCTCAAGTCTTCTGAGACTATCTGCTTGGGCAATTTAGTGTGAGTTGGCTTGGGTTTAATCATCCACCTAGTGTTTATCAAATCAGCACACCGGTCTGTGGTGGATGAGTACATCTTTCCAGCTCTCTCCTTCGTCTTGTAGATCATCTTCTCATGAACTAGAATCCTGAATGCCTCTCCGATCGCTTCAGGTGTCAGGTTAGCCAGCACCTTGCCATCTGGCGAAGTGACCGTCCTCTGTTCTGCATTGTAGTGGTAGGCGCACTCCATGATGAGTTCTAGACATCGGATAGTTGGCGGAAAGTTGGCAGCTGCATACAGTCCACTTCTGACAATACTGTGCAAAGCCACTGACGGGTGATGGCCTCCAGTCCCCATTATCCTTCTTCTGAATGCTTCCATGTTGAATGAGCCTAAGTTCGTGTTAGCTAGCCTGCCGAGCTTTGATGAAAATTTGGATTCTGGCAAGAATGACTTGCCCAATTTCTTGATCATAGCCTGTCTGGACTTGGTGTGGTTGTTTTTGCCTGCAGCTCTTCTGCTTGATTCGGCCATTCTTCTCAGCAAATGCAACAACTGGCAACTTGGGAATTCGTGCCTCTCAGGAACTGCAGCCTCAGCAAGTTAAGTCGCACTTCCTTCAGCAACTTCAACTTTTACAAATTTGCACTTCTCCTTCAGCTCTCTCACAATTTCAAACTTCTCAGCAATTGCAATCTCTTCAAAAATTCGTACTTTCACTTAGCCAATATTTTTGCATTCAGAGGAATGAAGAGGATTTTAAAATCTTATAGCCTGGTCGAATTCCTGCAGAGGCTATACTTAGCAAATTTTCGAATTCATTTTCCCTCTCTTTTCTCCGTTGTAACACTTGTCATCTGAGGCATCTTCTAGAATTATAAATTCATCACCTCTGCACAGGCCTGCCTCTTTGCATTTGATTTCTTAAAATATTAAATCGTTCACTTCCTTGAATGATTTCGAAATGTTTGGCTAAGTCATTTGACCTTGTCTTTGCTTTGGCAAAATTACCTAGCTCAAAACTTCTAGCGAAGTGCCTCTCATTCATTTTGTTCGTTTGCCTTAGAGAAAACTCTCAATTTTGCCTTAGGAATTTTATTTAAAATAGGCACTGGGCAAAATATCCATCGAAATGATGTAGACATGGCGTGGAGTAAGCTTGACTCACTTCTGAATTGCAAACGTTTAATACCCAGAAAAAAAATCCTTCCAGAATCCATCGTTTTCATGTGTATCCGGACGAAGGGGTTCTTTTAATTTTTATTATTTAAAAATAATAAAAATGGCTAATGTTTGTTTCTCCCCCTCCAGATGTTTTCCACTCCTGCAATTTCAATCTTCTCTGCCTTGGCAAATTTTCTTGAAGAATTTTCCTTCTGAAGATTTTTCTAACTCTAGAAACTAGCATCATCCTCTAGGCGTATTCTTCATTTTCCCTTTAAAAAATGCCTTAGGAATTTAAATTTAATTATTTTACCCTTGAAGGGCGCATTTGGGCATGTCAACTTCCACTTCAATCATCTTCACGCTTTGGCAATTTTTGCTTTAGGAAAAAAAATCCTAGAAAATTTCATTTTAAATTACCCATGAGGGGCGTACTTCATCTTATGTATCAACCTTTGCCTTTACCCCTTAGGCATTGTCACGCCTAGAGGCTAACACCTTACCCTTTTTGAATTTTCATGTGTTAATTTCCACCTTAGGGCGCATTTGCCATGGGTAGGAGGAATTCCCATGCCTTAGTATTTTCAAAATCACGCCACCCTTAGTGTTATTTTTCTCCCTTGGCGCATTTCACATGGTGACCCTTCACCTTCCTCTAGCGCATTCCTCATAGAGGACTTCTATTTTCAAGCGCACTTCACATGTTGAGGAGAAAACTTCCTTTACCCTTGGCGCATTTTTCCTTTCACCTTCAATGTTTTTACCTTTACCTTGTAGAAGAGGAACTATCTTGAGTGCATTTACCATATGTGAAAGACTTTTCACGCCTTGACTTGACTCTTCACCTCCCCCTGGCGCATATGGGCTAGTAGACTTCCATTTTATCCTTGAGCGCATTCATCACATGTGAAAAACTTTCCACGCCTAGGTGTCCCTTCACCTTCCTCAAGCGCATTTTGGCTATGTAGCTTCCTTGCCTTAGGCGCATTTTGCATGTGGACAAGGAATTCCGCCCCTTTCAAATGACTCTTCATCTCCTCTTGGCGCATTTGCTAGTGTGAGAGGGAAATCTCTTTGCCTTAGGCGCATATTGGCTTGTGAGGAGGAAAATACTACGCCCATGGTGACTTTTCACCTCCCCTTGGCGCATTTAGCCTTGGCAACTTCCTTCCTTGAGCGCATTTTACTAGCTGAGATGGAAAATCCACGCCTTAGGTGACCTTTCACCTTCCCTTGGTGCATATGGGGGTATGAGGAGGAAAATCTCTTGCCTTAGAAGAATTTCTATGCCTCTTGAAGGCGCATTTCACCTTTGCTCAAGGAAATCTCATACTTAAAACTTTTGAATCTTTCATTTCTCCTGGGTGTGTATGAGGGTGTGTGCCTGTCAGCTATCATTTATGAATTTCCAACGCCCTAACCCTGTTCTGGCTTTCTATTTTTAGTAAATTTGGAGAAATTAGGGTTTCATTGATTTTCACCCTATTCTGAACTGGAACTGGCGTGGTTGTGCCTCCATCTGGTGTTGCCATCCTGTTCACATCTTATCCGGCACAATATATGCTATTTTTAGCAAACCCTAAAATTGATCAATTTCCGTATCTCTGTTTGCTTTGAAATTTGCTCCAGTTGCTTTTGATGCTGTGAGAGACCTGTTCATACTTGCTTCTGGTGACGACGCGCTATTTTTAGCCACCTGCTATTTATAGTAAGTTTCAAAGTTGCCTGTCTTCGGTAGCTTTGTTCGACCTAAAACTTGCTATGTCTGCTTCGGATAACTTGAGTGCTCTGTTCATACCAACTTTCGGCGCAGACCTGCTATTTATAGCCGTGTCCTGACTTACTAAAAATAGTAAGTCCTCCGATTTTGCTCAAAATTTGCCAGTAGGTAGCCCAAAGGATGCTGATCATGGTGGCATGCTTCGTTCTGACATTTCTGCATTTCGCTTCATCTATTTTTAGACATGGCAGGGAAACCCTAATCTGACTTGCATGTGTTCCCGATTGCCCTTGGCTGCTCTGATTTCTACTGCTTGTCGTTCTGTTCGCTGGAATGAAGTGTTAGGTAGCTGCTGGACTGGAGCTGCTATTTATAGTAAGTGTCCAGAAAGTGGTCCATCGGATGTCGGACGAGTTTGCATGTCACAGTGCCCGTGGGATCTCAAAAAACCCAGAAAAACCCAGAAAACTGGTCAAAGTTCCGGCACTGGCTAAAAATAGTAAGTCCCTGAAAACTGATCTGATCCACTTGCATGTCATATCACTACGAAGCTCTTGCGAAACCCAGATGGAATATCCAGACATGCATTGAAAATTCTTGCATGCAAACCCTAAAAATAGCCTCGGAAGGCTGACCTCTGAAAGTCACCATCTCGGCTTGCATGTTATATCATCGCAAATGTCTTGGAAAACCCAGATCAATTCTCCTGTCATTCACCGGAGAATTGCTTGTCTAAACCCTGAAAATAGCCTCCGAAGGCTGAATTGCTAAAAATAGCCAGTTGTTTGAATCTGTTCAAATTTCATATGTAGGCACTCTGAAGTTGCCTGATTGTGCTGAAGTAGTTAGAATCCCGAAATCCTGAGGAACAAGCCTCAAATTAGGCACTTACTAAAAATAGTAAGTGGTCAGATTTCAGTGAGATTTCAGGGGGATTCTGCCTTGAGCTTTCTGAATGTGTTGTTGCACTTAGATTTCACCTGAGTAACTCAATCTTGACCTTGAACGGGTCTAAAGGATAGAAACCTTAAATTTGTCAATTACTTCAACTGAGGTCAAACGGGACATCCCCAGAAGGACAAAAGACCAGAGACAGAGAGAACCAAAGCCAAAATACCAAAATGGAGCAAAAATTAGGGGGTCCCCATCTTGGATGGGGTGATGTGTGAAAAGGTCACAACAAGTAGCCATTGAACATTCACCCACACTATCACTCACAATAGTTGCAGGACCAACAACATCCTCTGAAACCCCTAAAGCTCAAACAAGAGAAATGACAAGGGACGAAGTCTCCACACCAAGCACAAAAGGCACACTCTCAACAAAAGCCCTTGAGTATTCACCCACACTATCACTCACAATAGTCGCAAGACTAACAACATCCTTTGAAACCCTTGGAGCTTGAACAGGAGCAACAACGAATCTAGGGGTAGGAAGCACACAATTCCCAATAGAATTCGCTGGCACACTCACCACAACAACAGCCCCAGAGCATTCATCCACGCTAATCACAATGGCCTCAACATTGGCATAACCTATCTGATACATAAAAATGTGGTACTGTAATATACCATCCTTATTTTTTCCACTATTACTTCATAACTTGCACTCGTTAGCGTTAGCCCAAAATGCAATGATAGTCAATTCAAAGCAACCCTTCACTTTCTGATCACCCAGATCTCGGAGAGGGCAAGGTGAGAGCATATGGTGTAAGGGTATCTGAATGTAATAATAATGCTAGAAGTAAACAAGTAAAGCTATTGGCAGCAAGCCAGCCAATAGGGAAAGTAAAGCACTTGGCAGCAAAGCCAGCCACTTCCACTTTTCAGCGGGCTACAAGAAAGTAAACTAAAAGTAAAGTACTTGGCGGCATAGCCAACCACTTCCACTTTTCAGCGGGCTACAAGAAATGAAAGGAAAAATCGACCACTTATTTAGCGAGAGTGAAGTACAATAATCAAAGGTTCAACCACCTTTTAGTGGGAGCAACCACTTGTTTAGTGGGGTTAGTAATAAGCAAATACACGAGCATTCACCAACGGTACTACTGATGATGTTACAATAATCTCATCAAGAAGCATGCTTCAGAACATCATATGTTTCTATTACACTAGGAAAATGATAAGAATATGAAGCATAACTCCCCAAAAGAAGCTACAATGAAAATATAAGAACTCCCCCCTCAAAATGTAACAATATACCTCAATGACAAGGCCTCCGAAAGTTGATAGAAGGTCAATAAACTGCTGCTACAGGTCTGATACGAATTAACAGCAGTCTGATATGGTCCTACAACAAGCTCTCCAAAGCACACAACTTCACAAGATCACCAATAAACTTATCCACAACGTTGGCAAGGAAGAGGGTAGGTCTAGGCGCCTCCAAATCACCTTAAACACCAAGACCAAGGCGAATTTGAAGCGCCAAACAGTGAGAATGCAATCAACAACAACAAGTGTCCTCTCACCCTAAAGGGTACGACCTCCCTAGAGGGGCGACCAACTCCCAAAATTCATGTTCTCCCTCATAAAATCTGAAATATTGCAGATAGGGGTGCTGAAGGATGGAGAAGCCAATGCAACAACGCGCACAAAAAGTTATGATGACCTCCAATCTGCAAGAATAAACATGTGGTATGGTCTAGGGCAAAGATTGATAACCAGCAAACTGAAAACTTCTAAAATCACCTCCAAAATGCTTTCCCAAATCGCTGCAAGAAGATTTAACACACCAAACATAGCTAGAAGACATCAAAACAATCCATAACAAAGCAAACTGAAAATCTTTCACCAATAACTCCAATGGTGACTCTTGCAGTGAAGCCACACCAATGTCTAGCTAGGGAGTATCTCTCAACTCCGAAACTAGAGCAACTTTGAAGGTTTTTGTCTCCAAATCCCTTGAGGGGATTCAATCCTCACTCTGACAGCATTTTGTTATCATCAAATTAGCATACCAAATGAGAGCAACTGAGGGCATATAAATAGCTTTTGAGACCTAGGAATTTGAATTCCTTTTCCCTCCAAAAAAGGATGCCACACTTTGAGAAAATATAATATTTAATTTAATTTTCACTTATCCCTCCATTTGGGCATCCAACTTAGGAAATCTAACTTCCCCTTTTTAAAAACAACTTAAAGTTCTCGAGTCTAGGTGTGGGGTACAAAAGGGGCCAATAATAACTTAAATTATATTTTATATTTTGTCCTTTCAAACTTTATGACTTAATAACTTAAGTTGCAATAATTCCATTTCCGAACTCCAAGGATGGTGGAGAGGCCAACTGCTAAAAATATGAAGATGCCAACTATTGCGATTGCCACCATTGCCAGAAATAGTAACCCAATGTTGAACTGCTGCCAGAACCCATTGCCAAAAATAACACTTACTAAAAATATTAAGCGACTCCAAACACCATTTGAGCACATTTTGGGTAGCCATCATAACTTACTAAAAATAGTAAGTCTAGAAATAGGCATCGATACAAATGCATGTAATTGCTCACCAAAGCTCTTTGAAACCCTAGAAAGACCTAGAAAACAAACTGGCAAACTCTTGCAACTAACCCTTGAAAAGCTGACAAGAAACCTCCAAGAATTTAGGTAACCCTAAAAATGCCTCCGAGTAGCCCATGGGACTTCGGAAATGGGCTATTGACCACTGAAACACATAGAGCTAAAAAGGGGACATTATAGTCCTCCTTTCCCAAAGATTTCTTGTCTCCAAGCAATGCCACCATAACTCCAAAAGCAATAGACTAATCCGCATAAAACCAAGTAAGATCCCAGGGTCCCACGTCTATCTCAGAAAGGACCCACCATGCCGATGCTGCACTACTCTGATCACAACTGTGACACTATTGTGCCAAACTTGCACTATCGTTTCCTGTAACCCCAAAATGATACCATCCACGAGACTCAATCTGAAATACTTGGGAGGCCTAAAATCAACACCATGCAACATCTCTTGCCCAAACATCTCTGAGAAGTCCATATCTGTAATGCCACTACCTAACATGATCCTGGGCAAAAGGAAGGAAAGTCTGCTCAACCCCAAACCACACTCCTCAACATGTCTCGTCATGGTGTCAAGCAAAGCCATGCTTGCAAATATGACTTCCCCAAATCTTCTTGCTAAAAGGAAAGCCATCCCTCGCAAGAGTTTAACAAAGATATCATCATAATACCTCACACAACCATGAAGACTCCCGAAAGTTCTAGCTATTCCAACATCGAGAGTCTCTAAATAGTGAAACCCAACTTGCAGTAGTTCGCTGTCCTGAACCAACATCTAGAGGAAACTACCAAGGCTTACATCACAAACCTTCATAAGATGAACTCTCTGGGTTTGGAAGGTTTGAAATAACTTATAGTCACTACTGTTCAAAGCTGGAATCAGCAAGGTAAAATTTGAGTTTAGTGCTCCACTCAAGGGATAACAGCAGTGCCAATGAAATTCCCAATCATTAACATGTGAGATGAGTACATTGTTGCATAATAACACCTCGAAAGTGGTTGAAAAACACTTCAAAGTAGTCTCCAATTGAAACCTTTTACCTCCTCGACAAGAAATAATGTGCTAAATCTCCTGAATGAGAGTAATTCCAAATGTAAGGTGTTTGGTCTGCAACCAAACAACAAGCTCAAGACTCAAAATCTGACCTTGTCTATGCCAAGGAACACTCCCAAGAGTAACCATGCATTCATTTCTCCAATCCTTACTTAAAATTTCTCTCCAATCTATTTGTTGGCGAACAATTGGAACCACCAAATGGCTAGTAAGGAAGGGAACAACACTATAAATCCTGAAATTTTGATTCTTATCCCTACAAGGATCCTTCTGACCATACCCAATAAGCTCTGTCAATCCATGTTGAAGAGCCCAAGCATGGATACCCAACCAAAAATGACCCTCAATATACCTGGAAAGATGTACATCACAACTCCAAATGCCCTTCATAACACCTTGCTCATCATGGAAGTTTGTGACTCTTTTGGTAATCTTTTGCAGCCTAGCCACGAAAGCATCAACAACTATGTAGCATGGAACAATTGTAGTCTTCAAACCTAATTCCCGAAAAGGATTAGTATAAGCTAAAGCATCACTCGACCCATGGAATGGATTGTCAAACATGTAGACATCCTGTTTTGGTCCTTTCTCCCAAGCTTCATAAGTAACAAGCCTTAAATCTCCTTCCCTTGCAGTTGTAATGAAATTTCTAGTAGCTACTAAACCATGTTTTGATAACACCTTGATGTGGAAGATGTGGAAGTCACCATGATCCAACACTTCCCATGTGGAAATTTCATCCTCAACCCACTTATGCATTCTTTATCAAGCAACCTTCTTAGAAGGTTATCAATCACAAAGATCGGCTCACCCTCATTATTTGTTCTTAAATTATTAATAAGTTGAGAGCCACATTTTGTCTCATGCTTGGAAACTTCACTATGATCCCATATCTTGCCATTTTCACTAAATATTTCATCTTCCATAAAAAAGAGGGGGTTATCATAAGTTGCCTCTGGACCAAGAGAGGGTTATCAAGAATTTGAAAATCGTTTCTTTTCTCTTGTTCATATCCAACTTGGTGATCCAAATTTGCACATGCAACTTTTGATTTCTTAGGGAAGCCCTCCAAATAAAAATCCTCTTGAAGACAATCAAGCTTATCAATTACTAGCTCGATTTCTTCAGCTCTTTGTTCATTCTCTTGCTCTCCGAGACGTTTGAAAACAACTAGCTGATCTTCTACCTCCATTAGTGACACTTGAGTATTTTCCAACATATCTTTTGTTGATTCAAGCTCAAGAGTGAGCTCATCAATCTTTCTCTATTTTTCTTGGAATGCACTAATGGTCTTCTTTGCAAATTTGAAGGCATAATCTCGATCTCTAATCAAGTGTAAATACTCTGATTTCATTTTCTCCAAAGAGTCTTTGATGAGTTGCAAATTAGGGAGAGTGATTCCATCCCTAACACCTTTCCGTCTCTCTTCAATTTGAGCCTTCCAGAAGAGTTCTTCAATCAAATTGTGTGTGTAGTCAAATTTGGATAGAGCTTGCACTTCATTTTCAATGGACACCAAGAAATGACCCTTCCACTCATGAGCATGCAGGGATGGTGATTTGGTGTTAGGCTGCATGTCAAAATTAGAGCTTTGATTCTTGACATCAATAACTACATGGCTGTCTCTAGATTCATATCCCTCATCACCCACTAGATGGAATTGCTCAACACTCGGATGAGGATCAAACTCAAGAAGTGCACTAAGCCTTTACTTATAATCAGCTCCATGCATTATTAAATCAGATTTGTGTTCAAGAACATCATTAAACTCTTCAATATTGGCTACTTCAGTAGCATCCTCATGGCTTCCATTGTGCTCTGAGATTTGAACATCATCAAGATCAAAGGGAAATGCATCCACTGTAGGATCCTCATCATATGTAGGGGCCATCACACCTGGGTCCCAAGTGCTATAAGGCTGGTTTCTCTGTTCAAGAAAGATGTGATCACTGTACTCTTCATGGTCTAAAGTCTCTTTGAATAAATCATTCTTCAACTCCCTTGCATCATGATAGTCATTCACCTCTATATCTTGCAATATCAAATCAGTCCTAACCAAACCTCTTTGTTTACCACATATTGGATTTTTTGGATTGCCTTCATATGTGTGAACAACATCCAATTCAACATCAACCAAGCCACCATTTGATTCCTTGCCAAGACAAGGTAAGGGTGATGAAGCAATGCTAGGTTACCCTAAAGGAATAACCAACGAACTCATATCTCCTTGAAGCTGATCCATCATGGATGGTTTGTCAAATTCCATGGCAGTATCTTCCTCGAACTTCATGTGTTCTTCATTCACAGTTTTGATAGGTGACTCTTCTTCAATCTCTAGTCATCTTGAAGTGTCATGTGCTCCTTGCTTGTACCTTCATTTCCTTTAAGACTTGGAGTCCCATCATCAATGCTTGTTGATTGATTTTTGTCTTCCTCATGCTTAGTTGTGGGCTGCAAACCACAAACAAACACTTCTTCTTTCTCTGACCCTTCTTCAATGCCAAGTTTTGATTTTTCTTTAATTGTTCTTTTGATGTACTTAACTACACCCAATTTTCTAGGTTTCAATATTACAACACAACCCAAGAAAGAGTCAAAAGAAACCGTGTTTCTAAACCCATCTGGCATGTTTCGATACTCTTCGAAGAGTTGGGAAGCCTCTTGTTCATATTGCCTCTTGATCTATTCTTGAATTCTGTTGAAATTCATTGTCATAACTCTGAATTTTATTGGTCTTCCAACAAGCTGGTAGGAACTTTAAATTTGATATTATTGTAATATACCACCCTTTTTTTTCCACAATTACTTCACAACTTACACCCGTTAGCATTAGCCCAAAAGGCAATGATAGTCAATTGGAAGCAACCCTTCACTTTCTTCTCACCAAGATCCGGAGAGGGCAAGGTGAGTATACGGTGTAAGGGGGGTCTGAATGTAATAATAATGCTGGAAGTAAACAAGTAAAGCTATTGGCGACAAGCCAACCAATAGGGAAAGTAAAGCACTTCGCGGAAAAGCTAGCCACTTCCACTTTTCAGTGGGCTACAAGAAAGTAAATTAAAGTAAAGCATGTGGTGGCATAGCCAACCACTTCCACTTTTCAGTGGCTACAAGAAATGAGAGGAAAGCTTGACCACTTATTCAATGGGAGTGAAGTACAATAATCAAAGACTCAACCACCTTTCAGTGGGAGCAACCACTTGTTCAATGGGGTTAGCAATAAGCAAATACAAGAGAATTCACCAACGGTACTACTGATGGTGTTACAATAAGCTCATCAAGGAACATGCTTCAAAACATCATATTCTGTTGTTACATCAAAAAAATGCTAAAAACATGAAACATAACTCCCCAAAAGAAGCTACAATGAAAATATAAGAACTCTCCCCTCAAAATATAACAATATACCTCAATGACAAGGCCTCCGGAAGTTGATAGGTCAATAAACTACTGCTACAAGTCCGATACGAATTAACATAAGTCTGATATGTTCCTACAACAAGCTCTCCAAAGCACATAACCTCACAAGATCACCAATAAACTTATCCACAACGTTGGCAAGGAAGAGGGTAGGTCTAGGTGCCTCCAAATCACCTTAAACAGCAAGACCAAGGCAAGTTTGAAGCCCCAAACAATGAGAATGCAGCCAAGAACAGCAAGTGTCTTCACATCCCAAATGGTACAGCCTCCCTAGAGGGGCGACCAGCTCCCAAAATTCATGTTCTCCCTCATAAAATCTGAAAACTTGCAGATAAGGGCGCCCAAGGATGGAGAAGCCAATGCAACAACGCCCACAAAAAGTTACAAAGACCTTCAATCCGCAAGAATAAACATGTGGTATGGTCTAGGGTAGAGATTGATAACCAACAAACTAGAACTTCTAAAATCACCTCCAAAATGCTTTTCCAAATCACTGCAAGAAGAGTTAACATACCAAACATAGCTAGAAGACATCAAAACAATCCATAATCAAAGCAAACTGAAAATCTTTCACCAATAACTCCAATGGTTTCTCCTGGAGCGAAGCCACACCAATGTCCATCTAGGGAGTATCTCTCGACTCCGAAACTAGAGCAACTTTGAAGGTTTTCGTTTCCAAATCCCTTGAGGGGATTCAATCCTCACTCCGACAACATTTTTTTACCGTTAAATTAACATACCAAATGAGAGCAATTGAGGGCATATAAATAGCTTTTGAGACCCAGGAATCTGAATTCCTTTTCCCTCCAAAAGGGGACGCCACACTTTGAGAAAATATAATAGTTAATTTAATTTTCACTTATCCCTCCATTTGGGAGTCCAACTTAGGAAATATAATTTCCCCTTTTAAAAAACAACTTGAAGTTGTTGAGTCTAGGCATGGGGTACAAAGGGGGCCAATAATAACTTAAGTCATATTTTATATTTTGTCCTTTCGAACTCTATGACTTAATAACTTAAGTTGCAATAATTCCATTTCCTAACTCCAAGGATGGTGGAGAGGTCAACTGCTAAAAATATCAAGATGCCAACCACTGCAACTACCACCATTGCTAGAAATAGTAACCCAATGTTGAACTGCTACTAGAACCTGTTGACGTGCTTTTTATGACAGCGCCAGCACAGAATAAAGTTGTCCAACGGTCACTCTATTCTCTCTTGATCAAAGTGTCCCACATGCTAAGATTGCTTGAAAGTTCATGTGTTTGACTCCAAGGTTCCTTTTATCGCGAATAGACTCAGTTGGTTGATGTGTTTTGCTGGTTATTTCAAGGGGACTTACGTAGTTGTTCAACTCTGCGAAGCAATTAGGACATGAATGATTTGGCAATATGTTCTGGTATCCAGACTGACTCGGAAAATGCAGAATTTAAAGGGGATAGGGATAGGGATTCTACAAATCTACTTCTAAAGGGTGGAGGACGAGGATCGACTTAAACAATCTTCAAACCAAACTTTGCTTTGTCTCCTTTCGAACAACTCCGACAAAGTTGGTGCAATCTTCAAAGGATGAGAAAAGGTTCAAACTATGACGCAACACGTTCATACCGTCAATACGACGCATACAAACATATGAACCATAATCGAAGTTAAGTGCTGATACTCCAGTTGACCACGCAAGGCGAACTTACCATCAGTAAGCCCGCTAGTGGTATGGATGAAAGAAGATATGCTTAAATCACAACGCCACACTCCACAATTAACAACTACTTGCATGAAATAAAAATCTATTTTACTCTATCTACCTTGAATTGGAAAGACGAAATGGCCTTGCTAGCTACTCATAACAAAGAAGAAATCACCAAGCAATGAAACTCTTTGTATTATGAAAAGTGTTCACAACAACCTTTTACAAAACTTTCAAAGGAAAGTTTTCTTCCCTCCTCAATCTAAAGCTAACTTCTAAGCTAAATGCTATATGCCTCTCTAGCTCTGATTCAACTCTTGATCTAATCTCTAATTCTAATTTCTTACAAATGAGGGGGGATGCCCCTTTTATAATAAGTCCAATTCAGTGGACGGTTTAGATCGAATTACAATGAAGGGCTTAGATCGAGCCACCTATGCCCTAATTAGGGTTTATGCCCTAAAAACCGCCACAGAGAGGAGTGGGCAATGAATGCACAGAATATTCTCCACTCCCCTGCAGGAATCATAATGAGCAATTAATGCCCACTACCACCATCAAGAAGATCCTCATCAAGCAGCGCGTTCCCACTGGCCTTCTCCCGGATAGCAAACTCGATCAATCGTGCCAATACTGCTTCAACCTCCTGTGCAGAGATTGGTGGAATATGGTTGAGCTGGAACTCCAAGACTGCTACCGTCTGTCCGTATCTGGTGTAAGATTTCCTCCATGTCACTAAGGCGTCCTGGGTATGCTGAATTATACTAGAGAATGTGGAGACATTCTCAAAGTCATCCAGGACAAGTGACCTCGCAGCTGAGAAGAATTGGAGGCAGTCTACTTTTCAAGCCATCAGCAGTTATCTCCTCTGGGACCAACTTTCTAGCAAATATGGCTTCTAATGTATTGAGGACTCCCCTCAAGATGTTGCCCATTGCTTTCCTCACTTTAGCTGAATCTGCCCTTGCTGCGTCGTGAAATCCACGGCCTGTGACCACCGAGGAGTACCAACTGGTGAAATCATACCTATCACCTCTCTGAATTACACCTCCATCCACCAAGGTTTCTAGAGGTATATGCATCAAAACCCCCAAACGAAGTAAAGTCTTCGTTTGATAGATGCGAGTATTACCCCAGGCCTGATCTACTATATCCATCCGTGCCAAAATACTTGAGGCCTGTCGATAAGCATCGGCGAGGTCCTCCATGAATTTCTCTGTCTCAGTATGAACACGGCTAACCCACTTGTCTGCCTCCGTTTCCATTTTCTTCAAATCCTCTAAGGCAACAACTGACTCCTTCGGAAGCTCTGATGGACGTTCCACTGCTGGGTTTGCTGGTTCACCTGGATGTGCTAGATTTTGAACGTATCCTATCAAAGTTTTGTGCTCCTTCTTCAATTTCTTATACTTCCCCTCCGTGCGGAGCAACTGATCCTTCAATGCCTGATAGGAGTTATCGAACTCCTCGATAACTTGGGCTCCCGTAGGACGACCCAACTCTACTGGTGATCACGAATTTTGCCTCCTGCCTGGACACAATCTTCCCTCGGAATAGCCACCTGAAGCGTGCGGGAACCTGACTCGTCGGTCGAGATCTTTGAAAACTTTCGGGCCCTTTTCTTCTCTGGTGGCGCACTGATCCTCCTAAGGAACTCTTCCATCTCAATGGCCGGATCCGTGTCATCCTCGGGTTCTCTCCTCATTCTGTCGGAAAGCCAATCAGGCACTGTCTGCTGTGGATTACAAATGACAAGGGGCTGTTCTTCTGTTGCCTCCATCTCGTGCACTTCCTCTCTTCTTGCACTGGTTTGCTCAGGCTCATCCTCCTCTATAAGCCGGGTATCTCCCGACCCTTGG